>CM060317.1:81968658-81986158 GCA_030674155.1 Stramonita haemastoma
TGGCTATCACAATTTTTGCGGTGAAACCAAGATTCCCAACACAGTCTGCAGTATCACCCCCTTCACAGCAAGCAAAGGTTTCAAAGAGCAAACATATATATGTATCAACTGAGTGGAGAGAGAGAAAAAAAGCTTAATGACAATCAAATGAAATGGCATCTTTCCATTTTATCAAAAAACATGTGTGTTTTTTTAAATGTTTGCTTGAACATGCATTGACACAAAATATGGGGGAGCGTTGTGTGTGTGGTGTGTGTGTGTGTAAGTGTGTATGTGTGTGTAAGTGTGTGTGTGTGTGTGTAAGTGTGTGTGCGAGAGAGAATTTTAAAAAAAACTACAAACGCATGGATGTCTGTGTGTGTGAAGCTGTTACATACAGGGTGTTGGTGGGGTTTTTTCATGAATGAAAATGATGTATACAAGAAAACAAAAATGGAAAAAAGGCAAAAAAATTATGCAGACACTAGTCTTACTTGCATGATTCTTTGCAGCGCATTTCTCTCCCACAACACACACACACACACACACACACACACACACACACACACACACACACTCTCTCTCTCTCTCTCTCTCTCTCTCTCTCTCTCTCTCTCTCTCTCTCTCTCTTTCTCTCATATACATATATAGTTTCCCTTTTACTGTAAACATATCTCCAGAAACTTCAAGTACACTGGCATTGAGGCAAACATATGTGACGCTTCACCACATAAGGAGTCGCACCAGAGGTCAATTTTTAGTTGTTGATGAGTTATTAATTGGCAATAAAAAGGCTATCGAATACAAAAAACATTAAAAATCGGACGATTCTGTGCAAAGTTATTACAAATTGAAATGATAGACTGCAGGATATGACAAAATGAGAAACGGTCTAGTTTATTTTCATAACAGGTTGTCAGAATGATGGTTTGTGTATTTTCAAAACATATTTAAAAGGAAAAGGAATAAAACTTATGCCTTGATATTTCATTATAAGGTAGATAAACGAATATAGTTTAATAATCAGTCAAAATCTCAAAATTGACAACTTGACCCCCACCTGCCTTTAATGGCTCCTAGCGCAAAATTGGGTAATGTGCTAAGCGACTCATTTCGTGGTGGAGCGTCACATATTTCGTCACACATGTCAGTTTCCTACAGGAATGGGATATCTGCTTTCTGTCGTCCATCATGAATGCATCCCTCCTGACTGGGAATGCTGGACAAGAACGCAGTCAATGGGGATAAGAGCCCACAAAATGTTATGACTGTGCTACAGAGTGAGTCTGCTTACTGGCATAAGGAAAAGGCATGCACATATTCTGCATGTAACAGCGTAAGTCTGCTTACCAGCATCATGATGCACAATTAAATGTTCTGCATACGCTTAAGGTGAGGCACGGGTCCAAAAAGTGGCCCAAAACATGTGTTTTTAGAATTTAAAATTGCTGGATGCATTTATGGAGATTTCGCTGTGTAAATTTAAAGAATTCAGACCGTAAAATATGTCTGTAGAAACAGCTTACTCATATTTGTGTTATAGATAAAAAGGCTTAGGATTTTGAAATATTGAGTTTTGGCGGCCATTTTGGATTGTTTCCATAGCAACAGTGCAGAAAACTGAGTAAATCTTTGATTTTTATGCATTTCAAGTGATGCCCTTTCAATATATGGCATAACTTTTAACATGGGCCTGTAAACAAAATTTCACCACGGGACACTGGGGTTGCAACTGATGAAATTTTGTTTACAGGCCCATGTTAAAAGTTATGCCATATATTGAAAGGGCATCACTCGTAAAACATAAAAATCAAAGAATTACTCAATTTTCTGCACTGTTGCCATGGAAACAATCCAATATGGCCGCCAAAACTCAATATTTCAAACTCCTAAAACTTTTTATCTATAACATGAGTAACTTGTTTCTACAGACATATTTTATTATCCGATTTCTTTAAATTCACACAGGGAAATCTTCATAAATATATCCAGCAATTTTTAATTCTAAAAAAACATGATTTTGGACCCGTGTCTCACCTTAATTGACATAGCTATAACAGCAGAAGTATGTCAGGAATATGACTAGGAGCTTTCGCATTGCCACATCTACAGTGCTGCAACTGCAGCTAATCAAAACCTTTCGCAATACAACAGTACTCTACTCTTCATCAAGAAAGGGCACAACCGGGAGTAAAAAAGAAAAACATAATGTTGCAGACAGGAAATGGGAAAAAAAAAAAAGTGGCGCTGCTCTTGAATGATGCACTCTCCCTGGGGAGGACATCCTGAAATCCATGCAGAGAAATCTGCTGCGATTTTAAGTGGTATACAGTACAGTACAATACAATACAATCCAACCCAACCCAATACAATACAATACAAACCCTATACGGAGAACAAACATGGTATTCTATGATGGGACATGAAAAAAATATTTGAAAATAAAACAAACCACCCAAAAAAAATGAAGTGGGGATACATTTGAAACATAGGAGGACCATGAACAAAAATGAAGTGGGGATACATTTGAAACATAGGGCCATGAACAAAAATGAAGTGGGGATACATTTGAAACATAGGGCCATGAACAAAAATGAAGTGGGGGATACAATCTGATACACAGGAGGACCATGAACAAAAATGAAGTGGGGATACATCTGATACATCTGACCACGTAAAAAACTATTTCAAAATAAAACAAATGACCAAAAAAAAATGAAGTGGGGAAACATTTGATCCACTGACAAAGCAGCATACTTGAAAATAATGAAGAACTGACTGATTTTAAAGCAAAGTGAGCAAGAGTACTGATGAAATCAGTTGAAGAAAGAGAAACACCCCGGACCCCTTTTAACAGCTAAAAAGAATGAACCAAAATGACAATGAAAGGGAAAATAAGTGAATCGCGCCCTTTGAATGACCCATAGATTGAATGAACATTAAAGTTACCTCCAGAATGGAATGAACTAAAGGCTGATCAGAAACTAGAAAGAATAAAGTAAACATATGAAACCCTAACAGAGGAAAAGTGCCATTGTTTCAGACTTAAGGAGGGGAGAAGTAGCAGTACGCTTAGCAAAAACAACAGAAAGAATCCCTCCGTCAGAAAAAAAAATGAATGAAAACAAAACCAACTAACCAACTACACAAACAAACCCTAAAGCAAAAAGGCAGTACAACAGATGAAACAAGGTACCAATTATAATGAAATTAATCATGTTTTGAGCTCCTGTTTGTTCAAATATCAGTAGTAGCACTGTCACCGTGATGACTTCAGGCAAAAGAGAGCTGTGTGTAAACTTGGTTCAAAGAAACACTTGCACTGCCAGAAACACTTGCAGCAGTATGTTGAACCCTCTTCCCCCCTCATTTCAGGGGTGTTGCGAGTTATCACAGGACCAACGTCTTAGCCATGTACAGACCCACAACATGTCAATAACATTAGTTAACCCTATGATTACTATCGCTTTCAACTTTCTAAACACCACCAAACAGCACTAAAAAAAAAATACGAGTCAAAACGTTCCACAATGTGAGCCCAACTGTTATTGCTTTTCTATCCGAATACCATTTATACTACATAACCAAGAATGCTTCAACCATTTCCTGTCACTGACGTGACAAACATATCTAGATATTTTAAAACAAAAGTTGCTAACACCTACCATTTTAACAAAATGGCAAATAACAAGTGAAAGACACTATGCCATCAATATGCATATTTGAACCAAAGTTAAACAAACAATTGACCCGTTTATGGCAGGTGTCCTCACATGCAGACACCATCATCCTTACAAATACATTCTATCCAACTGACATCAAGACCTTTCGTGATGAGCAACTACGCTAGAGGGAGAGTCTACTTCTATCCGATAACACCATCAAAGCTTCTTCCTTTGTTGAGCTTTGTTTCCAAGATGGCTAAACCACTTTGAGCAAAGGCGGTGTTTATACCACAATGACCACAGGAATAAAGTAAGTGGTTACTTCTGAAACTTTAAATACCTGTAGGGGCAAAACTATTGTTAAAAACATCAATGTGTTCTGAGGTTTTAGAGCAGAGCCTTACACTTTCCTTGCTTTTTAGGAACAAAGTGCTGTCCTTATATGAGGAAGCTAAGCACAAGAGGGCCACAGAGTGTGAGTGTTTTGTTGTTGGTGGGGTTTTTTTTTGGGGGGAGGTTATCCCCAATCATTGTTTTTATTTTGATTTCCTACATCTGTCATTACAATCTCATCAGTATGTCGGGTTTGTTTCTTTTTTTTTAAGGTAATTCACTTTAATTTTCAGGATACTTATTTGAGGCATTTATGACAGCGACATTATTATGAATCTCTGCCAGTTTCTAAGATCTACTTCACAACAATACTGGCACAAAAGAAGTTCCCCCATTTTTTTTGTTCAAAACTGAATCGTGAGGCTGAAGAAACTTTTCTATGAGTGAAATGAATCATTCTGTCTTGCGAATTAGATGTTAAAGTAAGCATGAAAGTGTGTCAAAACTTTTTGCTTTAGCAAACACCGACTTTAAAAGAATTTCACCTTGGAACCTGGCTTTTTTTTTTTTTTCAAAACAAAATACACAAAGATATATATTCACCTACAGAAAAAATGGTTTTGGTAACATTACAAGTACACAAAAATATCACTTACACTGATATGAGATATCAATTTTATATGCTCGTTAAAATTTCTTAACTGAATTCCTCTGTTCTGAGATAATAAACTATTTGGAATTGACACTGAAATGGGCAAAATAGCATTCACAGAAAAGCTTCAGAGTTAACCTGAGTGACTCCAATGAGTTGAATTGAACCCAGGCCCCAGAAGCACCTCCAAAGGAAATAGCAGTGGATTAGCAGTATCATGATAAAAAATCAAACAAAGACTCCCTGTGAACAGATGGCTCAACAGCAGCAGCTTTTGACATTGGATACCTCCCCTCCTCCATACTTTGCCCCTTTCAGTTTTTCTCTCATCAACCCATCTTCCCACTTCCCTATATCAAAATTAAATCAGTTTACATTCAAACAAATGTACCACAAAAAAAGCAATCTTTAAAACGGGTTAAAAGAACCAATTTTAAAACACTCTCATTGCATTTTTAAAAAATGTTTTCCCATTCCTTTTAGATGTTGGATTTTCTTCTTTTTTTTTTTTTTTGGTCATTTGTGTGTGTGTGTGTGTTTTTAGAATAAGAATTTTAAAAAGCAGTAGAGGAAAATACAATAAAAACAAAAACTTTTGCAAACACCTTCCCTGACCGACTGGTGAAAAACAAAACCTAAAACCACAACAACAAACTTCTAAAAACACACCCCAAAAAATATCTAAACCCCCACTGCCTTTATATAAAAAAAGCATCTAAAAGCACCACTGCCTTTGTAAAAAAAAAAATATTTTTTTAAAACTCAATCTAAAACCATTACTGCCTTTATAACCAAAAAAATGCTGACAGTTTTGTCATTTTTTCCCCAAGGTAAGGGAAGTTAAAAACAAAAAGAACTGCATGCAGGACTTTAAAAAAACAAAAAAAAACACTGCCACTCTTTTTGCATACAGCTTCCCAACACTAAAGGCATAAAAACTGATAACCTGATCAGCCACCATGGCGCAGTGGTTAGCGCTCTGGATTTTAGACTGAAATGTCGCGGGTTTGAATCCCATAGTTGAATGCAAGCACTTTGATTTGTTGGTGCAAGATATAGTGCTATATAAATTCCATTTAATATTATCATCATTCTACAGATTTTTGGGACTCCAGCCGGCTCCTACCCAGAGTGTGCTGTGGACTCAGAGGGGAGACTGGGACCACACAGTTGAGCTTCACCCATTTTATGGATGTGAATTTGTGTCAAATTACCTGACCAACACTGCAGGTGTCTGCATCTCTCAGGGCCTGGTTGATGCCAGGATATATGTGACGCTCCACCACATAATGAGAAGCATTGCACACGAGGTCAATTTTTAGTTATTGACATGGTCTTAATCTGCAATAACAGGCTATAGAATACAAAAAACAATTGAAAATCTGGCAGTTCTACCAAAAGTTATTGCAACTTAAAATGATAGACTGCAGGAAATGACAAAATGAGAAATTGACAAGTTAAGCATCCTATTAGGTAGCCAGAATGAGGGCTTTGGTATTTTAAAAAACACATTTAAAGGCAAAAGGAAACAAAATTATGCCTTGATATTTAATTATAAGGTAGAATAGAGGCTATAGTTTTATAATCAATCAAAATCTTAAAATCGACAACTTGAATCCTACCTGCCTTTAATGGCTCCTAGCGGAAAAGTGGGTTATGTGCTAAGCGACTCATTATGTGGTGGAGCGTCACGTATTATGATAATAATCGTAGAGTACAACCCTGTCAAGTAGTCTCAAAGCAGATGCACCCTCATAGCAGCATCATTACATCATCCTCATTACCACTGATCATGCAATAATTAAAAGTTGCCTCTGATTCAGTAGCCCCCGTTGCTCTGGTCTTATGGTAACCTCAGATTCTGTTTCTCCATATACTTCTGTACCCGAGTTGAGTTTGTGTCAAAGCCTTCGAGGTTAGAGGTTCACAGGTGATGGTCATTACTCAGGTGGGTGACTCACTCAGTCTGAGCTAATACTGTCGTTAGTAGGGGGTTTAGTAGGTGGTGTCCAGCGTATGTTAGATCAGAACAGACACCACTGAACACCACCAAAGTGACCCAGCAGCAGTGCAGGGACCCTCTGATTGGTGGCCCCACAGCAGCCTGATATTGATGGGCTCCCAGTAGACTTCCGACCCCTAGGATTCCACATAACAAACCCGAGGATGCGACATAACAAACTTACTAGATAGATGGCTTGATGAAATAAAGCAAATTTATTGCTTAATGTACCATCTGGAAATAAAAATTTGACTTTGACTTTGACTTTTTGACGTTGGGTATGGCTAAGGCGGGAAAATTAGAATGAGTGGCGTGGGAACAGCAGGACAGGGATGTCACAAAAGATGAGGCAGCAAAAAAAAAAAAAAAACCCAATCAAAATACACATGAGAACCCGGCTAAAAATAAAAAACCCAATCAAAATACACATGTGAACCGGCTAAAAATTCAAAAGAGAAACAATTCTTGATAAGCACAATCAGAACCCTTGTAAAAAACAAAAAAAAGTATTAATAGCAACATTCACATGATACATGGAAAAAAAAAAAACTTAATAGCAACATTCACATGATACATGGAAAAAAAACACACAAAAAATGAAACCCGAAACAAAAAGACAGAAAAGAGGAAAGGAAAAAGCAGATTGACTTGTCATCAATAAAACACTCAGAAGGACAGGACAAGCAGGGAGGTAGGCAGGCAGGCAGGCAGGCAGGCAGGGGCTGCTTCTTGGGGAACGAAAATGAGTAAAACCACACCTGTTCACTCAAAAAATTTGATTTTTGGAATGAAGAATCACATTTCCTTTAGTTCATAAGTCTTTATTTTTCTGAGTAAGCAAGCTCTGGCCTTGTCCTCCCACGTTCAGCAGTGATTTAGCTACAGGCACCTCTGAAATGACAAACAGAACAAGCACAAAGTGGTTAATGTCACATTACTTCCAACATAAAGCAGTGGTATGCTCTACAGCATTCATATCTGTCAACAAGCACAAAGTGGTTAATGTCACATTACTTCCAACATAAAGCAGTGGTATGCTCTACTGCATTCGTGTCTGTCAACCTTACCTGCACAGTTTCCCTACCAATCTGTCAGGAAATAAAATATCTATGAAAATGTCTTCCCTTTCACTAATTCATTGATAAATCCAAGATTTCTTTATATAAATTTTGTGCTCACCCATACTTGCAAGTTTGACCTAAGGTTACGGCTGGCTAGTTTAGCTGGTGTGAAAAACACAGCTGACCTCATTAGGTGTGTCTGAACCCAATCTACGTTAAAATGAGCTTGATTTGATAAGCAGGCACTATTGGACATTACCCAGATTTAACATAAAAATACATCACCGAAATCGAAATGCGGTTAACTGAATGATGGGTTAAAAACAATCACATACACTAAATTCTCTCCACTCGTAAACCTCATAGCTCCAGCAAAGGAACAACAAAAATGAAAACAAAAATAAAATATATAAGATACATTACAGTAGATTCTCCATCTACAAGTTACCATAAACAATTTAAAATGGGAAACACCCCCCCCAAAAAAAAAAAAACCAAAAAAAAACCCCAAAACACCCTAAAAATAAATAAAAAATTTTAAGATCACTATTTACTTTGGGGGTTTCCTTTCTGCAACTGATTTACTATACACAACATTTCCTGTTTATGTTATGAAAAGATTTTATCTTGCAATGTCTTTTTAGTAAAACAATGATAAAAATAATACGGAGAAAAGGGGGGGGGGGTTAAAACAAACACCTTATACATAAACTCTGTCTTAACTTCCCAAATACATGTAGAAACAACTCTGTGTAAAAACAGAATGCAATTCAGTTTGTACGTGACTTCAGTCTAAGGTACTGGTGTTCTTGTTGATAAGGAAACTCTATCAAATATCAGACCCAAACAACCCACTGTTTATGTGCAATGAATTACATACAGAAAGCAACCCGTTTAGAGCGGGCAAAGTGCTGTACTGATCAGATTTTTCAAACAGCCTGAAAACCCCATCATCAGAACTATCACAGTTTTGTAGACAAAAAGAAGTAATCGCCATGCCTGACCTTACATCAAATTCTTTAGCATGATCTCTCATAAGCAACACACACCTCAGAAAAAAAGATTCCATGAATATCACCAACATCAAATCTGCGTTGTCAAGTTCCGTGCTAAAAAAGAAAAACTCTAGCAAAGCAAACTTTCCACCCATCTTCTTTGTCACATGAATTAGGAGGTGATCTTCAGTGTGACATTAACTGAAATATCTGTACTAGAACACGCACTACAGCCATCTTTCAGTCTCGGTAGACTATGGGGTTCCTATCACCTTCCATTAAAATTTCCATTCATAATGTGTCCCCTCTTTAATCACATTTACTTAAACTACAAATTTTGGTTGAAAAACAGAAAAAAAAACCCAACCCCTCCACCCACAAGACCTTAGATACTTACAAGGGGTTTCCACATCCCGTCATTAACTGACAGGCAACGTCCTCATGCTTCTCTTCAGCAGCTCGTCAAACTGGAGTTCACGTCTTGGGTGTGCGTTGTATTCTTCCTCACAAGCTTTGTTCCCATCTGTTTAATCACACATCATTTGGTGCTCAACAAAAAACACCAAAAACAAAACATTCACAAATACATCCTACATATTCACCGCAAAAAAACAAAAACAACAAAAATTAAATCAGAAGTTATTTGAAACATCACAAGCCATACATTCAAATCCATGGTTGAATCACATGTATAAAAGCCAGCAATAAAGAAAATATTGAGAGACATATCTGTGGAGTTATACAGCATCTACCATGAATAAAATCATCACACACATCCTCCACAGTTTGACATGCACAGAACGAAGGACCAGTTGAGAATTACTGAATGTTACATCAGAATTCACAGAAAATTCTTAACCATCTTAAAATCAAATAGACAATATGGAAACACACATCACTTCTTTGCAATTGACAATAGGCACAATAGAGATCACAAAAATTTTGGAACATAAATTCAGGTACTGTTTTCAAACCATAAAGAAAAGAAAACCAGGCAACAATACATAAGCTGTATAGATGGTGTTGATAAAACTGCAAAGAAAAAACTGTAACTGCAACAGTCACTGTGTAGGTTTCTTGCGCAATATGTGAAATGACAGCTTGCTGTTTCCTAAAGTTTATGTCATTTCAGAGGCAATGGTGGAGACAATCCAAGTTTCAGGTGCAAATAAATATAATTGTGAAAGTGTTCAACCACTGGATTTGAATGTATGGCTATGATGTTGCAAATAACTTCTGATTTAATTTTTTCCCTTTTTTGTGGTGAATATGTAGGATATCTGTGAATGTTTTGTTTTTGGTGGTGAAAAAAAGCAAATCAATGCTTATTCAAAGTACCATCTGGATATAAATTTGATTTGATTTGATTTGAGGTGCAAGAGGAAGAATTTCTAATTGATTTGACAATGAGTCAATCTTCTGGGTAAGGCAATAAACCAAGGTCCCAGGATGGGAGAGAGAGAGAGAGAGAGAGAGAGAGAGAGAGAGAGAGAGAGAGAGAGAGAGAGAGAGAGAGAGAGAGAGAGACAGAGACAGAGACAGAGACAGAGAGACAGAGAGAGAGACATACATACATACAGACAGACAGACCAGACAGAAACAGAGAGAGAGAGAGAGAGAGAGAGAGAGAGAGAGAGAGAGAGAGAGAGAGAGAGAGAGAGAGAGAGAGAGAAACGAGAAGACATACAGACAGACAGACAGACAGACAGAGACAGACAGAGACAGAAGAACGACAGAGAGAGACAGAGAAGCAGAGAGAGAGAGAGAGAGAGCAGAGACAGAGAGAGAGAGAGAGAGAGAGAGAGAAGAGAGAGAAGAGAGAGAGAGAAAATGTGTGTATACATATGTACACATGCACGCACTTGTTTGCATGCCTGTGTGTATGCCTGTATGCAATGTATGCATGCATGTCTGCAAGTACATGTGTGTCTGTGACTGTGTCAATGTGTCTCAGTGAGTTTCACAAACATACTTCAACAATCAATGCAACATAAATGACATTCATTTTTTTACTGACCTAAATCCGCATATGAGCTTTCGCAGAACTCCCGTCTTTCTCCATAGCTCAGCTCATAGGGAATGTTGGGGTCCTTGGTACCCACTGGTTGACATTCAACACAAAAATGAATGAGTGTGGATTCGTAGCAGTTTACCGACTTTTATATATCTGCTCATTCTAACTCTAACTGGGTTATGGCTTGACAGCAAATATTAACAGTATATACATACATACACATACACATAGGGGACAGGATAGCCTAGTGGTCAGAACATTGCACTCGCAATTTGACGACCCGGGTTTGATTCCTGTTCGAGGAGATTTTTCTGCTGACTCCACTCTCCCCCAAAGTCCGGATGAGACTATAAACCGAGGCCCCCATGTTTGAACACACGCAGAACATCTTGCGCATTCGCTAAATCCTGTTCCGCTTTTCATAAGAGTAGGTCATTGTGTGCCCGTGGGAACAGATGACAAGATTGACAAAACTGCATACACATGGGGACTGGATGTAAAAAAGCATATGAGTGCTTACTCCATTATCCTTGATATAAAACAATAAATTAAATGAAAAATAAATAAATATAAAGATGTCAATATTTCTCTGTGGAAACTGTTTTAAACATGGGCTTTAATAAAACATGTTTGTAAAAACAAAATGTTAGTATCTTTTAGCACTAAAAACATTTAAACAATTGAAAATCTGATTTCTGGTTGTCATATTGGACTGGTTCCACGGCAATGGTACATGAAATTGAGTAATTGGCGGCTTTATAAGCCTTTTTACTCTGTGGTTTAATGATAAACATTAGACGAAATAATACTGTAACTCCCATGGCCAACCTTATTTATCATTTATCATAATGAAAAATGACCCCCCAAAAAGCAGCAATTTTTTCAACAGCTAAAATGTTTTTGCTTTTGTTTTTCTGAACATGAATGTCAGAAGTGCTGATCATCTGATACAATGAAGAAACAACAGGCAATTGACTCAACAAAAGTTGGCAAAATACTTCTTTTTTCTATCACGTTGTTCTTTTTCTGCTTGTTTTTCTATACCCAGGTTATTGCTTGCTTGTTTGTTTTGTTACATCATTTTAGGGGATTTTTGTTTTTTGTTAAATGTATGTATACCCGTGTCTCCACCCCACCCCCAACAAAGCCTTTTCATTTGCTTCATTATGATTCTTTTTAAGAGTGGATGTTCACAACACATTGTTTTGTACCTAGGATTTGAAAATATAAGACGTTAATAACTTTCGCCACCTTCCCTTGACAAGTGCAACCATTAATTGTACTACAGGGTTCACGATAACCGGTAATTGTCGGTATTTTACCGATTGTAAACAGGGTATACCGAAAATTATCGAAGCAGCCGGTACCGCGTACCGATTCTGTTTGCCTGTGACCGATTACATTTCCGTCTCCAAAAAAAGTCTGAAGTGACATTTTCTGACAGTCTGTCATGCGCCTGTATTGTGCTTATGCACCTACCCCTTCCTACCACCACCCCTTCCGAGGAACATCTTTGGCGCCAGCCTCATTAGCCTAGCACGCAGAACAGCAAGCTTTACTGTGAAAGAATACAGCTTCGCGCTCTTCTCGGCATGACAGTAACTTCCATTCACAATGAGTAAATCGGGCCTAGATTTATTTAATCTTTATTCTTTTAATCTTTTATATCGAGGATAATGGAATAAGCACTCCTGTGCTTTTTTACATCCAGTCCCCATGTGTATGCAGTTTTGTAAATGTCATCTGTTGCCACCAGCACACATGGCCTGCTCTTACGAAAAGCGAGGGTCTTTGACTATGAATTTGCGCGTTGCTTTGAGAGGGAAGAGTCGAAAATTAAATCTAAATTGAACGAAAGATCTAGATGAGCACTAAGCATAGAAACAAGAAAGAAGAATATAAGTCTCACGAATGATGCCATGCAAAACAACAGACTGACACAGACAGTGGCACAGGCGCTAGAAAAAAATCCTATTTCCTGCGTGGCTTTGTGCCCAAGAAGCGAGTGGCAGCAGCAGGGCAGTCAAAGTCTGAGAGATTTGCGTTCAATTTAGATTTAGTTTTGCTGCCGAACAATCCCCCCCTCCCCCACCCCCTCACTGAATAGTTTCGTTTTGTTCACAGTACGTACCGGATTTTATTTTCTGGGGACCAATTTTGGGGGAGCTGGTCAAGATATCTCTGAAAAGGCAACTCGTAGTACCGGTTTTAAAAAATCCTAGCGCGAACCCTGTACTAAATGATTTGCCCTCAACACACACGTGTGTGTGCACGCGAGCACACCGACATACACATACACGAACACACCATCAGTCACAACTAGAAAGTATGCTACAATAAGGATCTTTTTTTTTTTTTTTTTTAGAAAGGCTCATAATGAAAAAGAAAGAAATACAATATCTTACTTTCAATGGCATTGGCCGCGTCCCTTGCGTTGGCAAAGGTGACAAAGCCGTAGTTGTCCAAACTGCACACCACATCACATCAGTGTATATTATATACAAACACAGATCTACATCTATAAACTCGCACACCACATCAGATCAGTGTATATTATATACAAACTCAGATTATATCTATATACTCGCAACCACATCACATCAGTGTATATTATATATATATAAACTCAGATCTATATCTATAAACTCCCCAGGAGATGGGCGCCGCCCTCAATATGCTGGCCCCTAGAGAAGCTGAGGTCTCTGATGCCTCATTCCTCTACAACCATCTAGATTATGGAACACCTTTACCTTTACCTTGGCCTTTACGTGCCAAGGCCTACACTGAAATGTTGTTATGCTTAAAAACTTTCTGTTGCTATTATCTTTAACTACAACAAACTCTTAGCACAAAAGCCTGCTCTCTCTTTAAATTGATCAAAGGAGGAAAAAAATCCTCCAAAGGTCAGAGAATCTATAGCTGCATATATGAAGGGGTACTTAAAATCAGTCATACAACAGCATGGCAAATCTAACATAGCCCTCAGTCAAGAGCGCTAATTTGAGCGAACCCCTTCCTTTTACTTTGTCCACGTGTGTGGTTCACTTCCTGCTATAATTAGCACCAACTGGCCTCAGCTAGGCTGGAATGAGATGGAATGGATAGCAGCTGAGATTAAAAGATGAAAGTAGGGGAAACTGACAGCTGTGATTCATGAAAACTTCTCATTCAATGTGCACTTTTAGGTCTCAAAGTATTCCGAAAAGATGAACGAGTCAGGAGTCCATTCTTCAGTAACTTTACTGCCACATCCACCACAACAAAAAAATGATCCACTGACATGACAGCAAGAAAAATCTACATCAAACATTAACAAAAAAATCAATGTGAAAAAAGCGTAAGAGGATAACAGCCATAGAAATAAACTTTCCAAAAAGATACTTACTGCTCTCGGGTATGAACCTGGGTCTTTTTGATTGATCCAAATTTCTCAAAAAGATCCCGGAGATTACTTTGTGTGAAGTCCCTGGGAACACCACCAACATACACGGTTTTTCTTTCTTTCTGCAAACAACATACAGGCAAACTGTTTTTAAACTGCCAGATAAAGAAAATTGCAACAACAGTTATAAAAATGAAATGTTCTATTCATACTCAGTGTTAACTAATCTCAGCTGCTTGACACATGTTGGATTCCATTGGACGTCACAGTTTGAATCCCATAACATATTAGTAGGGGTTTTTTGACTCCGGTGGTTCCTATACAGGCCCAGTTTGCTAAGGGCTAAACTGGAAATCTGGGACCACTTGGCCAAGCATATTCACTTAAATGATGCAACTTTGAGCGTTGCTTTAAACTTCTTTAATGATACTTCCAAGTATTTGTATTTTGGGCTTGGGATATATCTTGGACATAGGATATTTTTATCATAGAAGCATAAAGATCAGCATTGCCAAATAATCTCAAAACTCATGCTTTTTCATGGCATAATCGTTACATCATTCTCATAACCCCTGACCATAATGCAATAAAGAAAATTCTCTGATTCTGTGCCCCTCTAGTCTTAAGTAACCCGAGTTTTGATTTCTTGTACTCTACATTTCTGTGATGAATTGGTATCAAACCTTCTTGTATAGAATGCCGAATCATATGTGTACTTTTTAATACACACACACGGCATTCATACCAGTCATTTAGTTTCATTTGCACACAGTCGACAATTTTACCACATCTTGTGTCATATGCATCCACGCACATACACCCATACCTACACACACTGTCAATAATACTAACAATATTAAAAGCAGCAAGCAGGATTACAACATTATTAAATTTAGGTACAACCCCATGATAATGTTATCCAGGTATACTGATATAGCACTAAACTCAAATACCTAAAATGGAAAATACAAAATTTTAAAAGGAATAACTATGTTGCAGAAACATGTGTGGGATTATGTCAGATATGTGTTGTTCGCACACACAGAGCATAATGTGTGGATGTTGTATGGCGCTGTAAGCTGTCTATACACACATTCCTACCTTCTGGATATGAATCTTGTCCACCAATGTGAGGAGCATCATCCGACTTCAGGCCAAACTGCTCCAGACTTTGCTAATTGGTTTTTTGTTCATACGCCGCTGCCATATTTCCTAGTGGTGTTGCTACCACACATTCAGGGCCTTTTAACTCAAATCACATTCATAAGGACATAAATGGACTCATAAGGCCCCTACGAACCCTGTAATAGTTAGTGACAAGATGCATGCATAAGTGAGCACTTTGCACTCCGTCAGAACTGAACCCCTCCCTTTCATATGAATCCTAAAGGAATAACTTCTATGACCCTTCTGGTATCTGGTCTCACTTGGTGTTCTTACTTAAAATCTACTGCCCTCCAAGCCCAAGCAAACTCTGGGTGGGTTGGGTTAAAAATTGGTTGCTACACACTATGTGGCATTCAGTTTACACTGTTTCCAATCACTCACCGTGCTTTCACTCTCAGTCCTCTTTGGGCCCCTGGACTTTGTTCTGGAGCTGCTTGGGAACTTGCCCCTGGATGTGGATCTGTCCCAGTCCCTAGCTCCTGATCTGTCCCAGTCCTAGCTCCTGACCTGTCCCAGTCCATAGCTCCTGACCTGTCCCAGTCCATAGCTCCTGACCTGTCCCAGTCCCCTAGCTCCTGACCTGTCCCAGTCCATAGCTCCTGACCTGTCCCAGTCCCTAGCTCCTGACCTGTCCCTAGACCTGTCCCTGAAACATGGTCAACAGTGTAAAATAACTATACATTTCATTCTTAATTTCTTATCTTTCAAAAAACAAGAAACAAATTTTTTTTAATTTTAAAAGACCTCGAAAATCTAACCAGTGAGTGACCAAAAAAGTGTAATTTACTGTTACTTGATGAGGGGGAAAATAACTTGGTGGTTAGAGCGATGGATTCATGACCTGAAAGCAGGAGAAGGCAGGTTCAAATCACAACTGAAGAATACCTTAAACTGTTACAGGAGAGAATGGGGGGAGGTTCCGCTGTTTAAATTGGTTCTGACTCCATACCCCTTCAAACCCTTCAGTAGGGAGGAGGAATCAAGGTCTCCAGTTACACCAAATGATTCCTAAATGTTGTAATATATGACTCTTCAATGAGCATTTCCCAGCTAACCCATGCCAGTGGTCACTCAGAATAGGCACTCTTATCTCTCCATCAAACAAAGGAACCAACCTTAAGAGTACTTGCACACTGGACAAGATGTTTGCACGTATATGACTGTTTTCACATACGTGTCTATTCCAACTTCATAGGGGTTGTTTTGGGGGGGTTTTACCTTCTTTAATGGAACATAACAGGGTTCGCGATAACCGGTAATTGTCAGTATTTTACCGATTGTAAACAGGGAATACCGAAAATTTTCGAAGCAGCCGGTACCGCGTACCGATTCTGTTTGCCTGTGACCGATTACATTTCCATCTTTTAAAAAAAGTCTGAAGTGACATTTTCCGACAATCTGTCATGCGCCTGTATTGTGCTTATGCACCTACCCCTTCCTACCACCACCCCTTCCGAGGAACATCTTTGGCGCCAGCATGATTAGCCTAGCACGCAGAACAGCAAGCTTTACTGTGAAAGAATACAGCTTCGCACTCTTCTCGGCATGACAGTTAACTTCCATTCACAATGAGTAAATCGGGCCTAGATTTATTTTTTCTGTATTCTTTTAATCTTTTATATCGAGGATAATGGAATAAGCACTCCTGTGCTTTTTTACATCCAGTCCCCATGTGTATGCAGTTTTGTAAATGTCATCTGTTCCCACCGGCACATAATGGCCTGCTCTTACGAAAAGCGGAGGGTCTTTGACTATAAATTTGCGCGTTGCTTTGAGAGAGAAGAGTCAAAAATTAAATCTAAATTGAACAAAGATCTAGATGAGCCCTAAACATAGAAACAAGAAAGAAGAATATAAGTCTCACGAATGATGCCATGCAAAACAACAGACTGACACGGACAGTGGCACAGGTGCTAGGAAAAAATCCTATTTCCTGCGTGGCTTCGTGCCCAAGAAGCGAGTGGCCACAGCACGGCAGTCAAAGTCTAAGAGATTTGCGTTCAATTTAGATTTAGTTTTGCTGCCGAACAATCCCCCCCTCCCCCACCCCCTCACTGAATAGTTTCGTTTTGTTCACAGTACGTACCGGATTTTATTTTCTGGGGACCGATTTTGGGGGAGCTGGTCAAGATATCTCTGAAAAGGCAACTCGCAGTACCGGTTTTAAAAAATCCTAGCACGAACCCTGCATAAAAGTAATTATGCCTGGATATTTTCATGGACACACTCACAAGTAACCTCCAATCACAT
>CM060317.1:81991158-82003658 GCA_030674155.1 Stramonita haemastoma
ACCCGGGAGCAGGCTATATGCACTACAATTCGTTTGCACGGAAGTGTCACTGTTTGACCGGACAATACTTTTACCCGGGAGCAGGCTATATGCACTACGATTCGTTTGCACAGAAGTGTCACTGTTTGACCGGACAATACTTTTACCCGGGAGCAGGCTATATGCACTACGATTCGTTTGCACGGAAGTGTCACTGTTTGACCGGACAACATTTTTACCCTGGAGTAGGCTATACGCTCCACTGCTGGCATGACTCTGAGGTCCAATTTGCACAGCTCCTGCCAAATGCAACTGATTGTTCAGTTGTTCCAGATAATTCATGGGGACCAAAACTTTTTTTGTCTGAGAAGAATCTGCAGCCTGTGAAGCTCTTAGAAAGACAATTGCTGGTGTTTCACTAGAACCAGCAGACTGCTGGATCCCTACACCCGATTTGCCAACTGCTCCCGAAGTGTTGATCATGGGAACAGCAAATACCGATGTCTTCTGCAAGTTTGTCTGAACTTGCGCTGCATCTGTGGCATGAACAGCAGCGCCCATCACGCTTGAGGGTGTTCCCATTGGTACTGCTTTGGTCTTGGTAGCCCCAACAAGGGCAGCATCTGTTCCAACAGAACAAGTGGGACTTTCTTCTCCCTTAGGGGAAGTGCGCAGCAAACTAACCTTGGGTAGAGTGTTTCCCCGTAGAGGTACAGTTCCTGCTTTTTTCTTCTTTGAGTATCCTCCGATAATTCTCTTTTCGGGAGATAGACGAGCCACAGAGGTTGATGCCCTGCAAATCTTGCTGTTTGGTCTGATGGTTTTCTTTTCGGGAGATAGACGAGCCACATAGGCTGATGCCTTGCGAATCTTGTTTGGTCTGATGGTTCTCTTTTCGGGAGATAGACGAGCCACAAAGGTTGATGCCCTGCTAATCTTACTGTTGGGTTCTTGCCACTGAATACTTCCAGCTGTCTGACTCGCTGCAAGCACTGCAGCACGCTCTGCCTCTGTGGCTGGTAGTTCCGACGTTCTCTCCTGAGAAGGGTTCATCTCCAGCTGGGTGGCTTTCTTTACAGCTTCCTGTTGGGGCGGTTTCTGTTGGTCAGGGTTTGCAGCTACCTTCTGGGGCTTTTTGGGTTTTTTGGGAGATATGCATATCGCCTTTTTTCTTGGAGGGGCCATCTTGTTCCTGATCTTCTTCACTATTTCTGACAGTTCCTTTTTGGTTTAGACGCAGCTGAAACAAAGTAAATTGTCCATGCATGATGATCAAAATGCATTTCTCAGGCGCATAAAATGTAAACTGACCAGCATGTTTTTAGAAGTACAGGTGCATATCTGTAATGTACACACATGAATATCAAAGCTTCTGTTAACAACAAGGCGTGTTTGACACTTGAGGTAAGCATTATTAAAGTACAAGTAAGAGAGAAGTAGGTACTAAAATCAAGCTAGTGGGCCCTTCAGTCTGTGATATACCATCATATAGTTATCCAGGCATGGGATTTTGTTAATCAATTAAAAAAAAAAAAAAAAAGGAAATTTTCATAAAAAATAAAGAGGAAAAATCAGAAGAAAAAAAGCGGAAAACTTGTGCAGTACTTGTAGCAGTTACAGAAAGTGTGAGTTATCACTTTCGACAGCATCCATTCAAAATGCATTACACCACCAGTCAGATATCTTACCAAATGTGACATTTGATTGAAAAAACTAGCCACATATATGAGACAAATCCATGTTGCATATGATAACGCCATAGTTATTGAACAATGTAAATCTTTGTTAGGACTACACGAAAGAACATTTCTGATCTGCACATATATGCCTCCCTATGACAGCAAATTTTGGGAAGTTACAGAACATGGGTATGGAGTTGAAAGTCTTGAACAATTCCTCATCTATTTACATGAAAATTGCGATGACTTTTCTTTCATTATTTGTGGGGACCTCAATTACGCACTGGAAGTAGAAATTACACTAGTGAGTTGATTTTTCCCTACAAACAAGAAATGTTAAGTGCATGTGAAATGGAGAACAATTCAACTTTCAAAAGATCCTCAGATCATGAAGAAATTAACTTTTTTGGCAAACAGTTGTTGGCATTATGTGAAGTTTTTGACCGTGTTATAATGAATGGATAATGTGAGCAATTGTTTGATAAATCACTCACGTATTGTCTACCACTGGCGGACATACAATCAACTACTTTTTGATGTCATGTGATATACATGACCAAAACATTGTTGAAAAACTGTATTTTACAAGCTAGTTGAATCCTCCCACTTACCTGTAACAGTAACACTAAATACAAGACTAAAATCACCAACTGCACAAGACGGTGAAGAAGAAAATACAGACAATGTATTCAATATGGGACAGTCAGAGAAAATAGTTTGGGATGATAGAAAGATAAATACTTTTCTTACCAGCTTAAATTCTGACACCACTATAAGTATTTGCTCACAAGCTACTGCTCGCCTTGATGAAAATGCAGATCTAGCTCTTAAAATATTCACACATTCCCTTCTCAAAGCCAGTGAGTGCATGGTAAGAAAAGTATCAGCAAGGAACAGATACAGAAATGCTAAATGGTTTGACCAAGACTGTATACAAGCAAAATCAAAAGCAAGAATATTCAAGGATTATAAAGATCCCTCAAACAGACTAGCTTTTGTGGAAGCCCACAAGGTTAAAGGTCTTTAATAGAAAAAAGAAAACTTATAACTAGGAAAAGGCCAGGCTTCTTGCTTCTTTAACAATGACTCCTCTTCTTTTGGAAAGACCTGACACCCATATCTGGAAGGACGAAAAAGGCACCAAGCACTCCCATAACTAAAAATCAGTGGTTCCACCACTTAAAAAATGTATTTAATTCAGGCTTGGTAGAGTTGAGTGACACAAATTCAGAAAAAATGATGGTTTTAGCAACTCACAAAGTGTCTTAGACAATGCAATAACAGAACAAGAGGTTCACAGTGCAGTTAAAAAACTAAAATGGGGGAAAGCTCCTGGAGTGGGTGGTATCCTTGCTGAGATGCTAAAGGCAGCTGGGGATGTAACCATTCACTTTCTAACAAAATTATGTAATGCTTTGTTTGACCGAGGTGAATACCCAGAAGAATGGACAAAGGAAATTGTTGTTCTGATTTTCAAGAAAGGCAATCATAATTCACCAGATAATTATCCGGGAGTGTCCCTGCTGAGTCTAATTAGCAAATGTTACACATGTATACTAAATCAAAGGTTTGCAGCTTAATCTGAAATTAATGGAAAATTGTCAGAGTCCCAGGCCGGATTCAGGAAGGGGAACTCAACAGTGGACCATATTTTCATAATAAATGCTATTATTGAAAAGCGCCTTGCTAAAAGAGGTGGAAAATTATATGTGTGTTTTGTAGACCTGAAGAAGGCCTTTGATTCTGTACAACGCACACCCCTGATGGAAATTTTTTTTTTTTTTTGCTGCCTCGTCTTAGTGACGTCCTTGTACTGCTGTTCCAACGCCGCTCATTTCAATCTGTCCGCCACAGCCATACCCTGATTCGTTGTGTCTCATCCTCAGGATCGGCAGTCCACAGGGAGCCCATCAATATTAGGCCGCCATGGGGCCACCAGCCACAGGGGCCCTGCACTTCTGCTGAGTCACTTTGGTGGTGTTCAGTGGTGCCTGTTCTGATCTAACATATGCAGGACACCACCTACTAAGCCCCCTACTAATGACAGTATTAGCTCAGTCGCGGAGCCAGACTGAGTGAGTCGCCCACCTGAGGTAGCGACCACCACAACGTCCCTCCAACGACCGTCTCCCCGCAAACCTCCAACCCCAAAGGCTTTGACACAAACTCACCACAGGCACAGAAGCATATGGGGAAACTGAATCTGTGGTCACCATGAGACCAGAGCAACGGGAGCCACTGAATCAGAGGCAATTTTTTTTATTGCATGATGATCAATGGTGATGGAGATGATGTAACGATGCTGCTGTAGAAGTGCATCCCTTTGAGACTACTTGACAGGGTTGTACTCTACGCTTACTGTCATAATATATCCCGGCGTCAACCAGGCCCAAGAGATACAGACACCTGCAGTGTTGGTCAGGTAATTAGAGCAACACTCTCAAATTTGCATCCGTAAAGTGGATGAAGCTCGACTGTGTGGTCCCAGTCTCCCCACAGAGCCCACAGCACACTCACTCTGGGTAGGAGCCGCCGGAGTCCAAAAAATCCCTATGACATGTGGGACTCAAACCCACGACCTTCCAGTCCGAAATCCAAGGTGCTAACCACTGCGCCAAGGTGGCTGGTCTGATGAAAATTTTGATAAGAACCAAAGTATCTGGTAAATTTGTGAAAGCTCTCATAGCCATGTACGAGAATAGGCTTTCTTGTGTCAGAGCAGGCAATACCGACTGATTTTTTTTTTTACTGTTCTGTGGGGGTGCGACAAGGTTGTATTCTTAGTCCAGCGCTCTTTTCAATATTCATAATGAAGATCAAGAAGCTATGCATGCACATCTTTTCACAGAGCACTGGGCTCAATGGTTTACTCCTAAAGACTTGCGGGGAATGATGTCAAACAAAATCCTTGTCAACTCCAGGGACAAAAATTTTCCCATTTGGACCGTTCAAAGGAGATACCAAATCCATGCTCTCTGGACACTCTTGACCCGCCCCCTTGTTTTCGGTAGAAATTCCCATTAAAAATATTATGTGCATACACATGTTCAGATAAATGTCCATACTAACCCAGGGTTCATACAGATCTTTGGGAAGAAAATTCAAGGACTTTTCAAGGACCTCACTCTCAATTTTCAAGGACCTCCATTGACAAATAGTGCTTGCATTTTAACAATGTCTACACACTTTCCAGCTGAAAAGAAAATATCTATAGCCATTTGGTGCGAATTTTCTTCATAACAAGAATATTTCCACTGCAGTTAACTGGGCTAAATCAAAAACAATCGTTGGCCTAAAGCGTGCACTTAGCATAAAAAAAATTCAATCTAAGTGATCACCCCATCTGTTCATTCATAATTTCTCTGCCTACTGGTTCTTAAAGTCTAAATATGTGTTAAAAAAAAAAATGTCTACATATGTGTAAAGCTCCCTGTGAGTTACTTTACCAGGAAACTAATAGTTTGCAACAGTAAACACTCACCCTCCTGGACAACAGGCTGGAAAGGAGGGGGAGGGGCTGGAGAGGGGGAATAGCCGATGGTATTGCTGTGGACAGATATTCACATCACAACACATTGAGGAAACAGTGGGATGCCATACACATGTGTAAAGATGAGAGAGAGAGTTGTGTGTGTGTGTGTGTGTGGTGTGTGTGTGTGTGTGTGTGTGTGTGTGTGTGTGTGTGTGTGTGTGTGTGTGTTGGTTGTCGTGTTGTGTGTGTGAGAGAGAGAGAGAGAGAGAGAGAGAGAGAGAGAGAAGAGAGAGAGAGAGAGAGAGAGAGAGAGAGAGAGAAGAGATCAAATCAAATCAAATCAAATCAAATCAAAATTTTATTTAGGGAATGGTACATAAAGTAGCAATAAATTGCCTTTTTTCATCAAGCATCTCCTAGAAAAAAAAAAAAAACAAAAAAAAAAAAAAAACAACAAACCAAACAAACAACAAAAAACCCAAACAAACAAACAACAAAACCAAAAGATACAAAATTCAAACAAAAGAAACAAACAAATAAATAAAGATAATAATAATGAAAAACAAAAATAAACATCCCCCAAAAAATAAAAACAACAACAACAAAAAAACAACAACACTTAAACAAAAAACAGACAAGCTAGAAAAAAACAAAACAAACAAAAAAAACAGCAAGCCAACAGCAAGTACAACCAAAAAACCCTACTCAAAAATATTGAGAGAGAGAGAGAGAGAGAGAGAGAGAGAGAGAGAGAGAGAGAGAGAGAGAGAGAGAGAGAGAGAGAGAGAGAGAGAGAGAGACAGACAGACAGACAGACAGACAGACAGACAGACAGACAGACAGACAGACAGACGAGACAGAGAAGAAGACGAGAGAGAGAGAGAGAGAGAGAGAGAGAGAGAGAGAGAGAGAGAGAGAGAGAGAGAGAGAGAGAGAGAGAGGGGGGGGGGGGGGGGTGAACTCTCCATGAAAAAGGGGAGGCTGGTGGCCTGCTGACTGTTGTTATTTAATTTAAAATAACCATTGCTCTCTGACCCCAAGAGGAACAGCCAGTGAAAGCCCCCCCCCCCTCCCTTTCTGCCTTATATTAGAGCTGCTAGTCCATCCCTATCATGAAACTTGACACCCATTGTTGGTAAACATGGTCTTCAACAGAAAAAGTTCTCTTGTTAGGTCTTCCTAGGCTTGGATTGCCTTGTGACAAAACAAAGGGAAGTAATTTACCAGCATGGAAGAGTTAGTTTCCTTGACCTGCTTCATGTAGGGTTTTTTTTCTCCTATTTTTTTCTTTTTTTTTTAATTTTATAAAATTTCCACGAATTTGCAAGGGTACCATACCTGATCTTTCCATGCCAATCTCTCTATCTTTCTCTTTATCCTTCTAAGTCTTTGGTAAAAGTAAAATTCAAGTACTTTTCAAGTACTTTTCAAGCACCTGGAGGCATATGCCTGATTTTCAAGGACTTCCAAGGCCTTGAAATAGGGGCAAGGACTTTCAAGGACGAACCCTGAAACCTTATGTGCTTAGCACAATGCATGGCACAGTACTTGGCACAATGCTGAGTGGCTGACTATCCTTTCCACTGACTATCCTTTCCACTGTTGCCCAAGCCTCGTGGCTAGGCTACGCGCACACACACCACAGACAGCCCCAAAAAAGAGGGAGTCAATTAGAAAAACAAAAAAGTCTTTGGCTAAGATCGATGTTTAACTCATTTTACACTATGGTATGATATAGCAAACGTACCCGATACTTAATATACCGTTGTTGGTTACTAGGATATGCTATCGCCTACCTCAACTTAAAAAATTCATTGTAGTGTGTGTGTGTGTGTGCATGCGTGCGCGCGCGCGCACGTGCCCACCTGCCTGCCTATGTGTGTGTGCATTTTATTTCTATGCCACTTACAGAACTTTCACATTCATCAACCTTAGCAATACTATTTCCAAGAGTTCAAAGTTATTCTTTCTCTACACAAAAAAAGGAAATTAGATCAACAGTTTGCAGCAGATCAACTTTTAAGCAGTGTTACTCCCCATAGTTGATCAAACTGCAAAAAAAATGTCATAAGAGGAAAAGGCAGTATCCTTCCCAATGCAATGCATCCAGAAGTGCAAATGTTAAGAGAAATAACGGTGTTTAACCTGCTGACATGACTTGGCAAAGTATTTCACATTTTGAATCAGAAGAATAGCTATTATATCTTAAAATGAGCATCAACTAGTTGGATACACCATCAAATTGATTCCAAAAGTTATCTATGTTTCAAGTCTAGAATGGATAACTTGCCAAGTAGTGGCTACAGTTCCATTAAATTCATCACACCGATTTCATCTTCCCACAAAGCACAAATGCTCTGTGAGACTGGCCAATCAGTGGCCTCAAACAAAGCCAAAAGTTGCCTATGCTAAGAGGTTATCTTCTCAAAGCTGATTGGCTAAGCTCTCAATCGATTTCCAACATGCATCAGTACATTTACAGAAAGATGATGAAATATTTATTTCAAATGTATAACTGCATTTTTCAGTTTTTTAAAAAACTCATTGCTATAAAGATAACACCCATCAGAAGAAAGCATAGACTTTCAGCTTTCCATCCCCAACCATGTATCAAATTTTGGTAGCTTTGGGTTAGTGACTTAGCAATGTCCCTAACACAACTGAAGTTTCACAGCTCACAAAAATCTGCTGAACTTTGCCACGATTCATTTTTGATGATTATCTGTTTTGTGCAGCATTCATGCCCCCATTAATACAAAATAAAACAAAGCAATGTAATGAAAGATCGGTCAATTATTCTTATTTGCATAAAAACATTATCAATCAGTAGAACTTTAGTTAAAAAAGCATTTAAAGACAGTTGACTCAATGATGTTTTCCCATAGTGCGTGGCAGAGTAATGTGGGGCCGCCATTACCTACTTGCATCCAAACACATATGCATGCCACACAAGTGAATCATGCATTATGTGTTATACATCTATGTTGAGTTAGCTTAAGTGGATGGACGTTTCATATGTGTCTGTGTGCTTGTGTATTTTGATGGATGTATGTTTTCACATCAGGTCAGAGGTCTCCTCTGCTACTGGTAACCATGTACGCCTGTGTGATGTGGGCAAATAAACTCCTCAGTCTGGGAAGACAGTTCATCTAGAAGAAGGAAAACAATTTAAAACCTCCGCTGCCTTGTGGCCATACTCATTGGAAAGGCTTCAGGAGTCAACCCTGAGGAAAAATTGGGAGTCAAGTGCCCAAGGTAGTTTGAGGCTGTATACATGTATAGCAACATTCAGGCAACTCCGCCCAGCTATTACCATTTAAGACCATGAACTGGATGTCGTCCATGACTGTGTACCTGGGCTCAACTATCTCAGACACCCTCTCACTTAATGCAGAACTCAACAAGTGCATTGGCAAAGCAGCTACCACCATGACCAGACTGACAAAGAAAGTATGGACCAACAGCAATCTGACTGAGCACACAAAGATCCAGATCGACAGAGCCTGTATCGTGAGTACCCTCCTATATGGCAGCGAGTCCTGGACTTTGCGTGCCTGACAAGAGTGGAAGCTCAATGCTTTTCACATGTGTTGCCTCTGACACACCCTGAACATCACCTGGCAGGACAAGGTCCCAAACAACACTGTCCTGGAAGGAGCTGGATGCACCAGCATGCACACGCTGCTGAAGTGAAACAGAGAGGTACACGCTGGCCTGACCATGTCATGTGCATGGACAATGGACCTACCCCTAAAGACCTCCACATTGGAGAGCTTGTCCATGGAAAACACCCCACAGGCAAATCACAGTCGCAATTCAAAGACATGAGCAAGAGGGTCTTAACCCCTACACTGCGCTGTTGACGAGCGCCGCTCGTCATAGAAACCACCACCTGCAATGCTGTGTTGACGAGCGCCGCTCGTCATGAACCAACGCTCTCTCTGTTTCGCTCAGCATTGCTGAAAATCCTTCTTATTATGATTTGTTTAGCTCCCTTGATGTATCTTCAACCCATGAGTCCCATTTGTTCAAGTTAGTTGCATATTTTATGACGTTCAATCGGCAAGGTAAACAAGGTACTGCGAAGTTCAATTTTTGGGTTTTCGAAGCAATGGCTGTCCCTCAACTGACCTACACAGTTGCCGAAGTTATTGATGAAATTTATAGAGCTCAAGATAATGGAGATTAGGGTTGTTGTTTTTTATCCAGTTCACATCGAACTTTGCGAAGTTGATGCAAACGACTCAGGTTTTGATCCGGAAGAAACTTCTGCGTACTCGTGGTCTGATTCGGAACATGAAGATCGTATCGTTCGAGATGCAGTTGGGTATATTTGAGGGCTTTATTCGTTTTTATAACATATTCATATTGCTTTTTTTCTCTGTTTATTCATAAACAGAACAACTAAATGTGTGTATCGTATGGTTGTGCCTTTGGTCAGGGCTTGGTCAGTGAGCAAGCGAGCCAGTCACTGAGTGGCCGATGTGTTTGATCTACTTTGAAGTGGTTGCGACCTCGTGTGTCACTTGTCACCTAGGCTACTCGTTAGCTGTCAGTTATCAGTGTGTGTGTCTGTTTGTTTTGTTGATGAGCTATTGTTCTTGCTGACATCTGCCCTGGCTCCCTGGCTGTGTGTTTGTGTGAAGAGCAGGTGTGTGTGTGTGTGTGTGCGCGCGCGTGCGTGCGTGCCTGCGCGCGCGCGCACGTGTGTCTGTCTGTCTAATTATATATTTTAAAAATTATCACAAATACAATCTTCATTCAATTTCCTTTCATTCAGTATATACTTTTATGTAGCTATCTTAGGAACTTCCAGAATTAAAAGCAATTGAAAATCATATGCGTGATTTTTGTCTGTTTCTGAAAATTTCTTCAGCATAGGCCTGAGCAAAATAGGTCAGCAGCGAAAAGGTTAAAACCCTGAACATCAACCACAACTGTGAAACAACAGCCCTTGAATGGTCAGCCTTGAGCCCACTGTGCAGAAAGGTCTCTCCAAGTTCGAAGAGACACTTGCTAAGCAGCAAGAGGCAAAGAGAACAAAAAGAAAGGCTGCAGACCAGGCAGACAGACCAGAGAAGAGAAGAGAAGCTGAGGTCTCTGATGCTTCACTCCCCTACAACCACACAGGTTATGGGAGCACCTTTACCTTCACCTTTTACCTTTATGATATGAAAGCATGTTTGCTTGTGTTATGTAAATGAAGTCTACCAGTAGTTCACATTAACACATCAGAAAACAAAGAGCAAAAAGCTGTATTCAAAATCTGTGACAAAAAAAACTAACCTTGGTCATACTCTTCATACTGTTGGATCAGGTCCTCCACGTTACTGGCTTCAATAACTGAAATTTGAATCATGGAAAAGTTATTTTCCCTTTATTTTCACACAAGAACAATCTTCTAAATGCATTGCAGTACCATGTACACAGCCACGCAATTGCTCGCGTGCGCACATGCACGCACGCACGCACGCACACACACACACACACACACACACACACACACACACACACACACACACACACACACACACATACATACATACATACATACATACATACATACACACACACACTCAAACTCTTGTCTTAGTAACAGATTTTTATACATGTATCACAACAGAAAAATATACAGTATCCAAATTCAAAACAACTTACGATAGGAGCAGACAGGTAAAAACATAACACCCAAGTGTCTGGCAGAGCAAATTTTCGGTTTATTCAAAACCTTCTTCAGGCTAAAAGATTGGCCAACTGACAGTATAAACCACAAACACTGACTTATATACACATTAAACTGAGTACATTTAAAACAATTCTATGAAAACACTGATCACTTCTCATGTAAAAACACATACCCTTACACATGCAACATGGGCTAGCATAGTTATATCCACTATTCATCTCTTTCTCTCCCTCTCTTAAAACAGATTCACCCCCACAGAAAATCTGGGTGTTGTCCTGCTTACTTTCATCTACCCTTTTCAGCCATCTAATAACAAGTAATACTAGTGCATACATAGTACCCTATTTTTCTACCTGTGGGCCACTCCACTTTTCTGCTACACACACACACACACACACACACACACACACACACAGAGAAAAATTTTATAATGTTAATCAATATAAGCAAAATAAATCACCATAAAAAACAGAACAAAAGAAACAAAAAACAGATCTATATATACAAAACTTCTTAGCAGTCTTTCTTTAATTAAGTCTGGTTTGGCATGCTTAAAAAACATACATGATCTGTAGAGTATATGTACAATATTTGATTTCAACATGTGGGTGTGAAAGTGTGGTGTGGTGGTTGTGTGTTGTGGTGTGGTGTGGTTGGTGTGGTGTGGTGTGTGGGTGGTGTGGTGTGGTGTGGTGTGGTGTGTGTGTGGGTGGTGTGGTGGTGTGTGTGTGTGGGGTGGTGGGTGGGTGTGTGTGTGTGGGGTGTGGTGGGGTGGGTGGTGTGTGTATGTGGGTTGTGGTGTGGTGTTGGATGTGGGTGGTGTCGTGGTATGTGGTGTGGTGTGATGTGTCATGGATGTGTTGTTGTGTGGTGTTGGATGTGGTGTGTGTGGTGTGATTGTTGTGTGTGTGTGTGTGTGTGTGGTGTGTGTGTGTGGTGTGTGTGTGTGTGGTGTGGTGTGAGTGGTGGTGTGTTGTGTGGTGTGGTGTGTGGTGTGTGTGTGGTGTGGTGTGTGTGTGTGTGTGTGTGTGTGGTGTGGTGTGTGTGTGTGGTGTGGTGTGGGTGTGGTGTGTGGGTGGGTGTGGGTGGGTGTGGTGTGGTGTGGTGTGGGGTGTGGTGTGGGTGGTGGTGGGTGGGTGTGGTGTGGTGTGTGTGGTGTGGTGTGGTGTGGTGTGGTTTGGTATGTTGGTAGTGGCAGTGGTTCGATACGACTTGGTGGACAATTTTAGGGCTTTTTGTGGCCTTTTATAGTGTTAATCCAAATTCAGGCCTAGCTGCGGTGAACAAAATATATAATAGTAACCAAATCACCTTTCCTTACTAAAACAAACCACACTCACACACACACCACACACACACACACACACACATATTAATATATATTAATATAGAAGAGAGAGAGAGAGAGAGAGAGAGAGAGAGAGAGAGAGAGAGAGAGAGAGAGAGAGAGAGAGAGAGAGATAATATAATATATATATATTATATATATATATATTAACCTCAGAGTCAAGTGAGCTAAGGCACCTTGTGTGAAACTGTATGGTGGATACTGACACAATTTCATGTTATTCTAGAGTAGAATGTCTTTCAATCATGGATACACCAAGAGACAAGGAGGTGAGAGGCAGCAGAGTCCTAAGGAGGGAAGGGGGGGGGGGGGGAATAACAATGTGTGTGTGTGTGT
>CM060317.1:82008658-82021158 GCA_030674155.1 Stramonita haemastoma
TGTTTTATTTATAAACCAAGGTCCAATTCACAAAGCATAACATCTTGCACTTTAAAAACCCTTCCACTGTTTGAAAATATGTGGGCCAGCTATGAGCATTGATAATAATTATGCATGACATAATTTTACAAAACGCTCTGCATTACACTTTGTGACCTGGAGACAAGGCAGGCTCCACAAGATTCATTTTGCCTCCAACACATTGCTGGAGAATTTCAGTGCATAGCCCTAACATCCCTTAATTAAGGAAGAGAGAGAGGTCAAGCGAGATCACCCCTCCAGACTCAAGCCAGCAGAATCATTCAATCAGAATGGTCTGGAAGTCACACCGCCGGTCCAATGTTTTTTTTTTTAAAGCAAAAAAAAAAGAACTTACAGAACTTACTAATTCGTCCAATACTGGACGAAGTTCTTCATTTTCCAAAGCTGGATGTTCATCCTGCTCGAAGAACTTGACCAGTTCCTCCAATCCTAATTCGAATGGAAGATCTGAAATCAAAGTGCATGCAACATGATTATGATCAGCTCTCAAAACTAGGTGCTCCCTGTCTTAGAATTTAGAGTATACACCCTAAGTATATTTAGCACTATAATAGCAGCCATGATACATACATAGGCATACATTATATATATATATATATACATGTATGTATACATAATTTATATATATTATATATTATGCATCTGTGCATACATGCAAACACACACACACGCACACACAAATTGTTATCAGCTTTCAAAAGGCGCCCTGCTTTACAGAACTTTACAGTATACACCATCAACTGTATACTAATTACTATATTTTAAGCAGCCATATGTGCGCGCGCGCGCACACACACACACACACACACACACACACACAGCGTCAAGTCTTGAAAATAATATAAAGTATTACAATACACTAGTAAATCAATCCAATTGACTTAGCATGTAGTGTTTCCCTTTCAGTAACAAATTATGACTATGAGTCAGTCATCTGCTATTGGCAACCAAGTAATCTTAACCCGTTGACTGCCTTAGCACGTCATATGACGTGCTACTGATAGCGCACTCCCAGTGCCTTACCACGTCATATGACGTGCACCGATTTTCCCGATTTTTCCGAACTTCGGTTTAAGGTCCATTCCAAAACAATTGATATTTTAAGCTTGTGTGGGATTCCCTCTACCCATATATGGTTGGGAAATCCCGTTGCGTGGACAGAAAGTCTGTTTTTTCTTCAGTTTCGTTGGCTGACTGGAGCAGTTTTTATTTTTTATTTGTTTATTTTTGGATGATTCAGACATGTTTATAAATTCCAACTTGGCCTTCAAATTAGTTTGGTTTAATGCAGAATTCAATTCTGTGCAAAAGTTGTACACAGGTCAATATCAAATTGTTGGTAGTTTAGATGCTAGATTTTTTGGTGAATTATTACCCCATTTGGGCAAAAATCCTTTGGCAGAGCAGATTCAGGTTCTGGTTCTTTATATGGGCAGTCAAAGGGTTAAACAAAAACAGGTAATTACACAACTTCACTATTCACTGATACAGTGTATTCCTGGTGACAATTTACAGTAAATGTACACCCTTTACAATGATTTAAAAACTCAAAAGATGGCCCGATACATGATTTTCATTATTTATATTAATCTTATTCAAGTTATCAGCCTTTTTTTTAATTGAAAATGAATTCATATCTAATAGGACTGATAATGTGATTGACATTACACAACATTTATCTTTTGTTTTTCTTTTCCTATGACTTCAGAAGAAGACGGGTACTCATCAAAATCATGACACTATAATATTTACTTTTTAGTTATAAACCAACAAACCTGCAGAAAATTTGTTCAGTTGTGGACTTCCACGTCCACAACTGAACTGAGCCTGAAAATGAACTTTTAAGGGAGGAAAAAAACAAACACAGTTCACTCACGAATTAAAAACAACAAAAACACCTTTAATTTATTTTTTTTTAAAACAAAAACAAAAAAAACGAAGAAAACAAAACTCAAAACTATTCATAATATATATATAAAAAAAAAAGTTAAAGTCTGTCCCGAGCCTAAGGCTCATCAGGCCGGTGCTTATCCCGGTTTCTGTGGCACTAAGCGACTGAGAGTCATAGACTCCCCCCTGGATAGGACGCCAGTCTATCGCAGAGTTAACCCCCCAACACAAGGTTGGTACCCCTTTTACACCTGGGTGGGGTGAGAAAATAGCCGTAAAGTGCCTTTTCCAAGGGCACAACGCCATAGCCGACTGCTGGGATCGAACCCGCAACCTTTAGATTACGAGTCCAACGCCCTAACCACTCGACTACCGCGGCGGCAATATATATATATATATATATATATATATATATATATATATATATATATATATATATATATATATATAATACTAGATAACAAAAAAATGTTTAACCCAAAATACCAAATAACCCCTTCCCCCCTTCCACCCCCAAAAAGTTCAATTTTCCACCAACATTATTATACACAAACACATGCACACACGCACGCGCACACACACATGCATGCACGCACACACTCACGCATGCATGCACGCACGCACGCACGCACGCACGCACACACACACACACACACACACACACACACACACACACACACACACACACACACACACACACACACACATGCACACACACACACATACACACACACAAGGCAGGCACAAACTGACAAAAGACATGGGAGCAAGCAGTGAGAGAGACTGACAGAGACACACAGACTAACAGAGTTAACACCAAGAGAGGAGGAAGGAAAATTCCATCATGCTGTCTGAATTTTTTTTTTTTTTAATCACATTAACTTAAACTAAAGCCAAAGGCCTTCACCTTCATGCTATCAAGGCTACCCCGACTGTGTAATGATTACAGAGTGAAAGGGCAGCAGTGTTAAGTCAAATATGGGTCACTCACATCAGATCAAGCATTGGAGCTTTTCCAAGACACACACACTTTTAAAATTAGATCATTGAATCAGGCTGGCAGAGGAAATGAAAGTAATGTTCTAGTTCAGTCACACCAAATTAAATCGAGGAAAGGATTTTTTTCTTGACACGAATTTGACTTTGTAATAAATTATGAATATTTAATAATATATAATATACATGTGTGCATGCATGTGTGCGTCACAACTGGCTGTGTGTGTGTGTGTGTGTGTGTGTGTGTGTGTGTGTGTGTGTGTGTGTGTGTGTGTGTGTGTGTGTGTGGTGTGTGTGTGTGTGTGTGTGTGTGTGTGTGTGTGTGTGTGTGTTGTACTAACTACTATAGGCTTTTCTTCCCAGCTGTAGTAATCTAATAGGAACAGCAAGAGACCAGCACTAGAGTCAGAGATGAGTCAATAAAATGGGAAATCAATTTTGATCAGTGGTCAGGGACAAGAATCTGATAAAAAGATGTGTTTTGAGCGACCTTTTAAAGGAGGAAGTAGAGTCAGTGAGTCTTATTTAAGATGTATTGTGTTCCAGAGAGTGGGAGTGGGACCTAAATGAGAGAATGAGCCCTTGCCCAGCTGGTTTTTTTACTTTGGGAACTCTCAAGATTCTAGTGTCAGAGGCCTACAACCTAGCTCAAGACTTCATGGGGGGCCATTTTTAGCTTTCGTTCTGCTTTACTACCAATTTGCATAGGCCTACTGGGCCTACTTGATCCAAAGTCCTTCGGATGAGACTTTAAACCAAGGCCCCGTGTGCAAACGCATGCAGAACATCTTGAGCACACGTTAAATCCTGTTCCGCTTTTCGTAAGAGTAGGCCATCGTGTGCCGGTGGGAACAGATGACAAAATTTACAAAACTGCATACACACGGGGACCGGATGAAAAAAAAGCACTTGATTGCTTATTCTGTTATCCTCGATATAAAAGAATAAATAAATAAATACATAAATGGCACGTAGTACGTACTGGCAGCCATGTTGGGTGACGTAGGCCTATAGCCTAGGCTATAATAAGCCTAACCTGAGACTAAGCTAGCCTAGGCCTAACTAAACTAACCTATAGGTTGGACAAAGAACTCAAACCAACTTCTCCACTAGGCCTAGCCTCGGCCTAGCCGAGGCCTACCTTTTCAAATAGGCCTGGGCTCTACTAGGCTAGGCGGCCTATTGCACTTAACATTATGACTTGACTAAATGAGAGAGAGCAAAACATAAACAATACATAAACAAACAGAACTAGAACAAAACAAAACTGCAATCTCTTACCTGGCAAGTTTTCTGCAATTCCATCCATGTTTACCCACAGAATCCTGGAAAAATCACTTTTTCTTCACTTCCAAAACCAATCTCTCACAGCAACAGTAAAATATTGGCCAAAGGCCCCTAACCAATACATCTAAGTCCTTCGGATGAGACTTTAAACCGAGGCCCCGTGTGCGAACGCACGCAGAACATCTTGCGCACACGTTAAATCCTGTTCCGCTTTTCGTAAGAGTAGGCCATCGTGTGCCGGTGGGAACAGATGACAATATTTACAAAAACTGCATACACACGGGGACCGGATGAAAAAAAGCACATGATTGCTTATTCTGTTATCCTCGATATAAAAGATTAAATAAAATAAATAAAATCTAAGCACGCCTGCACATTCCAGAACACGTGGTCCTAAACATTACGTCTGGAGGATAGGAGCTTTTTCTGACGATCTAGTTGTGGGGATTTGAAACTTCCATAACAAAGCTACCGTCTTACCCACTGCGTGTTCATCAATCGGAACCTCTGTACACGATTGTTTGTTGACTAGGCTTACAGCTCCGCCCATGTTACTTCGCGTTCGACGTTTTCCTTTCAACTGAGTAGGGCTAGCCTAGAGAAGGCAGTCTACCCATCGCGTCAAGTCACGTCACGTGATCAGGGTCTAGTTAAAGCTGTTTGGTTGCTTTCCACAGATGCACATTCATGCTCAAACACTTTTTCCTTGGGGGAACGTTCGTGTTTCCATGACCCACTGAACGCTTATACGAGTGACGGATCTTCAACGTGCATATTTGATCTTCTATATATGTGTACACACGAAGGAAATTAAGGCTGTGGTAGGTCTGCACTTAAAGCTGACGGGGTGGGGGGGAGGGGGGGGGGGGTAGGGAAAAAAAAGTTAAGAGTTAAAGTCTGTCCCCGAGCCATAAGGCTCATCAGGCCGGTGCTTATCCGGTTTCTGTGGCGTTAAGCGACTGAGAGTCATAGACTCCCCCTGGATAGGACGCCAGTCTATCGCAGGATTAACCCCCAACACAAGGTTGGTACCCTTTTACACCTGGGTGGGGTGAGAAAATAGCCGTAAAGTGCCTTTTCCAAGGCACAACGCCATAGCGGAATAGCTGGGATCGAACCCGCAACCTTTAGATTAGAGTCCAATGCCCTAACCACTAGGCCACAGCGGCGGCTAGGGAAAAAAAAAAAACAAAAAAACCCCACCCTTAATTCACCAGAGGCAGCGGAGATTGAACCCACAACTTCATTACCTGTGGGATGAAGTCGAATGGCCTTAACAACTCGGCTATTGCGTCCCTCGTGCATACGTGTGTGCGCAGATGTGTGCGTGCATGTGTGTGGTGGTCTTCAATAAATTTTACGTCTCTTCACAACAAGTGTGTGTGTGTGTGTGTGTGTGTGTGTGTGTGTGTGTGTGTGTGTGTTGTCTTCAATTTAATGTCTATCCACTAAAAAGTGATTTTAGACAAATGATTGGGAAGGAAAAGAGATATAAAAAAAAAAAGGTCGGTGTGTTTGTGTGGACAGGTGAATGGAGGATAATAGAAAAACAACAACAAAAACAGGTCTAAACATCAGAAACTTCTTGAACTATACATACTAAAAGATAACAAATAAAAGCAAGTGAACTTGAGTAAGATAAATGCTGCAATATACATATATATATATATATGTGTGTGTGTGTGTGTGTGTGTGTGTGTGTGTGTGTGTGTGTGTGTGTGTGTGTGTGTGTGTGTGTGTGTGACTGTGTGTGTGGACGGTGTGTGTGTGTGTGACTGTGTGTGACTGTGTGTGTGACTCTCGTGTGTGTGTGTGTGTGTGTGTGTGTGTGTGTGTGTGTGTGTGTGTGTGTGTGTGTGTGTGTTCTTACAGGCAATAAATATCATCAATAAGATAACATGTTATTGGAACAAGAAAAAGGTAAAGTCCAATCTAAAGTAAACGAGCAACTGGACTATGAAGCAAACATTCAGAAATTCTAAATATTAATGAAAAATCACTGAAAACATTTTCTAATGAACAAACGGGAATACTGGGCAAATATGTTTTTCAAACTTTACATTCAAAAATCAAATGAAAATTTGAAATATTTTCACCACAACAGCATGTAACACCTGTCACAAATTTTGTTTTAAATGCATTTAGCTTTAGTCTATAAAGTAGCTAGATTACTTGTCTGAGCTTCACTATACTATAATGTGGAAAATTCGAGACCATATTTTTAAAGTTATAAGTCTTTACAATATGATGTTTAGAAATGCTACCAAAATCTTTAACTAATAATTTCATTTCATTCTTGGATTCTTTTTCCAACAGATTGTAAGTCTCAGAGATTGAGAGTGGATACATTAAAGTTATTGATCCTCTCTCTTGTTTGCACCCCTTTTGGCAGTGGGATCTGCCCATTCATTGCAAGAAAGGCCCAGATGAGATGGAACCCTACAGAAACTCACATCTATTCCTCTTAAAATAAGACAATATATTAAATGATGAATTTCTGTCACAATATTAGAATGCCGTTTTACTGAAACAGATCTAAGTGAGTGTAGGGCTGATTTTGAATGACACAAAATAAAATTTGGTCGACAAGAAAAGGTAGTTCATTTATATAATTTAAAGCCATTAAAATTGCCATTAGTTCCCTGTGTAAACAGATGGATTTTTTCCAAGACAGTAAGATTTTTCAATTTTAAATTTGGGTGTGTGTGTGTGTGTGTGTGTGTGTGTGTGTGTGTGTGTGTGTGTGTGTGTGTTTCAATGAAATATCTAGTGCACATACTAATGTTATACTCCTACAAGAAGGTGGTGAGGGAAATATGGGGAACAGGATGATGCAATAAATGTCAAACAGTAATTCAGTCAAATATGATTATATAACAAGTGTAACAGCAAACGCATATTGAAATCAAAAATACTAATAGGATAATGATTTTCATATAAGACCATGTTTAAACTACAACTAGAATAAATCAAAGGAAAGGGTTGGATTCATACTACCAATTCAAAATTCAATCAATGTTGTCCTTTTTTTTCTTTCTGTTTTTTTTTTTACTGTCCTCCACTACCAAATTTCTAAACTAAATACATTGTAATAAAAAAAAATGTTTTTAATACACCGAAATAAACACAAAACTAAACCATTAAGGTATCTCTCAAACTTCACAAAAACAGAAGAGCAAAAACTTTCCTTACCTCTTTCAACGATGTCTCAGTCTGTTAATGTCTTGGAACAACCTTTGAATTTGTTTAAATAGCTTTCAGTCAATACAGCAGGGTTTGCTGTGACATCTCTATCAAGTAGCTGGCTAAGATGTTGAGCAATCTTCATTACTGTTCTCTATCATCGTAGTATTGTTGTCACACGTTTAGCATTCTCTTGATTGAACATCTGGTGCATTAGCATATCTCCAACACTATCTCGATCTGAGAATACCTGCTGATTATTGTTGAACAAGCCTACAGAATGATAAGAGATGATCCACCCACTAATTGTTTATCAGGCAAGCAGTCTTTGTCAAACAGAGGCTATCATTCAAGGGCAACTCTTTCCCCATAGGTTAAATGTGTGTGTGTGTGTGTGTGTGTGTGTGTGTGTGTGTGTGTGTGTGTGTGTGTGTGTGTGTGTGTGTGTGTGTGTGTGTGTGTGCACGCGCGTGTGTGTGTGTGTGTGTGTGTGTGTGTGTGTGTGTGTGTGTGTGTGTGTGTGTGTGTGTGTGTGTGTGTGTGTGTGTGTGTGTGTGTGTGTGCATGTGTGTGTGTGTGTGTGCATGTGTGTGTGTGTGTGTGTGTGTGTGTGTGTGTGTGTGTGTGTGTGTGGTGTGTGTGTGTGTGCGCCCGCTAGCGTGTGTGCATGTGTGTGTGTGCAGACTCTCGGGCACTAAAAATCTGGAAAATTTTCAAATTCAAATACTTCAGTGTCTGATTAAACAGAGAAATTCATGCAGGTTAGAAGCAAAGGATTAAAATTAAATTTTATAAAAAATTTAAAGACCATCAAATGGTGAGATTTAAACCACAGCCTATGGCCTGTGTGGTCAGATGGTCAGCTGGGCGATAAACAATGATAAGATTGGATTGAAAATTTCGAATTTGCCTGCAGGGGGCTCTCTCTCTCTCTCTCTCTCTCTCTCTCTCTCTCTCTCTCTCTCTCTCTCTCTCTCTCTCTCTCTCTCTCTCTCTCTCTCTCAACATCTGGTGTATTAGCATATCTCGGACACTATATGGATCTGAGAATACCGGACACTATATCGATCTGAGAATACCGGCTGATTATTGTTTAACAAGCCTACAGAATGATAAGAGATGATCCACCCACTAATTGTTTATCAGGCAAGCAGTCTTTGTCAAACAAAGGCTATCATTCAAGGGGGACCATAGCCTAGTGGTCAGAACATTGGGCTGGCAATTTGAAGACCCCGGTTGGAATCTGGTCGAGGAGATTTTTCTCCTGGAGTTAACATCAGTGCTGACTCCACTCTCCCCACAAGTCCTTCGGATGAGACTTTAAACCGAGGCCCTGTGTGCGAATGCACGCAGAACATCTTGGGCACACGGTAAATCCTGTTCTGCTTTTCGTAAGAGTAGGCCATCGTGTGCTGGTGGGAACAGATGACATTTACAAAACTGCATACACACGGGGACTGGATGTAAAAAAGCACAAGAGTGCTTATCCCATTATCCTCGATATAAAAGAATAAATCAAATCAAATCAGTGGTTACTTGGTGGTGGTTACTTGGTGGTGGTTTAGTTTAATTCATTGGTGGTGGGGGTTTTTTTGGCTTTTGTATTTGGCTTACTTTGGTTGGTTTTCTGTATTCTGTGTATCCTTTTATCATTTTTTGTGTATCCTTTATTTTGTGTATCCTTTTATCATTTTTTGTGTATCCTTTATTTTGTGTATCCTTTTATCATTTTTTGTGTATCCTTTTATCATTTTTGTTTTTTGTGTATCCTTTTATCATTTTTTGTGTATCTTTATTTTGTGTATCCTTTTATCAATTTTATTGTGAAATCTTTAATAATAATATATATCTAATAATTATAATAATATTAATAATGATAATGATAATAATAATAATAATAATAATAATAAATAATAATAATAATAATAATAATAATAATAATAATACATGGAATTTGTATAGCGCTATATTTTTTGTGTATCCTTTATTTTGTGTATCCTTTTATCATTTTTTGTGTATCCTTTATTTTGTGGATCCTTTTATCATTTTTGTGTATCCTTTATTTTGTGGATCCTTTTATCATTTTTTGTGTATCCTTTATTTTGTGTATCCTTTTATCATTTTAATAATAATAATAATAATAATAATAATAATAATAATAATAATAATAATAATAATAATAATAATAATAATAATAATAATAATAATAATAATAATAATAATAATAATAATAATAATAATAATAATAATAACAATACATGGAATTTGTATAGCGCTATATTTTTTGTGTATCCTTTATTTTGTGGATCCTTTTATCATTTTGTTGTGGATCCTTTATTTTGTGTATCAGTTATTTTGTGTATCCTTTTATCATTTTTGTGTATCCTTTGTGTATCCTTTTATCATTTTTTTGTGTATTTTGTGTATCCTTTTATCATTTTTTGTGTATCCTTTATTTTGTGTATCCTTTTATCATTTTTTGTGTATCCTTTGTGTATCCTTTTATCATTTTTTGTGTATTTTGTGTATCCTTTTATCATTTATGAATTTTGTGTATCTTTTTATTATAACTAACAAACCTAAAAAAAAATAAAACCAACCTAAAATGAACCTAAAATGTTTCAGCTTGTGCCTGGGTGTCTGCATTTGCTTTTTTCTTCTTCCCTTGGGAAAAAAAAAAGATATTGCTTGATAGCTTTCGGAGGGTGGGGGCGTTTCCAAATTCACTTGATTTTTAGGAAATATTTTGCCATTTTGTTTGTAGGAACTAGGAGTTTGTTGCAATTTTTTAGTCTCCCAGTTGCAAAAAGTCGTGTTGCATATTTCAATGTTACACGAGATGTCTTATTTGCATAAGAGGATTCATACAAAGAATTAACATTTGAAAGGCTTTTTTCTTTTTCCTTTATGGAATCTTTTTGGGTGGCTTTTGCCATGTTAAATTGAAACATTTTAGGTTCATCTGAGTTCCGAGGCATATTTATTTTTCTTCTTTAAAATGTAGTTTTTGTGTAATGGTGGTGGTTTAGTTTAATTCATTGGTGGTGGGTTGTTTTTTTTTGGCCTTTGTATTTGGCTTACTTTGGTTGGTTTTCTGTATCTCTTGGGTTTGATTTTCACTTTTTATGTATTCAAAAACAACAACAAAAAATGTACTCCTTTTTAAAAATTGTATTTTACCAGCAGAAATCATTGTATGCTTAAGAATGCAAATCTCAGGTGATACATTTAGCATTTGACAAAAATTGAAATGTTCATTTGTTTAGGTTAGTTTAGTTCTAGTTCTAGTTCTCTCTCTCTCTCTGGAGGATAGCCTCTCTCTCTTACACACACACACACACACACACACACACACACACGGGAGGACGGGGTAGCCTAGAGGTCAGAACATTGCGCTCGCAATTTGACCACCCCGGTTCGATTCCGGTCTGGTCGAAAAGATTTTTCTCCTGAAGTTAACACTAACTCCACTCTCCCCAATGGTCCCTACTTTAAACCGAGGCCCCGTGTGCGAACGCACGCAGAACATCTTGCGCACACGTTAAACCCTATCCCGCTTTTCGTAAGAGTAGGCCATTGTGTGCCGGTGGGAACAGATGACATTTCCAAAACTGCATACATACGGGGACTGGATGTAAAAAAAGCACGAGTGCTTATCCCATTATCCTCGATATAAAAGAATAAAATAAAAATAAATAAATCAATCAATCAATCAATCTCTCTCTTTCTCTCTCTCTCTCTCTCTCTCTCTATCACTCACTCTCCTCATCACACACACACACACACAACAACAGAGAACATCTTGCCCACATATTAAAACCTGTTCGGGAAGAGTCAGACCATTATGAGCCGATTGGAACCGATGACAAAATTTACAAAACTGCATAGTCACGGGACTAGATACAAAAAAGCAAATGAGTGCTTATTCCATTGTCCTCGAAAGAAAAAAATAAAATCAATCAATCAATCGATCAACCAATCAGTACACACACACACACACACACACACACACACACACACACACACACACACCCATTCCGTCCAAATCACAAACTGTGCATGGACGTTAATTTAAAGACTACTACTACTACTCACAACACACACAACACACACACACACACACACACACACAACCAACAACACACACACATTACACGTAATGATACTCCTCAAGTGTGAACAGGTTGAATTGATTTGAGGGGAGGGGCGTGGGAGAAGCGAGTGATGTTATCGAATTCCTGGGGATTTTACTGATGGTTTTGAGAAGGTCAAATGAACTTGAATCCAAGGTGCAAGTCCCTGGTTTTTGAACTTTTCAACACACAACACACACACAACACACACACACACACACACACACACACACACTCAAAATACTTTACGGAGATCTTTTGATAAAACAAGGATTCTCTTTTTAAAATTGCTGTTCCAAAACAGCAAAAACAATAACATCAGCAACAACAACAACAACAACACACACATTTTATGTCAAGCGCTGTTCCGCTTTTCGTAAGAGTAGGCCATCGTGTGCCGGTGGGAACAGATGACATTTACACAACTGCATACACACGGGGACTGGATGTAAAAAAGCACAAGAGTGCTTACTCCATTATCCTCGATATAAAAGAATAAATCAACTCTCTCTCTCTCTCTCTCTCTCTCTCTCTCTCTCTCTCTCTCTCTCTCTCTCTCTCTCTCTCTCTCTCTCTCTCTCTCTCTCTCTCTCTCTCCTCTCTCTCTCTCTCTCTCTCTTGCTAGATAGATGGCTTGATGAAAAAAGCAAATTTATTGCTTACTCTGTGTACCATCTGAAAATAAAATTTTGATTTGATTTGATTTGATTGTTGATTGATTTGATTGATTTGATTTGATTGATTGATTTATTCTCTCTCTCTTCTCTCTCTCTCTCTCTCTCTCTCTCTCTCTCTCTCTCTCTCTCTCTCTCTCTCTCTCTCTCTCTCTCTCTCTCTCTCTCTCTCTCTCTCTTCTCTCTCTCCAACAAAGACTAAAATATAACAAAGACATCTTGATGTTTAAGATAATGGCAGGAGCTGTCCCCTCGTCCTTAAGAGATAAGTTCCCAATGAATCATTCCAGAAATA
>CM060317.1:82031158-82071158 GCA_030674155.1 Stramonita haemastoma
CCCCAATTTCTTTCTGCATATTTTGTTAAAAATGGAAGATGGTGGTGTCCTGTGTGTGTTAGCCCTTTAGATTGGTGATCCAATGGTGGCCAGTCATTGATGGACTCCCTGTGGACATCATGGGAACAGCAGGACAGGAGTGTCACAGAAGGCAGCAACCCCCCATCCCCCTAACAATAAAATTAAACACACAAAAATAAAACAAAACTGGAGACTATCAACAGATCAAAGTTCATGTACGACTCTTTCATCTTAGTATGCAAGTCTCTCAATGACAAATGTTTCTGATTTTCCATTATCCTCACAAAAAAAGAAATAAAAGATAAAAGAATGATAATCACACACACACACACACACACACACACACACACACACACACACACACACACACACACACACACACATTCCACCACAGCAAAAACACATGCAAACAATTTTTAAAATATATTTTTTATTTCATTTTGTGCATAATAGTTGTCCTGTTCCTCAAAGAAATAAAACTAAATCAAACAAACAACACACTAGAAAAGAAAAGGCCTTATGATTGGGAATTCCAATATCGACAATATAAAAAGTGGCCATACAATGTAGTGTAAACATACACAATAATACAGCTTGAATTGATTTTTTTTTCATAATAATTATTTTCAGTAGACTTTCAGGAACAATTTTTTTTTTCAAAGCTGGACTCTTGTGCTGTCTGTCTACCTTTTCTTCTGTTTGTGACAGCATTCCTGGCCTTTTTGTGATACAGAAATGTTTTCCATCTTCTTGAATCTACAGAAATTATGTACTCCATCAGTTTACATTTGAGCATTTCAACTAAAAGGGAAAAAAAACCACAACAAAACCCACCAATCTCCCTGCAAGTTGAGCTGAAATAGTGACAGCCCAACTCAACACACAAAAACATCAAGATCTCTTTACCCTCCCCTTTTCCTCCCACTTTGTTTTCTACCCCTAACCCACCTCCACACCCATTCCCACTGAATAGAACCCCCCCCCCCCCCCCCAGCCCATCAACATCCCACCCTCTCCCCCCAAAACCCCCCTAAAAACAAAGAACAACAACAAAAAAGGGAGGGCAGGAAGACATTTTCAGTTCTCTCCATTACTTTGTTTTATTTATTTGAAACCATGGGAACTGCAACATCGAAATCTAGCATTTCTCACAGTCCAATCTGCCTGGTAATGAAATGTCCCTACCATTTAGATAGTCCCTGGCTGCCCGACAGGTGGCGGTTAACTTTCATTATGCACTGTGCTCTCAACTGACATGGATACAATGCCTACTTCCACTATCTTTCTGTCGATGATGATGCTTACCGAAATGAAGTAAGAGTAGCTGTGCAGCACAATGTCTGCTTCAAAAGGCAGATTTTCTTCCACACAGACAATTTTGAAAATTAAAAAAGTGCCATAGTGACAGTTTTTGCCATTCTAATGGGTTAATACAAGCTACAGTTAAAAAAAAAAAAAAAGGTCTTTTTTTTGCAACCATACCACCAGGTCAAAACGAAATGGTATAAGTTTTATCAACCATTTTTCAAGGGTTTTTCAAACTGATCTTTATGATTCAGTTTTGTACATGATGTAAACAAAAGTCAGAGAAAAGTATGCTTTCATCTGTCATTAACCCCCCCCCCCCCCCCCCCCCCCACCCCAGCCTGAAAAAGGAAAACAAAACAAAACAACAACATTAAAATCAATCAGTGTTGATTCTAGGATTTCAAAAAAGGGGGCCTTTGCCCCCCCCTTCCCTTCATAAAAAGGGGACAAGAAGTAAGTAGTATTTGCTCATAATACCATTAGTAATCTAATTTCTGCTATTTTTCAAGGACTAGAAAGAAAACAAACAGGATGGTAGGCTATGTAGGCAGACAGGATTTGATATACACCTTAGATATTGCAGCTAGTGATTTCAAAAAAGGGGGCCTTTATCCCCCCCTTCAATTTTGTATTTCCATTCAGAGTTGGAGGGAGAACTAGATTTAGGTCTAGATGAGAAAAGGAGTTAAAGCCAATATCAAGAGAGAGGAGAGAGAGAGAGAGAGAGAGAGAGAGAGAGAGAGAGAGAGAGAGAGAGAGAGAGAGAGAGAGAGAGAGAGAGAAGAGAGAGAGAGAGAGAGAGAGAGAGAGAGAGAGAGAGAGAGGAGGAGAGAGAGAGAGAGAGAGAGAGAGAGAGAGAGAGAGAGAGAGAGAGAGGAGAGAGAGAGAGAGAGAGAGAGAGAGAGAGAGAGAGAGAGAGAGAGGAGAGAGAGAGGAGGGTGAGAGAGAGAGAGAGAGAGAGAGAGAGAGAGAGAGAGAGAGAAGAGAGAGAGAGAGAGAGAGAGAGAGAGAGAGAGAAGAGAGAGAGAGAGAGATCAAAGTCATTTTTGATACACGGCCGTGTGGCCGATAGTCTTCCCTATGTCATCATCATTGTTCTCAAGCCAGGGCTACTTGTCTAGCCAGATCTGAAAAACTGCATTGAAAACTCTTTGGTCTACCAGCTTTAAACCCTGCTGGGACACGGCTTCTTCCACTAACACCACTAACGATCTCTGTCACAATGACGTCGTTTGTGTCAGGAGTACAAGGCTCCTTTGAAAATGACGTAATGACGTAAACGAGAAGGGAAATGACGTCAGACCAGCCACTTTGAGACAATTGTGATGACTGTAGGCGCTAATCAGTGCATCTTCCCATCCCTGGAGTATCAACATAACGACCTACGCACGTAGCACTATTTTGAAAGTATATAAACGGCAATTGCAAGGGCGCACTGGTCACATTATTTTGCGGCAAAGTTGAAAAAAAATGCGGGAATCCCGCAAGGGTGCACCCTAGAATCAACACTGATCAATGGTCTAAAGAACAATGAGAATATAGAGTATTTAGAAACTGAAGTCATCCTTTAACAACTGTACAATTATTGGTGCTCAGTGGATAGTCTCTTTTTTTTGTCTTCTCAAATAGGATGATTACTTGCCATGAAAGCATGCACACAAAGTTGATATCACATACCAAATGGTGGTTGATATTCAGAAAAAGAGCGTGAGAAAAAATTACAGCACAACAATTCATATCGTTGCTAGGTGCAAAACAAAGTCAATAATATGCACACACTTACAACACGCCGCCCCCCCCCCCTTCCACACACACAAACTCACACACACACACACACAACACACACACACACACACACACACACACACACACACACACACACACACTGTATACACAAACACACAGACACACATGTATACACACACACACACACACAGACACAACACACACACAGACACACACAGAGTAAGAGGTGACAGCAGCAGCAGCATCAATGACGCCCTGCCCCATCACTCCCGCCTCCGTCACCTCCTCGTGGGGGATCCTGTCTTTCCTTCCCCTCACGCTTTGCATCGGCTTCACGGTGAACTTTGGCCTTTTTGGGAGCAGATGCCCGCTTGTATCTGTCCACATCAACGATCAGATTGCCTTTCATCATTACGCAGACACTGATGAATATAATTTATGAAGCACAAAAAAAATGTCCATACTCATAGGCAAGGTTGCAGCACTGAGAGAGAAAAGAACCTGAAAAGATGGCAGAGGGAATGGGGACAGGGCCTGGATGACATTACAGGAGTTAAGGGTGCACAGACAGACCAGTGCAGGGGTGGTCTTGAGCAAACACACCTTTTTTTTTTTTTTAAACCAAAATGAATGGGTGTGTATAGGTGCACTGGGGTGATTAGGTGATTACAGGTGTGTCTGTATCACCAAGCAGTGACTGGCCATTAAACAAAATAAACCAAAAAAAAACAAAAAAAAAGAAAAGTGAAGGTTCCATCCATATCTGTGTGCAAGCTTTTCCCCTATCCTCTAAACCTGAAGTGGTGGTCTGTACACTATGGGATCAGATGATAAAGCAAAGCCCCATATGCAACATGCATTCAGTGCACGTAAAAGAACCCACTAAAACAAGACAGTTGTTCTATACACAATCCAAAGAAAATACACCACTCTAATAGAAAAACAAATACACAGACAAAAAAAGATTTTTTTGTTTAAAAGGTGGCACTGGTCTGGTGGCAATATGCTATCCCCATGGAGAACAGCGCGAATTTCCTACACATGAAAAACAGCTTACTTCTGAAAACATGTATTGCATGCCAATACTCAAATACACATACACCCCATCTACTAACTTACCCACTTACACCCCACCCAGAACCCTCCACATAAATACATACATACATACAAGAACCATTCAGTACGAACACTAGTGCCAAGAACTCTGGCCTCTACAACCCTATGCAAAACTCTGGATCCATCTTTACACTTGTAATTGTTCAGACCGGGAGAAAAGTGAAGCACTCACGACTCCCATTTGCGATGGTCCAGTTTGGAAAAGTCCTCCTCCTCAAAGATGTCCTTCAGGTAATCAGCCAGCTTCAGGAGCTCTCTGTCAGTCGCTCGCTTGGTGTGGGCATCACGAAATGATCGAATCTGATACATATTAACATACACGCAAGATTCAAGATTAGTTCCTTTAGCCCCTTTTTGGAATTCTGATTACTTAAGGTTAATTAACATACCTAATCATAAATGACGCAATTTTTTTGCCTGACATTAAAGCCAATTTCCTGGCCAAGATATACAAGACAAACTACAAAAAAAGAGTGAAAATAGTTTCAGTTGGAATCATCTTTACCAATTTGATCAAATCAGGCATGGTACTGGAGGAAAAGCACTTTTCCCTGAAATGTAGTGGGGGTCAAGGGGCAACGACCCCTGAAACTGAAGGTTTTTCAACAATTCTAGCCTGTTTAAAAGGCCTCTCCTTCAAAGAGGGACCGCGGCATACATTTTCACCCAAAAAAATTTTTAAATGACTTTTGGGATTATGGTTGCATTTGGTCAAGTAATGTGTCAACTTTGCATTTCTATCACTCATTTTGTTTGTTTTGACCGATTTCATTGCAAATAAAATCATTTTCTGAGGTAGAGGTAGGAGAATTTAGAGCAATTGTGGCCCAAAACCGCGAGTTTGCATCAGTTTGGAGATCGTCGCTCTTGCCGACCAGTTTTGCTAGGCCTAGGCTACCCCCAGCCGGTCAGCAAATTTGCCGCCTCGAGAGACCCGTATTGTCTATGTACACTTACAAAGCATAGTGAGTAGCATTCCTTGCGCGAGTTCTCTCGGGTCGAATTGCGCATGCGATTTCCCAAAACCCGCCGTCTCTATAAATGCTAGCTTAGGCTTACAGCTGCAACTGACACCCTTCTGTCAACAGATACCTAGTAGACTGGTGATGTAAAAAAAAAAAGAAGGAAGTACTCAGCATGGAAGCGTTACATCCTATCCTTTGACTGGTTCTCTGTGGGTTTCATTATTTTTCTCTCACTCTCTTTTTTTTTTTTGATTTTTCTTTTTCACGGATTCACGGAGATGTACCATGCCTGTCAAATCCATGTGTACCTATTTCAACATCATGTATAAATTGAACTTTTCTGGCCCAGCTCACTTGGCCACTCCCCCTCCTGCCCACTCAAATTCCTTCACTTCACCACCCCTCTCCCCTATCTACACCACCCCTCCCCCACTGCCTGCTGCCTCAGGCCTTGACCAATTTTTGCCATTGCTAAAAGTGTGAGTGGACTCACTAGACCTATGTGCCTCCACAGAGACATCTTGAGTACACTGGGTCTGCTGAAAAGTTCATCTGCTATACAGCATCCTACAAGTGTTGCACATTGCTATCAGTATCACTGTGATGATCATGGTAATTATAAAATGAATCATCAAAGAAAAGATCATCATCTTACCTTTCATTATTTTGATAAAAAAAAATCATCTGCAGTGCTGGCAAAGTAGTGTATGTTTTCCCTGAAGTGGATGGTTGACTGACGGAGCACAAAGAATGAGACTTCATTTCATCACCTGGCACTGGCCCTTACACTGTGCAAACTTAACCAGCCACGGCCTTAGATTGAGAAAAAAAAGACATTTGCTGTGATGTAGAGGGATTCCATTCCTAATTAAGAATAGCCAAGATGATGTTCTAACCCTGTGAGAAGGTATTTTCACTTTTGCATCTGACACAAACTGGTAAAAAAAAATCAGAAAAAAACAAGGACGTCAGCTGACACCTTATAGGCAGCAAACTGGTTAAAATAAATGAATAATAATAAATGAAAGAAAGACTGGGAGGTGGGAGGGAGTAATATTTCTAAATCCATGTCTCAGATACTTGACAAAAATATTTATAACCCAATGCTCTGATCAAGCCTCAAGTTCTCATTCTCATAATTCATAAGTGTATTCTTGTACATTTGTTTGCATGTACCGTTCATTTGAGTAAAATGTAATGTACTAATGCATCAATGCGTGTGTGCAAATGAGCAAGCATAAAGTGTGTGCATATGAATGCAAGTGTCTGTGTGGATTTACTTCTACGTGCCTGCATGCCTCTTGTGTGTGTGTGTTGTGTGGGGGGTGTGTGTGTGTGTGTGTGTGTGTGTGTGTGTGTGTGTGTGTGTGTGTGTGTGTGTGTGTGGGGTGTGTGTGTGTGTGTGTTGTGTGTGTGTGTGGTTTGTTTACATATTTTCTCTGAATGACTACCTATATACTTGCAGTCTTACTTAAACTTATAAAAGGAATGAACAAAGCAAAAACAATAATCTAAAACAACCCATACCCTCCAAAACAAGAACAAAGTCTTCCGTCAATCAGCCTAGATAAACATCGTATGTTAAATCTAATCACATGATTCTCACCCGCAGTCCATTGTTGGGGTTCATGATGAAGTTTCTGCGAATGTCGTCAAACATGATGGTGTTCTTTTCGCTCCACTGTGGATATTGCCCCAAATCACACCCAGAGGCTTCACCTGCAACAGGCAGGAACAGGTCACATAACTTCTAATATTTATTACTGACACAATATGGAATATCAAGTCAACATCACATTCTTCATAAAGATGTATTAGCGGTCAAACAGTCATAGATTTAGTATCACATTCAACATGATCTATCAGACACAGATATATATATATTCAGCAATTATGACACCGATTGTCATATCCATTGTTATATCTGCATCTGATGAACCATGTAAAAAAAAAGGTAAGAAAAATTATGTTAAGATTTTTTTAATGATATTTAGGCTGTACAATGTCTTACCACAGAGTCAGTTTTCATTGTATTTCACCTCTGGTTACTCAGGCATGAAATTTTGCTTATCACAAAAACTGGGAACATTTTGTACTAAAACGAAGAAAAAAATTTTTAAAGAGGAAAAACCTTACAGATTCTTGCAGCAGTCACAAAAGTTCAAGATATAATTTTCAACAGGCACTACTCAAAATGCATTACACCATTAGTGAAATACCAGAACAAATGTGACACAAATTTTCGATCCATTTATCAAGCTTTAAGAATATAAGAAAGAAAACAACAACAACAAACTAATAAATCATGGAATGATTTAATATTATTGCTTAACAGCAGGAACAATCACAGACATGGTAAACAATGATTATAATATACTGTTGCCTTGTTGGGTTTTTCTTCACTATAGACAGACAGACACTCACAGACAGACAGACACTCACGACAGACAGACAGACAGAGAGGGGTAAAAGGGGGATGCACATCAGAAAAACAATCTGGTTTATAACTTGTACAGAATGCTCTTGTTTTAGGGGCCTACTAACAGGAACACACTGATGAATGCAATGCTTTTCAGCACTATTTCGCCTCCCCAGTTTCCTGTACTAGCTGGCACAAGCCTTCCTATCAAAGAAGAGTTTGGGATAACACCACTTCAGGATTGTGGGCAAAGTACAAAGATACATTCATTTGGTGCTCAAACAGCTACAGATTCTCAGTTTTGGTAGCTCACTAAGATATTTTGATCAGTGCTCAATCGGCATCTTCCGTAGATGCTTCATTGCATTCTTGCCCTCTCATACTAGCCAATTTTCAGTATTTATGTCAATTGTTGATCATTTGACCCAGATATTGTGAAGTTACTGTGTGGCATGATAAAGATGGTGCCAACTCAAATCAAGCCTCCAGAATTACAACACTTTGCAACAATTACACTCCACTGGTAATCTTTTCCAAGCCTTTAACTCCACGGTGGTACAATGCTGCACTCTTTGCTGGAAACATGATTTTTTAAAATTTTAATTTGAGTTCTCTTGTCATAACTCTTCCAGGTAAACAAGTCTGACATGGTGTGTCAGCATAAGTTGCCTCTTCCTGATAACTGTCGAAGTGGACCTCAGGAGTCTTCAGCAAGTTATCACATTGTACACTCACTTTGACTTCCAAATGAAACGGTTGGTTCAAAGTGGTAATATCATGATAGAAAGTTTCTCAATCTCATTTGTATTTGATTCTTTTGAAAAATGTCCACACATTATGACAGTGATGTCAGAATCTAGGCCAAAGTTTTGTTAACATTCAAAGACAGTGTGCTTTCTCTGATCGTTCTGACTGCTGTTTGAATAAATTTTTTTTCTGCTGGTGGTATTACAGCACATAAGTAAAGAGACAGTGGAAATACAAGTACTGACAGCGGAATTCTGCCTAACAGCAGAAAAATCACATGCCTGTTAGTAATCAGAATGTTGCTGCTGTGTTGAGTGCACTTTAGACACTATAATGTTTGGACTACAACCCTCTTACCCCCCCCCCCCCCCCCTTCTCCTTCTCTTCAAAGAGTCGTACAGATTGTTGGTACAAGGTTTTGTCTGTGTATCTGAGGTTGTGGTCTGGACTCACTCTGTCAATGTACTTGAGGTTTTCTTTGAAGAAAAGAAAAGGTCCATCCCTTAAGTGTCCAGAGTCGTTCATGGGCCCAAAGACTTGACAAGTCAGAGTACTGTAGCTTATTCAGACATGTAGGCCTATAGACCTACTATAGCCCCAGGCTGGTGGCTGGGCTTTTGTCTTTCAATGCCTTTGTCAGCTAGGTCTGCAGTAAGGGTCTTTTGTTTGTGCCTCGAGTCATTGTTGTATAGGCCTTGAGTAGTGAGACAACCCTCTTACCCCCCCCCCCCCCTCCCCTCTTCTCCTTCTCTTCAAAGAGTCGTACAGATTGTTGGTACAAGGTTTTGTCTGTGTATCTGAGGTTGTGGTCTGGACTCACTCTGTCAATGTACTTGAGGTTTTCTTTGAAGAAAAGAAAAGGTCCATCCCTTAAGTGTCCAGTGTCCTCATGGGCCCAAAGACTTAGTCAGAGTACTGTAGCTTATTCAGACATGTAGGCCTATAGACCTACTATAGCCCCAGGCTGGTGGCTGGGCTTTTGTCTTTCAATGCCTTTGTCAGCTATAGGGTCTTTTGTTTGTGCCTCGAGTCATTGTTGTATAGGCCTAGAGTAGTGAGACAACCCTCTTACCCCCCCCTCCCCTCTTCTCCTTCTCTTCAAAGAGTCTGGACTCACTCTGTCAATGTACTTGAGGTTTTCTTTGAAAAAAGAAAAGGTCCATCCCTTAAGTGTCCAGAGTCTTCATGGGCCCAAAGACTTGACAAGTCACAGTACTGTAGCTTATTCAGACATGTAGGCCTATAGACCTACTATAGCCCCAGGGCAGGTAGCTGGGCTTTTGTCTTTCAATGCCTTTGTCAGCTAGGTCTGCAGTAAGGGTCTTTTGTTTGTGCCTTGAGTCTTGTTGTATAGGCCTAGAGTAGTGAGAGAGTTAGCAAGCATGCTCTGTCCACTTAAGACATCATGTGATTGACATCTTAGAGAGCTTGCCCCAGCTTAGACTTCTATTTGACAAACTTGTAGTGGGACATGATGTTTGATGGATTGTTTTCCTCTAGATTTTTCTATTTTAGTTGATTGGTTTAGGCCAGAATCAGCTGTTATCCTTCTGGATATTTCTATTTGAATTGATTGGTTTAGGCAGAATAAGAAATGGTGTAAAAATAAGAGAAGCTGGCAGTCACTCAGCCTTTCCCTGCAACAGTATTTCAGAGGGTCTAACACAACTGTTTGGGCTGTAGACCGAGACTAAAAGATGTGACTAACTAGAACACATCAGTTTTGTTTGTCTGGCTGAGCAGTGTGTGTGTGTTGGTGTTATGTTCATGGTAAATGAAACAATAAATTGTGTTACCATAACACCCCTGCATGGCCTCACATCACATCAATACAGTTTGAGTTGTGGAGTGCCTGAAGTCCTACTACAATCTTCCCCTTTTCCCCCAAATCTTCACCACCCTTTTATTGTTGAACTGAACCTGGCAACACATGTATATACACAAATCAGTGGCAAACACACACACACACACACACAGAAGTGCACACACACAGAAGTGCAAGCATAAAAAAAAAATTATCAGTTACTCCCCCCCCCCCCCCCTCTCTCTCCTCTCCTCTCCTCTCCTCACACACACACACACACCACACACACACACACACACACACACACACCACAGAGTAGTACTAGTAAACACAAAACTGTCAGTCACAACCAAATTTTAGTGCCCTTTACCTCGATGACACCATACTTGGGCGCAAAGACAGATATCATGGCATCAGCATCCAAGTGAAAACAGATTTTGTAGTCTGGGTTAGAGGACACACCGAGCAGCTTCAGCTTTGCTTCAATCCACTTCATACTGGTAGCCGCTGGAAATAGATTGTCTTATGAGAAACATAAACTTGTGTAAAGTATGGAAAGTCCTGCGACTCAAATTAGTAGTCTACCTTAAAAGATAACCAAGACTGCTGATGCCTACTTTTTTCTCGGCTTCCTCACTTCTGAGGTTGATGTTTACAGAAAACACAGGTCAAATCTTGGCCAAGTTTTTACAAAGATAAACTACTGACAAAAAGATGCCTCGATTCAAAGTTAATGAGCTTTTAGCTTTTTTTCAGTTTTGCTCCTCAGCAAGAATTCCAAGTCCATTGCTGACATTGCATACACCACTGATTTTTACCCCATCATTCAATTTGGCACCTTCTGCCTTTCAATATGCAGTCTGAACATGACATCCAACACACGTTTTATGTAACTGAAATCAAGCCATAGTAATGTTTTTGTCATAGAAAGGCACCACTTTGCACAAAACGAGTGTTCACTGCCATGACAATCACGATAAGGTTAATCGCTTTGCTGGACTTCTGCCCATATTCCAAGACTAATGAAGCAACACACACTCATTTTTGTTCAAACTAATGTCAAGAGATGGGATTCACCTGCTCATGACATTTTTGCACCTCAGCAACACTTCTTATGTTGAAAGCAACTTGACGCCCTGACATTGACTGGTGATAGGTAGTGCATACACAACTTTTTTTTTAACAACGTTATAAATGGTATATGCTACTATAGAATTAAACTCTCATACAACTTTATGTGAGTGTAATTTTGTAGTAGTACGTACTGTTTATAATTATGTAAAATAAAAATAAAAAGTAGCATATGCACTACCTATCACCTTTGGGCCGTCAGGGCTCCAAGTTGCTTTCAACGCATTAGGTATTGTTGTTATCACAACTTTCCAGTGATTTATACCTTTACATACTTATTCAGCTTTACATATTAATATTGAGGATTATTCTATTCCACTTTGCTTCAAAAAACAAAACCACTGGCAACTGCCATGTTAGCCAGCAGCACTGAGTCCTCTGCTGTAAATTCAGCGTCACTGACTGACTAAAGCAAAAGGTGGAGCATATATATAATTGCCAAGCATACACCATACTCTTACTCTCCAAGATATTCTAACTTAACTTACTAACATTTTTTTGGTTTCCTTTGCTTTAAATCAAAGAATCTGATCAGTGATTTCATATAAAAAAAAGAAAGAAAAATGGCTGAGAGCTGGAGTGGCAGCATAAAGAATTAAAAACTAAAGGCATAAATATCACATCAACATAATCAAATAAAAAAGTTCACCACAGTGAACATAAACTCCCTCAACCACCCACCCCCCTATACACACACACACACCCCAACACACACACACACACACACACACACACACACACACACACACACACACACACACACACACACCCTTCCACCCCCTCCCTTATTTCCTTACACCAGATGCCAATGTCATAATCCTTGTACGCAGACTTCAAGAATTCATGAAGGTAAGGCCGCATCAGTTCATTAGGGGTTTCTGCCGTGGATCTGTGATCTGGGGAACAAGTACAAAATATTTTGGGTACAGGGAAAGACTGACAGGAAGACTGATCAGCAGATATGTATGTATTATACAGACACAAAACAGTTGACCTATGATCTGTAAACTTGTAAAAGTTAAATCAGTCATATTTACACAGATACTAATAGGCAGATTGATATGTATGTAAAACTTATACACATCCATAAAGATGAAACTGAGAGAGACATAATTATAATAAGTTAATGATTATTGGCAATTTTTTGCAATATACTATACTCTATAGACACAGTTCAAACTCCTGTCATTTTAATTTTTTTTAATTCCTTTGCACGAGTCTAAACATAACAACATGTTTTTCCATTGATCATACTCATAGTGACAAAAAGAGTAAACACATTCACAATAATATATCTTTTGTGTGTGTGGACAAGATGATCGACTACAAGGAAACAATCAAACATGCAGTACAATTTTCTCCCTACCGAAGAGAGTGTAGTCAATATCAAGGACCAGCAGTTTCTTGTTGTCCCGAAAAGGATTAAGCTGCGTCACTTTGTAGTCTTTCACACGCCTTTGCACCTTAGCCAGGTACTCTTCTCTGATGGAACAGAAACCCAACAGTCATGAAAGTCAGTTAGGAGTATGCACAAACAACATGGAAAGAGATCTAAGCAGAAACCAAAGAACCAAACCATCAACTGATGAAGTTTACAATTCTTTTTTTCAAAAGATCACACATTGGGATATGATGGGGTAATTCTTTGATTTAAAAGGAACAAAAATGTATTGCACTGCAAGATGCACAATAGTTAATATGTCCCCCCCCAAAAAAAAAAAAACCCACACACACAGAGACACAAAAACAAACCAACCAAAACAATAACCACCAAACCAAAATGTAACAACAATCCAACAAAAACAAAAGAAGAAACTTGTAGTGGCAGTAGTAGTAGTAGTAGTAGTAGTAGTAGTAGTAGTAGTAGTAGTAGTAGTAGTAGTAGTAGTAGTAGTAGTAGTAGTAGTAGTAGTGAGTAGTAGTAGGAAGAGGAGGAGGAGGAGGAGGAGTACGAGTAGGAGTAGTACAAGTAGGAAGAGGAGGAGAGGAGGAGGAGGAGGAGGAGGAGGAGGAGGAGGAGGAGGAGGAGGAGGAGGGGGAGGAGGAGGACTACTACTACTACTACTACTACTACTACTACTACTACTACTACTACTACTACTAGGCATACTACTGCCACAGGTAAAATCAGAACCAAATTATCAAATACCCCAAATGCTTTTCTGGACTTGGCCTTAAGTGCACACAAGAAACATGATAAACCAAGACAATGTTTTAAGTAAAGACTAAAACTAAAAGAGCATTAAAAACTGAGCAATAATGGTATCCATGGACACCATTTTCAAACAACAGACAAGGTCAGTGCTTGCAAGAACTCACCTGTTTTCTATCGCCACTACCTCATCCTCAATGTCGAAGTCATTGATCACTTCAGGCATGTCTGGTGGGGGCTCTCTCACCTCAGCCTAGTGAAACAGTCAATTCCAACATTGGTATTCTTGAAACTATAATTTTTTTAAATTTTAATTTTTTATTTTTTAATCATGATGCTCCCAAAATGGACAGCATGGGAGTTAACTAAGAAAAGACTTGTTTTGTGTATTTTTATATATATCTAAAGAAAAGGAAAGGAAATATAGAAAATAACTTAAGATGCTATTCACAAAAGCTACTATATTTAAACTCTCTTTTAATAACTGAAACAAAAGATGAAAACAAAAATAGAACAGCAACAACAAAAAAACAATCCCCTCCACGTCCATTGATCTGTTGGTGTTTTTAATAAAAACTTTCTTTACAAGGAAGCAACTTTATCATCTAATACATGATCTAACACAAGAAAGAAGGTGGCATGACGGTTAAGATGTTTGGCTGTCAACAAGCAGACTGTGAGGCTCTGGGTTTGATTCCCAGCCTCACCCTTTCTTCTCAGTGTGACAAAAAAATCAAACTGAATATACGTCAAAGTCCTTTAGATCAGACTATAAAGCAAGGCCCTATGTACAAACGCACAGCAGAACATCTTGCACACAAGTTAAAAACATATTCAACTTTTCCGAAGAATAGGCCTTTGTGTGCCAGTAGGAACAGATCACAGAAAAAGACAACAACAACATACACACAGGTGTCATGTTTGGATACCTTCCCCGAAGTCAGAAGACAGAACCTAAATGGTGGGGGGAAAAAACGGTCACATGTTATATATATATATTTATAATACATTCTTAGTCTCACCATTGGTGAACCTCGGAGCTTTAGCTGAGAAACAAAAACAAACACAAAAAAAAATCATCTAACTCCAGGCAAAATATATAAATTTTAGTACAACTACAAAAAAATGTGATGCAAAATGTATTAAATTTACCTATTACTTGTATAGCTGTTAAAAACTTAAAATGTTACATCGTTAGTATCTTATACACATTTTTTCCCATGATAATTGATATGGCAGCTAAACAGTATTAAGCAGTACTGCAATCTTGTCTCTTTTGTCTTTTTCCATAGCAGATTGATGTCTGGTAACTCTCTTGCACATATTTCTTCATTTTCTGAGAAACTTTCATCTCAGTGGCACTGGTATCGTTTGCCTTCAGCCATGACTTGATTGTGACAATACCTTCATAGTGTTCCACTCGTAATGAGGTTCTCTCATCAGTAATGACGTCATCCATGATGTTGAATGTTGACTCTATTAGGGGCCTAGAGAAGATGGAAAGAAGAGCCTATACCAACTTTGATAACAGTGGGTATTTCTGTTGTCCATTCGACTGCATCTGAAATGTCTTAGACCACCAGGAAGAGTCCAGTCTGAAGTCTGAATCATTTTCTTCTGCATCCATGTTGGTCACTGTGGCATCAACAGTGTAGCATCGCAACTCTGAATCCAGATTTCCAAGCTGATTATCTGGAACAACATTTGGCAGTTTGCTTGCCAAATGTAACAATGCTGGCACTGTTGTTTTTTTATCTCTGGGCACCTGGACCCAATACACTCAGCCTGATGAGTGTCATTTTGAAGGGGCAGCTTCAACATGGTTTTTGCAGCTTCCTGATAGCCCTTCCGCAACACCTGGTAGAAATCAGAGAGCCATAGATTTCCTTCTTTGTCTCTTCTGTAGGCCTTCACAGTATAGAAGCAATGGGGCCCTACCTACTCCCAGCTGTCTTTCACTCAGCTGCAGGCTCCTGTCCAAGAATTTAAGATTCATCAGTTGGCTGACATCAAAACTGGGAATGTGCTCTGGGTCAATAAACTGAGAAAAGAATTCCCTGGCTACAGAGAAAAGATCTGCGTTCACTGTGAGCATAAGTGGCTTTTCTGACTGAAACTTTTTCATGTAGCCTGAGAATATTCCCAAAAGACCTCTGTACAGGTCCATGATGGTGAAGAAAAGAGGCTTCTTGCGGCTATTGAATAATGCTTCTAAAATCTTGTCCTTCCTGCTAGTGTTGGCACTGGTATTTGTTTGCTGTTTTCGCTGCTGTTGCAGGAGAACCTTAATCCTTGCCTGACACTCTTGAGACGTTTCATTTGCCTCAAAAATGGCCAGTATAGTAGGCTGGTGTTGCTTCTGTTCTCCTACTGTCAGGTAGGCATAATAAAACAAAAGGAGTGAATCCTGGATTTCATTCACTCTCTTAGCCACATCCTGCATCTGGAGAAATCTGGATTCTATAGGGCGGATCACACTCTTTGGAACACTGCATTTCAGAAGCGTCTGAATTTCTCTGAAAACATCTCTGCCCTTGGGAGATTCTTTAATGTCATAAAAAACATTGGAGACAATGTCGGTAAAAGGGAACAGTTCTTAATGGGCTTAAACAGGGCTCTGCATGCATTGCTTATGACATGCAATGTGTCACCACTGATGTCTAGCAGCTGAGGATTTTTTTCACGGCACAGTTTTTCCACTCCACCTCGGCAACCCCGCATCACAGTAGTTGTCCATCATGCAGCTGATAACCTGCTTCCATTCCAGTCCTTTCTCTCTCATCATGTCATCAACTGCACCAAACAGATTACCTGAAGCTGCCCAGTTTACCTCTCTTGACCCAAAGTGTTCAAGCATAACTTTACCTTGTTCTGTATCAAAGTACAGAACTATCACATTAAATATTTTGTCTCCAGCATTATTGGTGGCTTCATCCAAGTTCAGTGAGAAATGTGACTGCCTCAGTTTTTCGGCTTGTTCAAGCTCGAGTGCTTCAGCAACTCCATACACAGTTGCATATGTGGCACTTGTTCTTGAAAAACTCAGCTTCTGGAGTGCTTCTTTGTCCTCAGCAAGGCGTTGACGCAGAGACACAAGATGTGGAATAAGAGAAAATGGCAGTGTGTGCATGTGGTCAGCAGCAAATGATGAAACAATGGTCTTCAGTTCGGCAACACGATCACCAATGCCTGAAAAAAAAAAAAAAAAGTAATCATTACAGTCTTGCATATAAATGCAAGAAGGAAGGTAGCATGATGGTTAAGAAGTTCGCCTGCCAACAACTAAACCGTGAATTTCTGGGTTTGTACCCAGCCTCGCCCTTTCTTCCCAGTTTGATGAAAAAATCGAACTGAATGTCAAAGTCATTTGGATGAGACTATAAACTGAGGCCCTGTGTGCAAACGCACGCAGAACATCTTGCGCACACATTAAAACCCCGTTCCGCCTTTCGGAAGAGCAGGCCATTGTGTGCTGGTAGGAGCGAATGACAAAATTTAAAAAAAAAAAAAAAAAAAACCAGCGTGCACACAGGTGTCATGTTTAGACACCATCCCTGAGGGGGGCAAAAAAAAGGGTAGGCGCTGCACTTGTGTCGACACGCTCTCCCCAGGGAGAGCAGCCTGAATTTCACGCAGAGAAATCTGCTGTGACATAAAGTGGTATAAAATAAAATTTAAAAAAATAAATAAATACCCAGAATCTGCAATGTTTTATATGAGATCTACTGAGGACCACTATTAACTAACACCCTAATCTGGAAAAAGGAACCGAATACATTCTTCAATTAGAAAAGTAAATAAAAAACAACAATGTTATGGAAAATTAAGTGGGTCTCATTTATCATTGTGTAAACAGACAGTAATGCTGATCTTCCTCTTACTGTACATGTGTGTCACAGTGTGTGTGTGTGTGTGTGTGTGTGTGTGTGTGTGTGTGTGTGTGTGTGTGTGTGTGTGTGTGTGTGTGTTGTGTGTGTCTGAAAGTCAAGTCAAGTCAAGTCAAGTCAAGTCAAGTCAAGTAAAATTTCTATTTCCAAATGGTATAATTGAATGAGCATTGATTTGCTTTTTTCATCAAGCCATCTATCTAGGACAAAAATCATTACAATTATGTGTCTGTGTGTGCACGCATGAGTACATGCACACATTTTAATTGTAATATAGATCTATTGGATTTATTTTGTGTAATTTAGAAAATAACTACAGATTATTTCAAGTTTTCGATTATCAACAGGACCATTTTGTGTAAAACAGGAAATAACTATTCCAAGTTCTTCAAACGAAATATATGTATCACCTTTTGGTATGCCTGGGTTAAACCAGTTATGTGATTGAGAGGGATAAAAAGGGTTTTGTTGTAATAATAATAAGAAGAAGAGGTGTACTAATGTAAGAGGGTGAGGAAGCTTCGGGGGGGGGGATCGTAGTAGAAGGAACTTAACTTCAGGCACTCCACAACTCAAAGCATATGATGTGAGGCCAAGCAGGGGGGTTATGGAAACACAATTTATTGTTTCATGTACCACAACAACAAAACACCAACACACACACAGCTCAACCAGAAGAACAAAACTGCTGTTTTCTAGTTAGTCACATCTTGCAGTCTCAGCAGTCCACAGCCCAAACAGTTTTGTTAGACCCTATAAAATGCTGTTGCAGGGAAAGGCTGAGTGCCTGCCAGTTCCCCTTATTTTTAACATTCCTTATTCCACCTCAACCAATCAATTCAAATGGACAAAAAGAAGAGTACCATCTGAGTCTGGCCTAACCTAATCAACTCAAAATGGAAAAATTCAGAAAAATACACTTCAAAAAACAGACCCTACAAAGCTTGCTAAATAAGACTACTTGGGGCACACTCAAGGTGTTATTGACATGACTGTCTTAAGTGGGCCAGGCACAGATACTAACTCTGATGACTGCCCTCGGCCTACAACAATGCCTTTGTCAAGGCACACAAAAGAACCCTACTGTAGGTCTAGCTGACAAAGGCAATGAAAGACAAAAGCTGACCCACCAGCCCTGGGGCTACAGGCCTATAGACCAGCTACAATGCATTGACTTGTTAAAAGTCTCTGAGCCCATGAAGATACTGGTCACTTAAAAGTTAAAGAATGGACCTCTGCTTTTCTTTAAAGAAAACCTCAAGTACCTTAACAGAAGAAAAGTACAGACCAGAACCTCAGGTACAGACAAAACCTTGTACCAACAATCTGTTCCACTCTTTGAAGAGAGGGGGGGGGGGGGGGGGGGGGGCGGGAAGGAGAGGGAAGGAGGGAAGGAGAAGGAAGGAGGGAAGGAGAGGGTTGTAGTCCAAACGTTATGGTGTTTTAAGTGCACACTATAAGTATAAACACTAATATTGTAATAATGATAATAAATCATATTAATGAAAATAATAGCAAGTTATGAATGACAAATAATGCAAATAATACTAAATGATAAGAATGATAAATCAAAATAATTATATTTATATAAATAAATTAGCACATACATGTATATACAACTATAATATTCATTTAGAATTAAATATAATATATAATTTAAAAGCAATATGTACAATTCAAAGATTCGAAACTGGACACCACACCACAAGCCTTGAGGGATTTATAACTGGATAATTTCTGAATGCAGAAATAGTCACAATGATAAATCAACCTAATATAATATATATATATATATATATATATATATATATATATATATATATATATATATATATATATATATATATATATATATATTGTTTTTCATCAAGGCATCTATCTAGCAAAAAAAACAACACAAAAAAACACCAAAAACACAAACCAAAACACCCCCCCCCAAAAAAAAAAAAAAAAAAAAAAAATTAACCCACTTAAACAAAAAACAAACTAACAAAAATGACACAAGAGAGAGAGAGAGAGAGAGAGAGAGAGAGAGAGAGAGAGAGAGAGAGAGAGAGAGAGAGAGAGAGAGAGAGAGAGAGAGAGAGAGAGAGAGAGTTTGGGGGAAGAGGGGGGGGGGGTTCAAATAGTAGGCCTAGCCAAGAATGAAGTCTACACTGTACACTTTCCAAACTGGGACTTACCAGATTTTGTGACTGGTGTTGTCTCTGATGCCCCATCCAGTTTTGAATTCCGTTTCGCACAAAGCAGTGCTGCTTTGTGCATCTTGTCTTTGGCGTGGATGTTGAACGCTCGTTTTCCACTCGTTCCGTAGTTCAGCGTTTTTCCACAGACTGTACACTGACAAATGCCAGGCATGTCGACTTTTCGGCACCAGTTTTGAAAACAATCGCCATCTTCTACTTCTGACAGCCAAGCCCATCGCCACTTATTCTTTACGCTTTTTTTCAAGCGTGGAAACGTCAACTCCGAAGGGTATCTCTTTCATATTTCGTTTAGTAGCCTAGGCCTAAAACACGACAGTGCTGAAGCGAATCGGAATGGTAACTAGGCTAGCCTAGCCCAGTCACCCTCAAATGCAGCGTTTCCGGATTACACTGCGCATGCGCAATAACCTAGGCTAGGCTAGGCTTAATCGTCTCCCTCTAATTTGTAAATTTCATATTTCCCCTATGCCGAGACAGTCAACGAAGAGAGCATTCAGGACTAGATCGCGTTCGGGACTTAAGACGAACAATTTGTCAAACAAATGTTTTGACGCAGTTTCGAAGTGTATCATCTGAAGTATGCCGAGAATGTAATTCTGGCGAGTGGATGTACATTTTATCCGATGCTTCGTCTGATTTATTTATTTTTTTTTGTTGAAAGAACAGCAATCCGGAAATTGAGGTCGACAATCCGGAAAACCCTTCCCATGCAAGTTGTCAATCCAGAATTCCGGAATAATCCGGAACTACTTTCACCCCTGTATGGGTGTCTGTACACCCAGGAGGTACAAGGCGTCGAGGCCGAGATGACGTATGGGGAAAGTTAAAGGGCAAAAGTGAGGATTTAGTTTACAATCTCCCAGTCTCCCATCAATTAAGGTGAAGATAGCTACCACTGTACCAGTAACTTACTTGCCTTCCAGTTCATGCACATAGAAGATCAAATGATCACAATACATGCATCCATATCACTAATAGTAATAGTTACTAGTATTAGTAATACTTATAGTAATAATATAGTTAATTATAAAATACAAATGAATTTAACACTAATGACAGGTTGTAATTTATGGAAACACTACATAATTATACCAAGAATGTAACTGTCATTTCACTGGCACAAAAATTTTGCAGTTTGTCATTTTTGGAACTGCTCTGTAGATTCCTTAACACATGCATGTCTTAAAAACACTGAAGCAGTTTTTTTTTTTTTTTTTTTTTTAATGAATTTTAACTTAAGGACAATCTCCTTGGAAAAATCCATTCATTTCATAAGACTGACACTAGCTGACAAGATTATTTTTTAGAAAGTACAGTTAAAAGGCAAGATATGATTATATCATATACCATCTACTTTATTGTGGTGGTACTTACAATGACTGCTGCCTGTGTACCGATGAGAGTCAGTTTCATATTGGGCTTTAGCTTCATAATTGATAACTGGGTGGCATCATCATACTGACCAACTGGAAAAAAAAACAAAACAACATTTTTGTCAAGGCGATTTAGTATCTATGATGTCATGCAGTGGCTGTTTTCTCGCAATGTAAAAGTAAAACAAAGTCTAAAACTAAAAACATGGTAAGATTATTCATAAAAATTATCATTACCTGTTAACTATCATAATATAACTATTTTAAGTAGTAAGAACATCTTGTACACACATTAAATCCTGTTCCGCTTTTTGTAAGAGTAGGCCATCGTGTGCCGGTGGGAACAGATGACTTTTACAAAACTGCATACACACATGGACTGGATGTAAAAAAGCACAAGAGTGCTTATCCCATTATCCTCAATATAAAGGAATAAAATAAATAAATAAAATAAATAAATAAATTTTTAATAAATAGTCTGAAAATGAAGGGTTTCTTAACTCACTGGGCTTTGACAGTTATCTCCCCTGCTATTCATCACACCCTGGCCATTTGTAAGGCCCTGAGGGTTAGGGGAAAAAATCACCCCCCAAAATGTTATTGCAAGTTAGGAAATAAAATTCTAAGAATTAATTGGTAAAAATACTAATAGTAATAGTCTAACTCTAATACACTAAATGAGTTAGATTCAAAGTATTTAAAGTTTCTTGCTTTCATAGTTCAACTACTACTGTACTAGTACTGTAGTAGTAGTACTGTACTAGAGGTACATGAAAAGTATCCCTAAATTCAGTTTCAAAAATATGCTCACTCATAACTTTAAACCATAATTCATGAACCACAAATCTGCCAATGCTCAAAAAGATACAAACAATGATTGAAATTCATCTTAGATGAATAATATTTACACTAGCCTAGGATGTGGTGTTATGCACATATAATATGATATAATTTGGGAAAATGAGAAATCAGAAGGAGGTGTGGTGTGGCATTCTTGTGGCACATAGAGGCCAGATGATCCAGAAATTATGTAGAAACACAAGGAAAATGACTAAATCGCAATGCAAACTCATCCCCTTTCATCTATACTATAGCTCTGTTGCATCAAACTTGTCACTTTCACTTGACACGTCATTTGCTTCACCCACCTTCCCCTCTCCTTCACTGACAAAAAGTGACATGCAGAAGTGGGATTCGGCTGATTCCACAACCCCATCCCCCCTCTATCATCAGAAATCTTGAATCATGATCGTATTTCCGCTCATGGAATATTCACTGAGTCTGAAGCATTTCAATTATAACTACAGCAAGATCAAAATGTTCTCATTGTCTTTAATCGCGCTTCATTGTTGCTAAGGTTAAGCTTCCAATGCCATTTTCGACACTGACACTGTGGCAGTGCTCAATGAAATGCAGAGGGTCAGGTCATGACCTGGCTTAACTTACAACCACAATACATTTGAGATATTCTGATTGGTTGTTTTGGACAGAGAAAGAAGCCAGCAATGAGCACTATTATTACTATATTAGCGTATTTTATAACTTAATACAACATCATTATGGATGGTACTAGACGATGAATTGAAAACTTGTCTAAATCTTAGATTCCCGTCAGATGGAACTATTGTGTGACAAACATTCCTGATCAAGAATGTTCAGACGGAGAGAGTTAAACAACTTTATGTTTATCTTGACTGTCTAAAAACAATACTAATACAGTAATACTAATAATAGCCTAACCCCACAATTTCATGGCGACTAACAGTATTAATCTCTAGAGTTTCCTATGGCAAGCTGAATAGAAAAAAAATGTATGTGTTTTGCAAACCGGGAGTGTTTATTAATCATACATGTTAATTGTTATAATGATGTCGCCAGTGTATTATGCCTGTTAAATGTTACTAACCTGTAGACATACTGTATGATAAAAACTACAGATCTTACAGTGTACACACTTTTCTCAAACTAACTTGTGTGCGTACACGACATACATACATGTATACAACTACATCCATCCTCAACTCAACTGGCAGCAGAGCAATCTAGTGACCAGCACACTAAAGCAATGGAATTCATTGATTCAGTGTTTAGGGAGGGGGAACGGAGAAACTGATTCAGAATTATTATATATAATATTAATTATTATGCTGTCTCCAACAGGCAACACTCCAACAGTTACCTTCTTTCTCCAAAAGTTCACTTAACTTCCAATTTTTCATACACAATCCTTGAAACAATAAAGTATACTAGGCCTCTGAGATGAAGTCACAGTGACTTATTTAAGTTCACTAAATGGTAAGTACTCCTGTCAGAGCCATCAGATCAAGCATGTTCATCTGTTGAGATGAAGACAGAAGAGTGCAGGCACAGTTGCCTGACATAAATCGAGATGCATGACTACAAAGCTCTTGTGCATCTCATCCCATCTTGTCTCAATGTCTGTGTGATCCAGGACCAACTCTGAGGAATGACTAGCACTGTAGTAGTAAAGTAGCACTAGCCTAGCACAGTAGCAGAGCTCTTGATGGGTCATTAAGTTTAAATGCAACCACTGAGACCAACTGCTCCTGCTCCTGCTAAACAGCTGATTTCTCAGTCTATAAGAGAATACTAGTCAATATTCATGGTTACATGGTATTCATTAGGCCTCAGAGGAAAGTAGCTTAGTTTTAAAAAATCTCTTTGGACATCGTTCATGAATCATTGGAATTTACTAATTTATAACTTTTCACATTCAATGACACTGGATTGTCGACTAGACAAGCCTAATCAGCTAATGTCTTCTGCACTGAGCGTGAATCAAATGAGCTGAAACCCTACCTTTCACTTTGAACCCTGCGATTTTTTGATGTTCCGGCAAAACATCCGTCTGTTTGTGAATTGCATTTTTCAGATCCAGCACAGTATCAGTTCCAGATAAACCAGAGATTCTGTATTCATTTTTCGCGAACTTCACAATCAAATCTCCCACTTCGGCTGCCATTTTCCTGTCAGTAAACAAAGAGAGCGTGCAAGAAATAAGTTTCGTACTTTCGTTTCGTACTCATCGTGTAGGCTCCTACCGAGCTGCTTTCAGAGAGATGTGTTTCGAACAGGTCCCCCTCTCTCTCTCTCTCTCTCTCTCTCTCTCCCCACCCACCCCTCTTAATCATTCAGAAACATTAAATAAATTATTTCTTGACCGGTTAATTCATTTCTAACTTTTTATTTTTTATTTTTTATACCGAATCAATCATTTAGAAAAAAAATCGTGACTCTCTCTCTCTCTCTCTCTCTCTCTCTCTCTCTCTCTCTCTCTCTCTCTCAAATATCTCACCTTTTGATTAACGATTAACGATTAATGATTAACGTATTTCTCAAGTTGTTTCAGTGTCTTATGCTACTCTGTGTACAATTTGTGCCCTTATTATCAAATATTCTCTAATCAATTTTTGTTATTCATTCATTTATTTAGTTAGTTACTAAATTTATGTTTAGTCTAAAATGTTGCAAACATTCTAATCAGATATATGCTAATACCACAAGTGAATGTTATAATCGTTGTGCTTGGAAGTGTTTTCAGGTGCATTCTTGGAAAGGATTGAGAACGAAATTAATGGAGGTGGGTGGGGGGGGGGGGGATAGCGAGTGTGTGAAATTGTAATGGGTCCGGTGGCCTTCTACAATAAAATCGTTCAGAGTTCAGAGTTTCTCTCTCTCTCTCTCTCTCTCTCTCTCTCTCTCTCTCTCTCTCTTTGGAATGATGTTTCGTCTTCAGTTAATGTCAATACTAGTCTATATACATTTCAACATAATTATCATTTAATTTTAATGAATGAATATACAGGAATATTCACATAATATCTTCTCTTGTCTGGCATTGCATCCGCAACCTATCTTAGCTGCCTGCCTACCTGTCTGCCTCCCCCACCCCCACTCCCCTGCTTATCTCTCTCCCTCTCTCTGTTTTTCTTTCTTCCTTTTCTCTTTACATATTATTGTTATATTATTATTATTGTATTATATTATTAATTTATTATTATTATTATTATTATTATTATTATTATTATTATTATTATTATTATTATTATTATTATCATTAAAACTATTCCTTCTCTTTCCCCATACCCAATACAAATTCTCCTTCAATTTTTCTGTTTGATTTTTTTTTATATGTGCTCTTTTCCTTTATTATTTTTTTTTTGATTATTATTATTTATTTATTTGTTAATTTATTTTTAATCTCTATTTTGACATAAATTTCTATGATGTTATAACGATTGTTTATGTTATTTTTCGGGGGTGGGGGGGGGGGGTATTTAAATTGCTTATATTTGTTTTCATTGTTATCATTTTCTTTGATTGAGGGCTGGATGTAAAAAAGCCATTATGTGTGCTTATTCTTTTCCCTTAATAAAAGTTTCAAAGTTTCAAGTTTCAAAGTTTCTCTCTCTTTCCGTGTCTCTCCGTGACTCTGTCTCTGTCTCTCTGTCGTGACTCTGTCTCTGTCTCTGTCTCTGTCTCTGTCTCTGTCTCTTCTCTCTCTCCTCTTCTCTCTCTCTCTCTCTCTCTCTCTCTCTCTCTCTCTCTCTCTCTCTCTCCCTTGTTCAAATCCAGTTTACTATACTCAGGCCCTACGCTGTGGAACTCCCTTCCTGATTCAATTAAACAACACCAATCATTAACAACCTTCAAAAATCATCTTCTAAACCACTTGATGCATCAAAAATAACAACCACACTCCCCCTCTCTCCCCCTCTCTCCCCCCCTCTCTACCACTGTGTTGTGTGGTGTGTGTGTGTGTGTGTGTGTGTGTGTGTGTGTGTGGTGTGTGTGTGTGTGTGTGTGTGTGTGTGTGTGTGTGTGTGTGTGTGTGTGAGTGGATGTGGGTGAGTGTGGGTGTAAATGTTTCACATATACCTTATCATATATAATTTAATCTCTCTCTCTCTCTCTCTCTCCTCTCTCTCTCTCTCTCTCTCTCTCTCTCTCTCTCTCTCTCTCTCTCTCTCTCTCTCTCTCTCTCTCTCTCTCTCTCTCTCTAAATATCTCACCTTTTGTCTAAGCATGTTACCATAAAAAAGGTTTACCATCCATATTGAGAAATGTTTTATTCATATTTTGTACTCTTTATCTTGAAAATCACGTGTGACGAATTTCATTGATTTCTATGTAAAATTTTAACTAATGATCCTTTAAAAAAAAAACACAAAAAACCAACTTACAAGACTTGTATAACTTTTGACAGATGGTGATGGATTGATGCTTCAGCTGTTTTTTCATTATGTTCTCTTTTTTGCTCTTTACCTATTAGCGCTTTTTAAATTTTTTCTTTGATAATCAAAATCATTTTATTTTGACTTCTGATTTGCGTTCCTGAATAAGTGCATTTTTATTACCTATTTTATATAGTGTTCTTATTCTTGTATGTTGTTTGGTACTGCGTATAGTGTATTGTTCATTATCTTTTTATCTTGATGTTACCCCTGAAAAGGGCGGAGACTGGATGTAAAAAAGCACATGAGTGCTTATCTATTATCCTCCAATAAAAGAATTTGCCTTGCCTTGCCTTGCCTTGCCTTCTCTCTCTCTCTCTCTCTCTCTCTCTCTCTCTTCTCTCTCTCTCTCTCTCTCTCTCTCTCTCTCTCTCTCTCTCTCTCTTCTCTCTCTCTCTCTCCTCTCTCTCTCTCTCTCTCTCTGTGTCTCTCTCTCATATTATTGGTTTGAGGAATGAATTTGATTGTTGCGATATTTTCTTTTTATCTTGATGAAGGCTGTTTTCACATTTCATGTTTTCAATTTTATTACGCAAGTTGAATGTTACTGAGTTTCAACAAATGTTATTCCAATATTTGAATGTTTTGAGTCTAGCAAGTATGTGTGCCTTGATTATATATAATGTGCAGTCATTCATTTTATGAATATATAGGCTATTGAAAAAGATTGATCATGATGTTATGTATAAACTATGTGTATGTTACTTAGAATGAGTAGATGTTCATTCTTCTAGACTTTGCTAAAGCCTTTGACGTTATTAGCCACTCTCTCCTCATCAAAAAATTAAAATGCTATAAAATTTCCGACCAAGCATTATCATTTTTAGACTCATTTCTCAGTAATCGTTATCAACTTGTTGAAATCGGGCCTAGGAGATCAACCTTATTACCCGTGAAATATGGAATACCACAGGGATCAATACTAGGACCACTTCTTTTCTCCATTTATATTAATGACCTACCTCTGCATATCCATTGTTCATGTCAAATGTTTGCCGATGATACATCAATTCAATGTAACAACGATGATTCAAACCAGCTTGTGAAAGATATGCAGGCAGATATCAATAAACTTATCGAATGGACAGAACTCAATCATATGTCTCTTAATTCTAATAAAACAAAATGTATGTTTATAACCACTCGACAAAAAAGACAGAAATTGCATTCTCCATTCGAGCCAATTTATATCCATGGACAACAAATTGAAGAAGTAGTCTCACACAAAGTACTAGGTGCAGTAATCGACAACGATTTGTCTTGGTCAGATCACATAGCCACATTAGGAAAACGAATCTCAGTAAGATTGTATCAACTTAGAAAAATCAAAAATTTTCTAAATTTACAGTCACGAAAACTATTTTTTCACGCCCATATTCTATCTCTTATAAACTATGTTTCTACCTTATGGGACAGTGCAAGTGAAACAAACCTAAAGCATATAAACCGCCTACATAAAAGAGCTGTTAAACTAATCCGATTGAATCCTAATACGCTGACCACCACCAACTACAAAGAACTAGACATTCTTCCACTCAAAGACAGACTGCAGTTCAACAAGTATCTATGTATGTTCAATATATTAAACGGAAAAGCCCCAAAGAAAATTGTGGAAAAATTTGCTGTCAATAAAAATAGGCCTACCCATAGACTGTTACTGCCCAGGCCCCATAATAATCTCTATAAATCAAGCCTTGCTTATTCAGGAAGAACATTGTGGAATAGCCTACCCCCTTTTCTAAAATCAGTTCCTTCAAAACAAATGTTTAAGAAACTTTTGAAGAAACATTTGATGGACAAACTATAAGTCCGCATTTATGTTTGATACTACCTCACATTTGGCTGCTTGTTGTTATTCATGCCCATGTTATATAGTATTTGTATCATTTGTATGTATGATGTGAGCTTATGTTGTACTGTCTTGGGTTTGTTTTTGTTTTTGTTTTTTTATCTTGAGAGATTTGTTTGAAAATAATCCTGATTTATTTTAGTTTTTTCAACAAAGGTTGATATTTGTCTTTGAATATTTTAGAAGTCAATTTACATGATTTTTTTTTTGTGAGGGCAGGATGAAAAAAAGTTGTGTAAACTTAATCTTTTACCCTCAATAAAGATCATTTTGACTTGACTTGACTTGACTTGACTTGACTTGACTATAGATGTTCGTTATTACGACCACTAGGCGGGATAGCCTAGTGGTCGGGATAGCCTAGTGGTCAGAACATTGCGCTCGCAATTTGACGACCCGGGTTCGATTCCCGTTCGAGAAGATTTTTCCTCTAGAGTTAACATCAGTTTTGACACCACTCCCCCAAGAGTCCTTCGGATGAGACTATAAGCTGAGGCCCCGTGTGCGAACGCACGCAGAATATCTTGCGCACACGTTAAATCCTGTTCCGCTTTTCGTAAGAGTAGGCCATCGCGTGCCAGTGGGAACAGATGACAAGATTTACAAAACTGCATACACACGGGGATTGGATGTAAAAAAAAAATTTAAAAAGCACATGAGCGCCTATTCCATTATCCTCGATATAAAAGAATGAATAAATAAAATACAAGAATTTGATCATATTAATAGTGTCACTAATTAGTGATCTCTCTCTCTCTCTCTCTCTCTCTCTCTCTCTCTCTCTCTCTCTCTCTCTCTCTCTCTCTCTCTCTCTCTCTCTCTCTCTCTCTCTCTCTCTCTCTCTCTCTCTCTCTCTCAGAATGTGTCACCTATTGTCTAAACAACTTTACCATCCATATTGAGAAATGTTCTATTCATATTTTGTACTCTCTATCTTAATAATTGCATGAGTTGAATGTAGGTAATTGATTTTGTGTAAACTTTTAAAATAATGATCCTTTTCAGTAAGCTGAATAACTATTTCCATCAAGATTACGATATGGTTATGAACATGATTTTTATGACCACAATCATAAGATTAATTGAGGTATTAGAATATCTATATTATAAGTATATATATATATATATATATATATATATATATATATTTATATATATATATATATATATATATATATATATATATATATATATATATATATATATATATATATATATATATATAAGTCCCCCCCCAAAAAAAAAATATATATATATATATATGTCTCAAAATATGTGCCCCACAGCGGATAGATTCCTCTTGTGTTCCGTTACATGATGTTATTTAAAATTTAAGGCATATAATTATTTCCTCTAGAATGACGTTTATTGATGACATGCGAGCGAACCTGTGTGTGTGTGTGTGTGTGTGTGTGTGTGTGTGTGTGTGTGTGTGTGTGTGTGTGTGTGTTGGTTGGTTTTGTTTCCCCCCTGTTATCAAAATGCTATGCTTTGTATGACTTATTTTGTTGATAGATGGCGGTGGATTAATGTTTTCAGTTATTTACCCCATTATATTTTCTTGTCTGCTCCTTAATTATCAGTGTCTTTTTTTTTTTTTTTAATCAAAATCATCATCGATCCTTACTTCTTATTTTCGTTTCTGAATGAATGCATTAAAGAAAAAAAACTTATTATTGTGTTTCTGTCTCTCTCTTTTCTGTTGTTTGCTACTTGGTATGGTTTCTTACTCTTGGATTTTAGATGATTATTATTGTTGTTGTTTAGTCACAGGATTTTTTTAAACAGTTTTTAATCTGATCTTATCCCTGATAAGGGCGTGGACTGGATGTAAAAAAGCACACGAGTGCCATTCATTATCCTCGAAATAAAAGAATTCGCCCTGCCCTGCCCTGCCCTGCCCTGCCCTGCCTTGTCTTGCCTTGCCTTGCCCTCTCTCTCTCTCTCTCTCTCTCTCTCTCTCTCTCTCTCTCTCTCTCTCTCTCTCTCTCTCTCTCTCTCTCAACCTTTTCGGGGGGTGGGGGTGGGGGGGTGGGTGGGGTGGGGGGTTGTCACTCTTTTCTTCATAATGTTTTAAATTAAGAAAGATTTATGACTCTTTTAATATTATTATTATTATTTTTTTTTTTGGGGGGGGGGGGGGGGGTAGCTCACTTCTCTGCAGTCGTCTCTCTCTTCTAATCTATTTGAAACAGTGATCTACTTGCAGAACTGAACAGACTGTGACGAAAGGTACAAAGCAATCGTCTTCCCCTCAATCCTAAACTGACACTTAATATCTACAATCCCGACAACGACAGACAACTTACCATAAATAAACCACTGATACCATCACCACTACTTCTACCCCCATGGTCACTGCAAGAATAGCATCATCAACAACAACAAGAACAAAGTAAAAGTAGGCTACATCCCACCGCAATTATCACCCCCCCCCATCCCCCCCCCCACCCCAAAGCAAGGAAACTAGAAAATTAGAACATAATAGAACCTAATTTTGAACATGTTCCTTCCCCCCCTTGCTCACTACATGATTATCATAGAGATGTGTTTTTTTGTAGCTTTTTGTGTTTAAAGGGTTTTTTATGTTGTTTTTATGTGTGTGGTTTTCTTTCCCTTTTATGCCTACTTCGCTTGTTTTCACACACACACACTCACACGCAGGTACACACACACACTCACACGCAGTACACCACACACACACACACACACACACACACACACACACCACACACACACACACACGTTTGTTTAAATAATTATCAGTGTATCCAGTTAGGGTGACGCGTTTTGTTGAATGTATCCAGTTTTCTTCTTTTAAAATATTGGTTGAACTGTTGTTTGTGATGCTGGTATGTAGGGGTAGGGAGGGGGTTTCTTAGCTTTATTCCCTGATCAGGGCAAGGGCCGGATGAAAAAGTGTGTAATGCTTACTCTGTAACCCTTGAAAATAAAAATCATTCATTCATTCATTCATTCATGGCTCTCACTACAGTCAACATTGCTGGGCAATCTCTCTAACAATAGCAGCAAACATCATGTGTATGTTGGAGTCATAATGTAGCCTACGTGTGGTTATGATTCAGGAAGTGCAAAAAGTAGGCTATGCCTTCACTGTGCAGACATTTTGTTAAGAATGGCTAGTCACGAGCTTAGCCTATAATTTTGTTCGGCAACACTAGCCCACCTGTCTAAGCTGGCAACACACCGTTCTTTCCGACTTTGCCATTCAGAGAGACTATTCCAGCCTGCTTGTTTGGACCTCCTGTAATGAACGCTATAGCCGAGTGGAAAAAAATGGGTTGACTTCAATTCCATGGATACACGAAGCTGGTTCAAAGCTCGGCAGCAGCATCTGTTAATTTAAGGGGGGGGGGGGGGGGGGGGGGGGGCTGATTTTTCACCATTTGCAAACTTAAGTGCAGACATATTGGTACCTTATGTTTCTTTGTGTCTATAATTATGTGCATGTAGAAGATCAAACTTGCAATTTAGAGCTTCTGTAATTCATGTCTGTGTTCTGAGACACGAACGTGCCAGCATGCACCCTGTAGCTGGAGAGGGATGGGCTCTGCCATGTTCAACTTGCCCAAGAGACACAGCCTGAACAAAAATCAGGGTAGTACCACAACTCCTCTGAGAGTAACGGGACCAACAGACTAACCTCCAAAAGCTTAACGCTGGGACTATCATGGCAAAACAGATCATGTATAGATCATCTGCCACTGAAACCTACACCTCAAGTGGCTTAAAGCGTCCTGTTCAACCTGACCCTTTGTAACAGATCCTGTTCTATGTAACAGATCCTGTTCTATGTAACAGATCCTGTTCTATGTAACAGATCCTGTTCTATGTAATAGATCCTGTTCTACCTTAAATTTATGACCTGGCCGTTTGATCCTGATTGAGATAGAACATAATCTTGAACAGTCCGGTTGAAACTGAGCCATAAGCCACTGGAGACCTACGTTAATAATGACATTTTTTTTCTTTTATGTCGAGGATAATGGAATAAACACTTTATGTGCTTTTTTTTTTACATCCAGTCCCTGAGTGTATACAGTTTTGTAAATCTTGTCATCTGTTCACACCAGCACACAATGGCCTACTCTAACGAAAAGCGGAACATGATTTAACGTGTGTGCAAGATGTTCTGCGTGTGTTCGCACATGGGGCCTTGGTTTATAGTCTCATCCGAAGGACTTTTGGGGAGGGTGGAGTCAGCACTGATGTTAACTCTAGGGGAAAAATCCCCTCGACCCAGAATGGAACCAGGTCGTAAAATTGGGAGTGCAATGTTTATTTTATTTATTATTTATTCTTTTATATTGAGGATAACAGAATAAGCAATCATGTGCTTTTTTTCATCCGGTCCGTGTGTATGTAGTTTTTGTAAATATTGTCATCTGTTCCCACAGGCACACGATGGCCTACTCTTACGAAAAGCGGAACAGGATTTAACGTGTGCGCAAGATGTTCTGCCTGCGTTCGCACACGGGCCTGGTTTAAAGTCTCATCCGAAGGATTTTTTGGGGAGAGATGTTCTGACCACTAGGCTATCCCCTTCCCCCATCCAGGGGTGTAAATGGATTGACAGTGACGGTGTAATTCCTTGTGTGGGTAATACTTCCCCTTTAAAACGGGGAGGGGGGGAGTAATGTGTGAAAGGGAAGAATAGCCTAGTTGACAGTTGGAGAACACTTCTGTTGTAGGACTGGCATATGCATGGGTGTGGAAGTGAAGGATGACTGACTACTAGAACAGGTCTTTGTTCACATCCATGTACTACTAGTGAGGGCAGGATGAAAAAAAGTTGTGTAAACTTAATCTTTTAGCCTCAATAAAGATCATTTTGACTTGACTTGACTTGACTACTTGGTGATGACACCAACACACCTCTGCACACCCCACCTCTCTGTCTGTCTGTCTGTCTGTCTGTCTCTGTCTGTCTGTCTCTGTCTGTCTGTCTCTGTCTGTCTGTCTCTGTCTGTTGCTGTCTGTCTGTCTGTCTGTCTGTCTGTCTGGTCTGTCTGTCTGTCTGTCTGTCTGTCTGTCTGTCTGTCTCTCTCTCTCTCTCTCTCTCTCTCTCTCTCTCTCTCTCTCTCTCTCTCTCTCTCTCTCTCTCTCTCTCTCTTTGCTTTGATTGGTTTTTGTTTGTTTTTTTGCACTCAAATCAAATTCTTCATTGATTCTTACTTCATATTTTCGTTTCTGAATGAGTGCCTTTTTATAACATTACCTTAATATTGTATCTCTGTCTTATTTCTTACCTGTTGTTGTTGTTCTTTCTCACCCTTTATCAAAATCTTATGTTTTATGGGACATATTTTGATGATAGATGGTGGTGGATTGATGTTTTCAGTCATCTAACCTCATCATATTCTCATGTTTGATCTATAATCATTGCGCCTTTTTTTGTTTGTTTGTTTGTTTGTTTGTTTGTTTGTTTGTTTGTTTGTTTGTTTTTATTATTATTTTTTGTTTGTTTGTTTGTTTCTTTGTTTGTTTGTTTGCTTGTTTATTATTCAAATCAAAATCATCACTGATTCTTACTTCTTATTTTCGTTTCTGAATGAGTGCCTTTTTTTTTTTTATAACATTACCTTAATATTGTATCTCTGTCTTATGTCTTACCTGTTGTTTGATACTTAGTATGGTTTGCTCTTGGTAATTGGATCATTATAATTGTTTCTGGTCTTAGTTGAGGCTGTCTTTTTATCTTGATGTTATCCCTGAAAGGGGCGGGGACTGGATGTAAAAAAGCACATGTGTGCTTATCTATTATCCTCGAATAAAAGAATTTTGCCTTGCCTTACCTTGCCTTGTCTCTCCCCATCCTTGTTTGAAATCTGGAAATGGTTTTGCTTCATAGTTTCAACAAAAGAAAGAAGCAGGAAAGTCAGGGGTTGCTGGTTACATCGAACACACTTTTGTGTTAGGGGTAGAAGGTGAAATGAAGAGTATAAAATTATGTGAAACACACTTTTAGTTTAGGGGTGTAGGTGGATTTGAAAGTGATAAGTACTTGTGTGGGTCACAGGTCCCTTTGAAAAGGGGGAGGGGGGGAGTAATGTGAGAAAGGAAAGAATAGCCTAGTTGACAGTTGACGTCCTCCTGGTTTAGAAGTGGGGGTAGGTGAAGGTCAGGGGTTGCTAATTAGGTGGAACACTTTTGTGTTAGGGGTAGGAGGTGAAATGAAGAGTTATAAAATTACTTTTCACGTGTTTAGTTTAGGGGTGTATGAGTACTTGTGTGGGTCACACCTCCCTGTAAAAAGGGAGGGGAGGGGGGTGAAGTAATGTGTGAAAGGGAAGAATAGCCTAGTTGACAGTTGGAGAACACTTCTGTTGTGTAGGACTGGCATAGGCATGGGTGTGGAAGTGAACAATGACTGACTATGTAGAACAGGCCTTAGTTCACATCCATTTACTACTTGGTGATGACACCAACACACCTCTGCACACCCTACCTCTCTGTCTGTCTGTCTGTCTGTCCGTCTGTCTCTGTCTGTCTGTCTGTCTGTCTGTCTGTCTGTCTGTCTCTGTCTGTCTGTCTGTCTGTCTGTCTGTCTGTGTTAGGGGTAGGAGGTGAAATGAAGAGTATAAAATTATGTGAAACACACTTTTAGTTTTGGGGTGTAGGTGGATTTGACAGTGATAAGTACTTGTGTGGGTCACACCCTCCCTTTGAAAAGGGGGAGGGGGGGGGTAGTAATGTGTGAAAGGGAAGAATAGCCTAGTTGATAGTTGACATCCTCCTGGTTTAGAAGTGGGGGTAGGTGAAAGTCAGGGGTTGCTGGTTAGGTGGAAGACACTTTTGCATTAGGGGTAGGAGGTGAAATGAAGAGTATAAAATTACTTTTCACACCTTTAGGTTAGGGGTGTATGAGTACTTGTGTGGGTCACACCTCCCTGTAAAAAGGCGAGGGGGGGGGGTGAAGTAATGTGTGAAAGGGAAGAATAGCCTAGTTGACAGTTGGAGAACACTTCTGTTGTAGGACTGGCATATGCATGGGTGTGGAAGTGAACAATGACTGACTATGTAGAACAGGCCTTAGTTCACATCCATTTACTACTTGGTGATGACACCAACACACCTGTGCACACCCCACCTCTCTGTCTGTCTGTCTGTCTGTCTGTCTCTGTCTGTCTGTCTCTGTCTGTCTGTCTGTCTGTCTCTGTCTGTCTGTCTGTCTGTCCGTCCGTCCGTCCGTCCATCCATCCGTCTGTCTGTCTGTCTGTCTGTCTGTCTGTCTGTCTGTCTGTCTGTCTGTCTGTCTCTCTCTCTCTCTCTCTCTCTCTCTCTCTCTCTCTCTCTCTCTCTCTCTCTCTCTCTCTCTCTCTCTCTCTCTCTCCTTGTTTGATATCTGGAAATGGTTTTGCTACATAGTTTCAACAAAAGAAAGAAGCAGGAAAGTCAGGGGTTGCTGGTTACATCGAACACACTTTTGTGTTAGGGGTAGGAGGTGAAATGAAGAGTATAAAATTATGTGAAACACACTTTTAGTTTAGGGGTGTAGGCGGATTTGAAAGTGATAAGTACTTGTGTGGGTCACACCTCCCTTTGAAAAGGGGGAGGGGGGGGAGTAATGTGAGAAAGGGAAGAATAGCCTAGTTGACAGTTGATGTCCTCCTGGTTTAGAAGTGGGGGTAGGTGAAAGTCAGGGGTTGCTGGGTAGGTGGAAGACACTGTTGTGTTAGGGGTAGGAGGTGGAATGAAGAGTATAAAATTACTTTTCACACATTTAGTTTAGGGGTGTATAAGTCCTTGCGTGGGTCACACCTCCCTGTAAAAAGGGGAGGGGGGGGGGTGTAATGGGAGTAATGTGTGAAAGGGGAGTAATGTGTGAAAGGGAAGAATAGCCTAGTTGACAGTTGGAGAACACTTCTGTTGTAGGACTGGCATAGGCATGGGTGTGGAAGTGAAGGATGACTGACTATGTAGAACAGGCCTTAGTTCACATCCATTTACTACTTGGTGATGACACCAACACACCTGTGCACACCCCACCTCTCTGTCTGTCTGTCTGTCTGTCTGTCTCTGTCTGTCTGTCTGTCTGTCTGTCTGTCTGTCTGTGTCTGTCTGTCTGTCTGTCTGTCTGTCTGTCTGACTCTCTCTCTCTCTCTCTCTCTCTCTCTCTCTCTCTCTCTCTCTCTCTCTCTCTCTCTCTCTCTCTCTCTCTCTCTCCCCACTCCTTGTTTAATATCTGGAAATGGTTTTGCTTCACAGTTTCAACAAAAGAAAGAACTCAGGAAAGTCAGGGGTTGCTGGTTACATCGAACACACTTTTGTGTTAGGGGTAGAAGGTGAAATGAAGATTATAAAATTATGTGAAACATACTTTTCCTTTAGGTGTGTAGGTGGATTTGAAAGTGATAAGTACTTGTGTGGGTCACATGTCCCTATGAAAAGGGGGAGGGGGGGAGTAATGTGAGAAAGGGAAGAATAGCCTAGTTGACAGTTGATGTCCTCCTGGTTTAGAAGTGGGGGTAGGTGAAAGTCAGGGGTTGCTGGTTAGGTGGAAGACACTGTTGTGTTAGGGGTAGGAGGTGAAATGAAGAGTATAAAATTACTTTTCACATGTTTAGTTTAGGGGTGTATAAGTACTTGTGTGGGTCACACCTCCCTGTAAAAAGGGGAGGGGGGGGAGTAATGTGTGAAAGGGAAGAATAGCCTAGTTGACAGTTGGAGAACACTTCTGTTGTAGGACTGGCATATGCATGGGTGTGGAAGTGAACAATGACTGACTATGTAGAACAGGCTTTTGTTCATATCCATTTACAACTTTGTGATGTAGGGCCTTACAGTGACACCAACACACCTCTGCACACCCCACCTCTCTGTCTGTCTGTCTGTCTGTCTCTGTCTGTCTCTGTCTGTCTGTCTGTCTCTGTCTGTCTGTCTGTCTCTGTCTCTGTCTCTGTCTCTTCTCTCTCTCTCTCTCTCTCTCTCTCTCTCTCTCTCTCTCTCTCTCTCTCCCTCTCTCTCTCTCTCCTTGTTTGACATCTGCAAATGGTTTTGCCTCATAGTTTCAACAAAAGAAAGAACATAGGGAAGAGGTTGATAGACTTTTTTGTGCATCCTTTATTAATGTATTAGGGGGGGGCGGATAGCCTAGTGGTCAGAACATTGAGCTGGCAATTTGAAGACCGGGTTTGAATCCGGTCGAGGAAATTTTCTTCCTGGAGTTAACATCAGTGCTGACTCCACTCTCCCCAAAAGTCCTTCGGATGAGACTTTAAACCGAGGCCCCGTGTGCAAACGCACGCAGAACATCTTGCACACGTTAAATCCTGTTCCGCTTTTCGTAAGAGCAGGCCATCGTGTGCCGGTGGGAACAGATGACAATATTTACAAAAACTGCATACACACGGGGACCGGATGAAAAAAAAAAGCACATGTTGCTTATTCTGTTATCCTCGATATAAAAGAATAAATATATAAATAAATAAATAAATAAATAAATAAATAAATGTATATTTTATTGGTGCTGCAGTGCAAAGGCTCTTTTCACTGGTCACATGTTTTGGCATGAGACAACAAACAGATCTTTTTGGCATGAATACTTGCAGTGAAAGATATTCATGTTACTCACCAGTTATGTAGCCCACCAGTTATGTAGCCCACGCATGTACCCAGTATTATCAGAGTGTCATATTTGCAAATGTTTATCATAGTTAATACATTTACAGTGAAATAATAGCCTGTGTCTGTCCCGGTGTGTCTATTTGTGTGCGTGCGTACCTGCGTGCGCACGCGCGCGCGTTGTGTGTGTGTGTGTGTGTGTGCCGCGCGCGTGTGTGTGTGTGCGCAATGCTAATTTGAAACAAAACAGCGTCCATACAAAAATAATACATAAAATAGATAACTTAACAAAAGTGACTAAAAGTAGAAATGGCACTTCATGCCAACACCTCTTAGACCCCAGGGATTGAATAATTACCCCCCCCCCCCCCCCCCTCCCCTCCCAAGTCAGTTGGGGATTTGCCAGGATTTACACACTGTAGATTTCCATCACACTGTGACCATCACTAATTGCTACCACATGTCAAAGCTCTATCAGGCTAGAAGGAGAAACCCTGTTGAGTAGGCCTATCTGGAAGTAAATATAGCTGCTGGTATGTGATTACCTGGTTTCCTGATTGAATGCGAAATTTGGAGTTCAGAAAAAGCTCGTATCCTCCAGACGTAATGTTTAGGACCACGTGTTCTGGAGTGTGCAGGCGTGCTTAGATGTATTGGTTAGGGGCCTTTGGCCAATATTTTACTGTTGCTGTGAGAGATTGGTTTTGGAGGTGAAGAAAAAGTGATTTTTCCAGGATTCTGTGGGCAAACATGATGGACCGAATTGTAGAAAACTTGCCAGGTAAGAGATTGCAGTTTTGTTTTGTTCTAGTTCTGTTTGTTATGTTTTGTTTATGTTTTGCTCTCTCTCATTTAGTTAAGTCATAATGGTAAGTGCAATAGGCGTAGCCTAGTAGAGCCCAGGCCTATTTGAAAAGGTAAAGCCTTGGTGGTGTATGCAGTTTTGTAAATTTTGTCATCTGTTCCCCTGGCACACGATGGCCTACTCTTACGAAAAGCGGAACAGGATTTAACGTGTGTAACAGAGTACAGATAGTTGATTTGCCGCGACTCTGTACAACTCCTCGGCAACGACGCACGGTCAGACAGTGGGAATGTGGCTCTAAAAAGGGGCTGCATAAATTCTACATTTTACCGCTATGGGCAAAGTGCATGCAGAGGACGGCTTTCGACCACCCCCAACGATACAGAACGTCGCACATTCACAGGTGTGGATCCAAACGTTACACCCACGACGCTGCAATTGGCAGTTCCGAACGCAAGGGAAGTAATCTAATTACCGCCCTGCCACATCCACCACCGCTGACTTAATTCTACATTTTACCGCTACGGGCAAAGTGTATGCAGGGGACGGCTTTCGACCACCCCCAACGATACAGAACGTCGCACAATTCACAGGTGTGGATCCAAACGTTACACCCACGACGCTGCGATTGGCAGTTCCGAATGCAAGGGAAGTAATCTAATTACCGCCCTGCCACACGTGTGCTCAAGATGTTCTGCCCAACGCACGGGGCCTCGGTTTAAAGTCTCATCCGAAGGACTTTGGATCAAGTAGGCCTAGTAGGCCTATGCAAATTGGTAGTAAAGCAGAACGAAAGCTAAAAATGGCCCCCCATGAAGTCTTGAGCTAGGTTGTAGGCCTCTGACACTAGAATCTTGAGAGTTCCCAAAGTAAAAAAAACCAGCTGGGCAAGGGCTTATTCTCTCATGTAGGTCCCACTCCCACTCTCTGGAACACAATACATCTTAAATAAGACTCACTGACTCTACTTCCTCCTTTAAAAGGTCGCTCAAAACACATCTTTTTATCAGATTCTTGTCCCTGACCACTGATCAAAATTGATTTCCCATTTTATTGACTCATCTCTGACTCTAGTGCTGGTCTCTTGCTGTTCCTATTAGATTACTACAGCTGGGAAGAAAAGCCTATAGTAGTTAGTACACACACACACACACCACACACACACACACACACACACACACACACACACACACACACACATCACACACACACACACACACACACACACACACACACACACACACACACACACACACACACAGAGCCAGTTGTGACGCACACATGCATGCACACATGTATATTATATATTATTAAATATTCATAATTTATTACAAAGTCAAATTCGTGTCAAGAAAAAAATCCTTTCCTCGATTTAATTTGGTGTGACTGAACTAGAACATTACTTTCATTTCCTCTGCCAGCCTGATTCAATGATCTAATTTTAAAAGTGTGTGTGTCTTGGAAAAGCTCCAATGCTTGATCTGACGTGAGTGACCCATATTTGACTTAACACTGCTGCCCTTTCACTCTGTAATCATTACACAGTCAGGGTAGCCTTGATAGCATGAAGGTGAAGGCCTTTGGCTTTAGGTTAAGTTATGGATTAAAAATATATATATATATTCAGACA
>CM060317.1:82076158-82096158 GCA_030674155.1 Stramonita haemastoma
TATGGTAACTTGTAGTTGGAGAATCTACTTTAATGTATCTTATATATTTTATTTATTGTTTTCATTTTTTGTTGTTCCTTTGCTGGAGCTATGAGGTTTAGGAGTGGAGAGAATTTAGTGTATGTGACTGTTTTTAACCCATCATTCAGTTAACCGCATTTTGATTTCGGTGATGTATTTTTATGTTAAATCTGGGTAATGTCCAATAGTGCCCGCTTATCAAATCAAGCTCATTTTAACGTAGATTGGGTTCAGACACACCTAATGAGGTCAGCTGTGTTTTTCACACCAGCTAAACTAGCCAGCCGTAACCTTAGGTCAAACTTGCAAATATGGGTGAGCACAAAATTTATATAAAGAAATCTTGGATTTATCAATGAATTAGTGAAAGGGAAGACATTTTCATAGATATTTTATTTCCGACAGTTAGGGAAACAGTGCAGTAAGGTTGACGACACGAATGCAGTAGGCATACATGCTTGTGAAGTATGTGACATACATTGGCTTGTTGACAGTAGAATGCTGTGAGCATACACTGTTTGTTGAAGTAATTGACATTAACCATTGGCTTGTGAGATGAATGGTAGACTATCACTGCTTTATGTTGGAGTAATGTCTTAACACTTGTGTTATTGACAGATTGATGTAGGCTCATGCTTATGTTGGAAGTAAAGTGACATTCACCACTTTGTGCTTGTTCTGTTTGTCATTTCAGAGGTGCCTGTAGCTAAATCACTGCTGAACGTGGGAGGACAAGACCAGAGCTTGCTTACTCAGAAAAATAAAGACTTATGAACTAAAGGAAATGTGATTCTTCATTCCAAAAATCAAATTTTTTGAGTGAACAGTTGTGGTTTTACTCATTTTCTTCCCCAAGAAGCACCTGTGCCCCTGCTGCCTGCCCGCCTGCCTGCCTGCGCCTGCTGCCTGCCTGCTGCCTGCCGCTGCTGCTGCTACTCTGCTTGTCCTGTCCTTGAGTGTTTTATTGATGACAAGTCAATCTGCTTTTTCCTTTCCTCTTTTCTGTCTTTTTGTTTCGGGTTTCATTTTGTGTGTGTTTTTTTTCCATGTATCATGTGAATGTTGCTATTAAGTACTTTTTTTCCCCATGTATCATGTGAATGTTGCTATTAAGTACTTTTTTTTCCCATGTATCATGTGAGTGTTGCTATTAAGTACTTTTTTTTTGTTTTTTAACAAGGGTTCAGATTGTGCTTATCAAGAATTGTTTCCTTTTGAATTTTTAGCCGGGTTCTCATGTGTATTTTGATTGGTTTTTTTTTTTTTTTTTGCTGCCTCATCTTTTGTGACATCCCTGTCCTGCTGTTCCCACGCCACTCATTCTAATTTTCCCGCCTTAGCCATACCCAACGTCAAAAAGTCAAAGTCAAAGTCAAATTTTTATTTCCAGATGGTACATTAAGCAATAAATTTGCTTTATTTCATCAAGCCATCTATCTAGTAAGTTTGTTATGTCGCATCCTCGGGTTTGTTATGTGGCATCCTAGGGGTCGGAAGTCCACTGGGAGCCCATCAATATCAGGCTGCTGTGGGGCCACCAATCAGAGGGTCCCTGCACTGCTGCTGGGTCACTTTGGTGGTGTTCAGTGGTGTCTGTTCTGATCTAACATACGCTGGACACCACCTACTAAACCCCCTACTAACGACAGTATTAGCTCAGACTGAGTGAGTCACCCACCTGAGGTAATGACCATCACCTGTGAACCTCCAACCCCGAAGGCTTTGACACAAACTCAACTCGGGTACAGAAGTATATGGAGAAACAGAATCTGAGGTTACCATAAGACCAGAGCAACGGGGGCTACTGAATCAGAGGCAATTTTTAATTATTGCATGATCAGTGGTAATGAGGATGATGTAATGATGCTGCTATGAGGGTGCATCTGCTTTGAGACTACTTGACAGGGTTGTACTCTACGCTTATTATCATAATACGTGACGCTCCACCACATAATGAGTCGCTTAGCACATAACCCACTTTTCCGCTAGGAGCCATTAAAGGCAGGTAGGATTCAAGTTGTCGATTTTAAGATTTTGATTGATTATAAAACTATAGCCTCTATTCTACCTTATAATTAAATATCAAGGCATAATTTTGTTTCCTTTTGCCTTTAAATGTGTTTTTAAAATACCAAAGCCCTCATTCTGGCTACCTAATAGGATGCTTAACTTGTCAATTTCTCATTTTGTCATTTCCTGCAGTCTATCATTTTAAGTTGCAATAACTTTAGGTAGAACTGCCAGATTTTCAATCTGTTTTTTGTATTCTATAGCCTTGTTATTGCAGATTAAGACCATGTCAATAACTAAAAATTGACCTCGTGTGCAATGCTTCTCATTATGTGGTGGAGCATCACATATATCCTGGCATCAACCAGGCCCTGAGAGATGCAGACACCTGTAGTGTTGGTCAGGTAATTTGACACTCAAATTCACATCCATAAAATGGGTGAAGCTCAACTGTGTGGTCCCAGTCTCCCCTCTGAGTCCACAGCACACTCTGGGTAGGAGCTGGCTGGAGTCCCAAAAATCTGTAGAATGATAATAATATTAAATGGAATTTATATAGCATTATATCTTGCACCAACAAATCAAAGCGCTTGCATTCAACTATGGGATTCAAACCCGCGACATTTCAGTCTAAAATCCAGAGCGCTAACCACTGCGCCATGGTGGCTGATCAGGTTATCAGTTTTTATGCCTTTAGTGTTGGGAAGCTGTATACAAAAAGAGTGGCAGTGTTTTTTTTGGTTTTTTTAAAGTCCTGCATGCAGTTCTTTTTGTTTTTAACTTCCCTTACCTTGGGGAAAAAAATGACAAAACTGTCAGCATTTTTTTGGTTATAAAGGCAGTAATGGTTTTAGATTGAGTTTAAAAAATATTTTTTTTTTTACAAAGGCAGTGGTGCTTTTAGATGCTTTTTTTTATATAAAGGCAGTGGGGGTTTAGATATTTTTTGGGGTGTGTTTTTAGAAGTTTGTTGTTGTGGTTTTAGGTTTTGTTTTTCACCAGTCGGTCAGGGAAGGTGTTTGCAAAAGTTTTTGTTTTTATTGTATTTTCCTCTACTGCTTTTTAAAATTCTTATTCTAAAAACACACACACACACAAATGACCAAAAAAAAAAGAAAAAAAGAAAGAAAATCCAACATCTAAAAGGAATGGGAAAACATTTGTTTAAAAATGCAATGAGAGTGTTTTAAAATTGGTTCTTTTAACCCGTTTTAAAGATTGCTTTTTTGTGGTACATTTGTTTGAATGTAAACTGATTTAATTTTGATATAGGGAATGGGAATATGGGTTGATGAAGAGAAAAACTGAAAGGGGCAAAGTATGGAGGAGGGGAGGTATCCAATGTCAAAAGCTGCTGCTGTTGAGCCATCTGTTCACAGGGAGTCTTTGTTTGATTTTTTATCATGATACTGCTAATCCACTGCTATTTCCTTTGGAGGTGCTTCTGGGGCCTGGGTTCAATTCAACTCATTGGAGTCACTCAGGTTAACTCTGAAGCTTTTCTGTGAATGCTATTTTGCCCATTTCAGTGTCAATTCCAAATAGTTTATTATCTCAGAACAGAGGAATTCAGTTAAGAAATTTTAACGAGCATATAAAATTGATATCTCATATCAGTGTAAGTGATATTTTTGTGTACTTGTAATGTTACCAAAACCATTTTTTCTGTAGGTGAATATATATCTTTGTGTATTTTGTTTTGAAAAAAAAAAGAGCCAGGTTCCAAGGTGAAATTCTTTTAAAGTCGGTGTTTGCTAAAGCAAAAAGTTTTGACACACTTTCATGCTTACTTTAACATCTAATTCGCAAGACAGAATGATTCATTTCACTCATAGAAAAGTTTCTTCAGCCTCACGATTCAGTTTTGAACAAAAAAATGGGGGAACTTCTTTTGTGCCAGTATTGTTGTGAAGTAGATATTAGAAACTGGCCGAGATTCATAATAATGTCGCTGTATAAATGCCTGAAATAAGTATCCTGAAAATTAAAGTGAATTACCTTAAAAAAAAGAAACAAACCCGACATACTGATGAGATTGTAATGACAGATGTAGGAAATCAAAATAAAAACGATTGGGGATAAACCCCCCCCCCAAAAAAAAAAAAAACAACAACACCCACCAACAACAAAACACTCACACTCTGTGGCCCTCTTGTGCTTAGCTTCCTCATATAAGGACAGCACTTTGTTTCCAAAAAGCAAGGAAAGTGTAAGGCTCTGCTCTAAAACCTCAGAACACATTGATGTTTTTAACAATAGTTTTGCCCCTACAGGTATTTAAAGTTTCAGAAGTAACCACTTACTTTATTCCTGTGGTCATTGTGGTATAAACACCGCCTTTGCTCAAAGTGGTTTAGCCATCTTGGAAACAAAGCTCAACAAAGGAAGAAGCTTTGATGGTGTTTATCGGATAGAAGTAGACTCTCCCTCTAGCGTAGTTGCTCATCACGAAAGGTCTTGATGTCAGTTGGATAGAATGTATTTGTAAGGATGATGGTGTCTGCATGTGAGGACAACTGCCATAAACGGGTCAATTGTTTGTTTAACTTTGGTTCAAATATGCATATTGATGGCATAGTGTCTTTCACTTGTTATTTGCCATTTTGTTAAAATGGTAGGTGTTAGCAACTTTTGTTTTAAAATATCTAGATATGTTTGTCACGTCAGTGACAGGAAATGGTTGAAGCATTCTTGGTTATGTAGTATAAATGGTATTCGGATAGAAAAGCAATAACAGTTGGGCTCACATTGTGGAACGTTTTGACTCATATTTTTTTTTAGTGCTGTTTGGTGGTGTTTAGAAAGTTGAAAGCGATAGTAGTCATAGGGTTAACTAATGTTATTGACATGTTGTGGGTCTGTACATGGCTAAGACGTTGGTCCTGTGATAACTCGCAACACCCCTGAAATTAGGGGGGAAGAGGGTTCAACATACTGCTGCAAGTGTTTCTGGCAGTGCAAGTGTTTCTTTGAACCAAGTTTACACACGCTTTCTTTTGCCTGAAGTCATCACGGTGACAGTGCACTACTGATATTTGAACAAACAGGAGCTCAAAACATGATAATTCCATTATAATTGGTACCTTGTTTCATCTGTTGTACTGCCTTTTTGCTTTAGGGTTGTTTATGTAGTTGGTTAGTTGGTTTTGTTTTCATTCTTTTTTTTTCTGACGGAGGGATTCTTTCTGTTGTTTTTGCTAAGCGTACTGCTACTTCTCCCCTCCTTAAGTCTGAAACAATGGCACTTTTCCTCTGTTAGGGTTTCATATGTTTACTTTATTCTTTCTAGTTTCTGATCAGCCTTTAGTTCATTCCATTCTGGAGGTAACTGTAATGTTCATTCAATCTATGGGTCATTCAAAGGGCGCGATTCACTTATTTTCCCTTTCATTGTCATTTTGGTTCATTCTTTTAGCTGTTAAAAGGGGTCCTGGGTGTTTCTCTTTCTTCAACTGATTTCATCAGTACTCTTGCTCACTTTGCTTTAAAATCAGTCAGTTCTTCATTATTTTCAAGTATGCTGCTTTGTCAGTGGATCAAATGTTTCCCACTTCATTTTTTTTGTCATTTGTTTTATTTTGAAATAGTTTTTTACGTGGTCAGATGTATCAGATGTATCCCCACTTCATTTTTGTTCATGGTCCTCCTGTGTATCAGATGTATCCCCACTTCATTTTTGTTCATGGTCCTCCTGTGTATCAGATGTATCCCCACTTCATTTTTGTTCATGGTCCTCCTATGTTTCAAATGTATCCCCACTTATTTTTGTTCATGGTCCTCCTGTGTATCAGATATATCCCCACTTCATTTTTGTTCATGGCCCTTGTGTATCAAATGTATCCCCACTTCATTTTTGTTCATGGTCCTCCTATGTTTCAAATGTATCCCCACTTCATTTTTTTTGGTCCTCTGTGTTGATTATTTCAATATTTTTGTTCATGGTCCCCTTATCAATGTATCCCCACTTCATTTTTGTTCATGGTCTCCTGTGTATCAATGTATCCCCACTTCATTTTTGTCATGTCCTCCTGTGTATCAGATGTATTCCCACTTCATTTTTGTTCATGGTCCTCCTATGTTTCAAATGTATCCCCACTTCATTTTTGTTCATGGTCCTCCTGTGTATCAGATGTATCCCCACTTCATTTTTTGTTTATGGCCCTATGTTTCAAATGTATCCCCACTTCATTTTTGTTCATGGTCCTCCTATGTTTCAAATGTATCCCCACTTCATTTTTTTTTGGTGGTTTGTTTTATTTTCAAATATTTTTGTTCATGGTCCCATCATAGAATACCATGTTTGTTCTCCGTATAGGGTTTGTATTGTATTGGGTTGGGTTGGATTGGATTGTATTGTATTGTACTGTACTGTATACCACTTAAAATCGCAGCAGATTTCTCTGCATGGATTTCAGGATGCCATCCCCAGGGAGAGTGCATCCCCTCAAGAGCAGCGCCACTTTTTTTTTCCCCATTTCCTGTCTGCAACATTATGTTTTTCTTTTTTACTCCCGGTTGTGCCCTTTCTTGATGAAGAGTAGAGTACTGTTGTATTGCGAAAGGTTTTGATTAGCTGCAGTTGCAGCACTGCAGATGTGGCAATGCGAAAGCTCCTAGTCATATTCCTGACATACTTCTGCTGTTATAGCTATGTCAATTAAGGTGAGACACGGGTCCAAAATCATGTTTTTTTAGAATTAAAAATTGCTGGATATATTTATGAAGATTTCCCTGTGTGAATTTAAAGAATTCAGATAATGGAATATGTCTGTAGAAACAAGTTACTCATTCTTGTTATAGATAAAAAGTTTTAGGAGTTTGAAATATTGAGTTTTGGCGGCCATATTGGATTGTTTCCATGGCAACAGTGCAGAAAATGAGTAATTCTTTGATTTTTATGTTTTACAAGTGATGCCCTTTCAATATATGGCATAACTTTTAACATGGGCCTGTAAACAAAATTTCATCAGTTGCAACCCCAGTGTCCAGTGGTGAAATTTTGTTTACAGGCCCATGTTAAAAGTTATGCCATATATTGAAAGGGCATCACTTGAAATGCATAAAAATCAAAGATTTACTCAGTTTTCTGCACTGTTGCTATGGAAACAATCCAATATAGCCGCCAAAACTCAATATTTCAAAATCCTAAGCCTTTTTATCTATAACACAAATATGAGTAAGCTGTTTCTACAGACATATTTTACGGTCTGAATTCTTAAATTTACACAGCGAAATCTCCATAAATGCATCCAGCAATTTTAAATTCTAAAAACACATGTTTGGGCCACTTTTTGGACCCGTGTCTCACCTTAAGTGTATGCAGAACATTAATTGTGCATCATGATGCTGGTAAGCAGACTTGCCTGTTACATGCAGAATATGTGCATGCCTTTTCCTTATGGCAGTAAGCAGACTCACTCTGTAGCACAGTCATAACATTTTGTGGGCTCTTATCCCCATTGACTGCGTTCTTGTCCAGCATTCCCAGTCAGAGGATGCATTTATGATGGACGAAAGAAAGCAGATATCCCATTTGTATTCTAAACTCCTCATTTATATCTACGACAAACAATGTAATGAACACACATTGACCAGATGTGTCTTGATCTTATCGGGATCTCAGCTTCGATTTCTTCTTCACCTCCTTGTCTTGTCTTTAGGTTATAAAGTGTGTGTGTGTGTGTGGTGTGTGTGTGTGTGTGTGTGTGTGTGTGTGTGTGTGTGTGTGTGTGTGTGTGTGTGTGTGTGTGCGTGCGTGCGTGCGTGTGTGTGTGTGTTTCCTTGATTCTAAGCTCCTCATTTACATCTATGACAATCACAATGTTAATTAAGCAGAAGTAAACAAATCACCAAGAGCAACCAGTGCTTTAACCAACACCATCATGACAATAATGGAATGACTGCCAACAACAAAACAACAATACAGCACCATGGCAGCAACAACAGCAACAATATCAACAAGCCCATAAAACCACACTTTATCATAATTATGCACAAAAAAAGCCTGGAAACCAGAAATTAAAACAAACTATACCTTTATTTCTACACAAGAGTCCACTGTTTTACCTGCTCACTAGCACAGTGTATAGTTGCACCAATTAGCACTGGGGAGGCAATCTCTGTTCCAAGGGTAAACGTGTCTGCTAGGACTATACCGTTGTTGAGTGGTGTACTGATGAAACGCGTGTTATTACTTAATCATTATGATATTGCTTATTATATCTAGGGCTTAGCGTCCTCCTGGGTCACTCCATGTGCGACATTTGCTGTTGATATGCTGACTGCGAAAGCAACGCTGCTTATCTGCTAGTTTTGTTTATGCATTATTATGCGTACACCTAACTGGAAGCTTGCGAAACCCCTGAATGTATTATGACATGAACTCTACTACTTGCCATGAGTTCATGACACGTAACTCTGATAAATCATCGTAATTACACGAATCTTTTGGAACAATATTATTTCTAATCTTCTATGTAATTCTCTCTCTCTCTCTCTCTCTCTCTCTCTCTCCTCTCTCTCTCTCCTCTCTCTCTCTCCTCCTCTCTCTCTCTCTCTCTCTCCTTCCTCTCTCCTCTCTCTCTCTGGTTTGTATTTATAACCTTAAATGTTGTTTCGCTCCTAATTGATATTTCTTTTATATAATCTTGCTCTTTTTGTTTGTTGTTTGCTTTTCGGGGTTTTCTTTTCTTTGTTAGGTTTGGCCACATTGTGAGCTTTTAGGTTTCATTGATGATAATGATTATTTACAAAGTGTGAGTGTTTTAAAATATTTCGTTGACTGGTTTGTTTTGATGACGATGTAATTTGAAGATGCTCTCTCTCTCTCTCTCTCTCTCTCTCTCTCTCTCTCTCTCTCTCTCTCTCTCTCTCTCTCTCTCTCTCTCTCTCTCTCTCTCTCTCTCTCTCTCTCCTCTCTCTCTCTCATTTCCTTCCTTTTCTTTTCCTTTCCTTTCCTTTCCAACTTCCACCTTCACAGATGCTATCCTAGACTTATTATGGAGAGGAGTGTTTTGGTTGTCATGTTGGATTCAAATTGTATTCTTACCATTTGAATATAGAGATGTGTTTTATGTAGCTTTTTGTGTTTAAAGGGTTTTGTGTTATTTTTTATGTCTGTTTTTTTTTTTCTTCTATGCCTACTTTGCTCGTTTTCCCGCTTACACGCACACACACACACCACACACGCACGCACGCACGCACGCACGCACGCACGCACGCACGCAGCACGCACGCACGCACGCACGCGCGCGTTTGTTTAAATAATTATCAGTGTATCCAGTTAGGATGATGCGTTTTGTTGAATTTATCCCGTTTTCTTCTTTTAAAATATTGGTTGAACTGCTGTTGGTGGTGATGCTGGTATGTAGGGGTAGGGAGGGGGTTTCTTAGCTTTATTCCCTGATCAGGGCAAGGGCCAGATGAAAAAAAGTATGTAATGTTTACTCTGCAACCCTTGAAAATAAAGATTATTCATTCATTCATTCATTCTATCTCTTTGAATGTACAAAGTATACAGACTTGAGAGAGAAATGCCTGTCAAAATACTTCACAAATGCAAATGAACAATGCCTCCAAGCTATTTTGAATAGTGAAAAAAAATTGCCAGTTAAGACATTTGGGTATGTGCATATTCTATGCTCTGAAACCCAAGAATTTTGTTCAGTATAATTGGTGTACATAAAGTTGAAGTTATTCATGTCTCTTTGGAAAATCACTCTTAATAATGCCAACATATTTAATATTTATGTTTGTTGCACTGTTTTGTTTTTAGTTTCTTTTGTCAAAATGTCTATCTCCTTGTATACAGGTTGGTGGCCTTGCAATTAAAACCTGACTTCCTGAGTTGTCTGCTGTCTGTCTTCTGTCTGTCTGTCTGTCTGTCTGTCTGTCTGTCTTCTGTCTGTCTCTCTCTTCTCTCCTCTTCGTCTCTCGTCCTTCTCTGTCTCTTCTCTCTCTCTCTCTCTCTCTCTCCAATTCCGTGCATCATTAAAGGTCACGCACCCCACTCTCCTCAATGTATAATGCCCATGGCAAGACATTAACGCTCTCTCTCTCTCTCTCTCTCTCTTCTCTCTCTCTCTCCTCTCCCTCTCTCTCTCTCTCTTTAAATAAATTCATTCAATTCAATTCAATTTCAATTCAATTCTCTCTCTCTCTCTCTCTCTCTCCCCTCTCTCTCTCTCTCTCTCTCCTCTCTCTCTCTCTTTTCTCTCTCCTCTCTCTCTCTCTCCATTGTCTGTGTAACAACAAGCATTTCGTCAGTATCTCACCCAACTTACAATATGCATGGTCACAAATCGGAAAGTGCAACAACGTAGGCTTACGTTACCGAGACACTTTGTCATTAGTCTTGGCTGGTCATGAGCGTTTAATTTATTTGTTTGTCTCCTTTGGGTTTTACTTTTTTTTCAGTGTTGAGCTGGTGACACGATAACTTTTCGGTTTCTCTCTTTGAAGAACCATTTGAATTTGTATATTTGACCTCTTGTGAAACACGTTGTAGCTGAGTGGATAAGGCATTTGATTTTACCCTGTGGGTTCATAAAGTCGAGGGTTCAAATCTTATCAACAGCGTTTGGTTAGTTTAGGGTGGGCATTTTGGTGAGCAAATATGCATTTTAAAAGATCCCGTAAATTTTTGGTCAGCAGTCGTTGGGTTATAAAAACACAAACATACCCAGCATGCTTCTGTACCTTGAAAAGGATAGACTCTGCTATGTTCAACTTGCCTGGAGACACTGCCTGAAAAAAACAAGAGCCGAAGGAACATCCACATAACACGTTTAGAACGTGTACGATGCATAGCTCTTTACGTGTTCAGAGATTTCAAGCACACGCATTTTCAAAGAAACGTAATATTGAAACTATGTAGCAAGAATATGGACTGTATGATATTTGAGGATTGTCTTTTCTTCTGTGCGGACGCAAGTTATATCAGTTCGAATGTGATGTGGAAAGGGTAACAGCGGTTTGGAAAAGTATGGATCTTTATTTTGTTATTTGGCTTATATATAGGTTTTTTGGTGCTTTTTTTTTAAATTTTTTTTATTGTTTTGTTATTTTTTCCACAAATATTCGGTGGAGATAAATATCAATGTGAAAGTGAACAAGACCAGGAGAAAAAGACAGACACAGCTAGAAACTAATGAAGACAGGACAGAGATTGAGACTGAGGTCTCTGGCCTATTTAGGTTTTCGCAATTTTGTTTTGTCACTGTTTTTGTTGTCTGTTTAATGGGGATTTTTTTCTGTTTCGGGGGATTTTTTAAGCCTCAAGTGTCAGCGGAAAGAAATGCATTTTAGGTCTTAAAGAAAGCACGGCTTTTGTTTTGCACTCACGATTAAAATGTATCGTTAAAAAAGTTTCGTAATTATATGTATAGTCATGTCAATGATTTCACCAGGTTGTGTTTTTTTTAATTGGCCTTTTAGATTCATTGTTGGCTTCAGTCCCGTGTCTTTATGTAATCATCATTTGAATCTCCTGGACTCTTTGCTATTGGTGTGCTTAAACTGGAAGGAGCAATCTGGAACCACACCTCAAAGTCCGACAGATGCTACTGTTAAGGAATCGAAATATTTGCTTTCAGATTTAACAATAATACCTGTCATTCATGTCAGAGTTCGGTAGGTTACCGAACAACGAATATACCCAGCATGCAGCATGTACAGTGAAATGAGCTGCTCTAAAGTCGGGATGTGACGGCTGAGGCCAGCAGGCAGACCTTCTGCAAAATGACAAACACAGTAGACCAGGCACTGGGTACACCACCCAAGAGGAGAGAGAGAGAGAGAGAGAGAGAGAGAGAGAGAGAGAGAGAGAGAGAGAAGAGAGAGAGAGAGAGATTGAGATTCATTGTCAGTTTGCTATTGTTTTTATTTTAATCACCACGTTACTTTATTTGTATCATTCATTTGAATCATCTCCCTTAGTACTCTTTGCTGTTGGTGTGCTTAAACTGGAAGGAGAACAATCTGAGAAACCAGCACCTCAGAAGTCACGACAGATGCTACTGTTTAAGGTTAAGATTGCTGAGAATAATATTTTGCTTTCTCCATATTATCTCAACAAATGATACAAAATATTCCCCTATAAACTTAAAGACACACAGAGGAGACAGACAACGCAGAAGTTAGAGCTCGTGATCTTACGCCCGAGTTCGAGCTACCATCTAGGCACCCGTCCAAGGGAGGTTTTCTTCCACTGGTGTTATGATCAGTGCCGACTCCACTCCCCCAAAAGTCCCTCAACCTCGGATGAGACTATAAACCGAGATCCCACCTGCAAACGCTTGCGGACATTTTGCGAACCTATTTAAGCCCGCTCTGCTTTTAGGACGGATAGATCATGGCGCACTGGTGGAAACGGAGGAAAATATTCGTTATAAACCTTCAATACACTGAGGAGACAGACACGTAGAACGTTAGGTTCGATGACACCTTTATATCGCAAAAATTTCACATACGCAAAATCTACACGTAGGGAGTTATTCTTCCACTGTGTTATACAGTGACGAATACTCCCACACACATCACACACCACCACCGCCCACCCCACACACACACACCCACCACACCACACACCACACACACACACACACACACACACAAGGGAGACGGATAGCCTAGTGGTCAGAACACTGCGCAGGCAATTTGAAGACCCGGGTTCGAGTCCGGTCGACGGAGATTTTTCTCCTGGAGTTAACATCAGTGCTGCCGACTCCACTCTCCCCAAAAGTCCTTGGATGAGACTTTAACCCGAGGCCCTGTGTGCGAATGCATGAAGAACATCTTGCGCACACGTTAAATCCTGTTCCGCTTTTCGCAAGAGTAGGCCATCGTGTGCCGGTGGAACAGAGATTTACAAAACTGCATACACACGGGGACTGGGATGTAAAAAAGCACAAGAGTGCTTATTCCATTATCGCCCATATCAAAGAATAAAAGAATAAATCACACACACACACACACACACACACACACACACACACACACACACACACACACACACACACACACACATTTACCATTGCATCCCCCAGAATAAAAAGCACATTTGCGAAAGACTAGCTCCTCACTCACAACTCATGTGATTTTGTGCAAACTTTATTGGTTTCAATTCGTTTTTTTTCAGTGAACACTGTACCCTTTCAGCCTTTTGTCATCTGCTAAGCTCCCAGCAACAATACCCACACGTGCACTCTCTCTCTCTCTCTCTCTCTCTTGTTGTCTGTCTGTCTGTCTGTCTGTCTGTCTGTCTGTCTGTCTGTCTCTCTCTCTCTCTCTCTCTCTCTCTCTCTCTCTCTCTCTCTCTCTCTCTCTCTCTCTCCTCTCTCTCTCTCTCTCTCTCGTGCGTGCGTGCGTGCGTGCGTGCATGTGTGTGTGTGTCTGTTGTCTGTGTCTTGTCTGTCGTCTGTCTGTCCTGTCTGTCTGACTCTCTGTCTGTCTGTCTCTATCTCAGCACAAAAAAGGTCGCCCTCTTCTTCACAAAAGTTTTCTTTTTTCTGATGTTGTATGAAATCCCACCCTCTCTCTCTCTCTCTCTCTCTCTCTCTCTCTCTCTCTCTCTCTCTCTCTCCTCTCTCTCTCTCTCTCTCCTCTCTCTCTCTCTCTCTCTCTCTCTCTCCTGTCTCTCTCCTCAGTACAAGAAAAGGTTGCCCTCTTCTTCACAAAAGTTTTCTTTTTCCTGATGTTGTTTGAAATCCCCCTCCCTCCTCTCCCCCCCCCTCTCCCCCTCTCCTCCCCTCCCCTCTCTCTCTCTCTCTCTCTCTCTCTCTCTCCTCTCTCTCTCTCTCTCTCTCTCTCTCTTTAGACATATGGCCGTAGACTGATGTTTCAGTTGTTTATTATAATGTTCTCCTGCTGGCTCCTGCTGGCTCTTTATCTATTAGCGGGGTTTGTTTGTTTGTTTTGGTTTTGTTTGTTGTTTGTTTGTTGTTTGTTTGTTTGTTTATTTGTTCGTTGTTTTGTTCTGTTTTTTTCCGTTTCTTTTCTTCTTCTTTAATAATCCAAATTATTTTATTGTGTCTTCTGATTTTAGTCTTCTGAATGAGTGCACCTTTCTTACCTTATTATATGTGGTGTACTGTCGCATTTCTCTTACCTTATTATATGTAGTGTACTTATTTCTTGTATGTTGTTTGGTACTGTGTATAGTTTTATTGTTTAATATCTTTTATTTTGATGTTATCCCTGAAAAGGGCGGGGACTGGATGTAAAAAAGCACATACATGTGTGCTTATCTATTATCCTCGAATAAAAGAATTTGCCTTGCCTTCTCTCTCTCTCTCTCTCTCTCTCTCTCTCTCTCTCTCTCTCTCTCTCTCTCTCTCTCTCTCTCTCTCTCTCTCTCTCTCTCTCTCTCTCCTGTGGACGTAGAGTCTCTGTCTCTCTCTGAAGGGATGTCAGCAGCAGCAGCAGCAGCAGCAGGTGAGGATGTGATCTACAGACCAGAATAAGGACTGACGCCCAGGAAGGGAGTTAACAGCAGCGACAGTGTGGCCAGTCCACAGAAACCCCCTGCAAGAGAAGAGGAGGGAGGTAAACAGCAGGCGGAAACTGGCAGCACTTGACCAGTACAACAAACCAGCTATAACGAAAATCAAGCTCTAAACCTAAGACCTCATGCGCGTACACATGAGTGCGCGCGCGCACACGCACGCACACACACACACACGGAAGTACGCAAGCACGCATGCACGCACGCGCGCGCGCGCGCCCACACCACACACACACACACACACACACACACACACACACACACACACAGCACGTACAGGCAAGCATTTTTGTACTCTCTTCCATACAAACACATAGACAGGGTATGGACTCACAATACTGGCTTGCACACACATAGAGTGTATGTACTGATACCAAAGTTCTTTAACAAGACATGCATGCAGTTGTGTGATAGTTATTCTTTGAATGCTTAGACAGCATGATTATTGTCTATGAGCAAAAATGTGTTGTGTTTCCATTAAGAACCTGACAAGTTGGGTCCAGCACATCCAACTTCGGCATGGGAGAGAATTGTTATAATTATTTATGGGTTTTGTTTTTGTTTTTTAAGCAGGAGAATGGACCAAGAAGGCAACAACATGTTCAAGAATGAGGTGACATGAAGAAAAGAATAAGGCAGAAACAAAGAGAAGGATAGAAAAGACGGAATTCCTAGCAGAGAATGTCCTGAATGTGGGGATACTATATATACCGACAGGTACCTGGATTCCCTCAGAGGGTGTGTGATACTAATGCACATACTCATAATAATAACAATATAACAATGTATACATTCTCAAATTCACATAGACATACTGTGATAGCAGAGAACTCTTTTTTCATTCACAGAAATTGTACTGGACACTATTACGTGTGTGTTGTGTGGCGTGTGTGTGGCGTGTGTGGTGTGTGTGTGTGTGTGTGTGTGTGTGTGTGTGTGTTGTGTGTGTGTGTGTGTGTGTGTGTGTGTGTGTGTGTGTGTGTGTGTTTGTGCTGGCTGCCTGCTTGTATGCATGTGTCCATTGATGTTCGAATGTTCTTTGCTTGCAGGCGTGGGGAATTGTTGCCTGGGGCTGTGATGCATATTTTGGCTAATTCTGTGTAATCAAACCTTGCCTGTTGATTGTACGGAGCTATGTTTTCAACAAACTCGCCATATTTCCCCTTTGAGTTAATGGAAGTGTTTGTAGTTGTGGTTGTACTGTCATATGAAGGACTTGTCAGAAGAATGCCCTACACTGCTTAGTCCTTGTGAACATATAAGACAAAGTCATACCAGCCATGTAATAGCAGATGTCGAAGTTGCCGTAGATATCAATCATCACACCTGGAAAAAAAAAGGACAGGCTCTCTTATTTTTGCCTGCAGATTAAAGCCACAAAAATCATCTCTAAAACACTATCATTTTCGACCTTGTGGTTTAGACAGAGCAGTTAAATCTCTCTGTTTCGACCTGTCAGTGTGAACAGGACAAACTCCTGCATTAAAGCTTTGAAAGATGTACAAATAAAGGTGACTCCTTGTCCTGATGCTTCAATCACATACTCCAGATACACACGTTCATGCTCAGCAGGACAGTAGGCTTCAATCCAATCCAATCATGGTATTATATCTAGAGCCCTGCTGACCACACAGGCCATATGGGGGCTATCACCTCGTAAAATTCTTAATCTCGGAATAAACCTGTGCAACTAGAATTATACAGATTAAAACTGGGTTTAAAACCAACTCTACTGTTCTTTCTTGTATCAACATCTGGCCAACCATAATGGTCAGCCCTGGACGGCCACCACGTTGTGGGAAATCCCACATGATCACACAGAAAATGGGATACAATCAAAACCAGATCCATTAAAACAACCCTGTCTTAGCCACCGACTGTACCTTAATCACTCTATCAGATGAAAAAAAAACCCCATTCTCTCAGGAAGTTAAAAATGGTGTCTGGTGGAACATCAGGAAAAAAGATCTCAAGGGAGTCTGCAGTAAAATGCTTGGTACCTAATATCCTGAACATCCCGATACTCCAGAAGCAGATGCTTGATGGTTACCCACACATCACAAGTCACACACTATGGGTTTCCCTTGCCTTTTAGCAAATAACCGCGGGTGATATAAGAATAAGAATGACCCCTGTGTATCCTGATGAGCACTGTTGTTTTCTTTCTGTTTTTGACACACAGAGGGAAAACTTCTTCAGGTTTTGGCAGATCTGGAAAAGTTTATTGTCTGTCAGAGTGTCCCATTCCTCTTGCCAGAGAGGCTGCACATGGTGTTTACTTTTAGGTGTTAGATCTGTATATAACACGGTAGACCCAGAGATCTCAAGTCAAGTCAAGTCAAGTCAAAACACTTTAATCATCCCTGAAGGGCAATTACAATACTACAGGCATATTGATACAAATCATAATCAAACACATGAAGTAGCTACATTTCATATTTGTTCGAACATTATATAACTTCAAATAAAATGTCACAAACACTCACACTCTACACGCATGCTCTCACACACACACAAACACACACACACCATGTTTAGATACAATGTTCTTAAAAACCATTGACTAGAAAAGACATATGATCACCATTATTTACACATTATACCCACGCTTTCGCACCGGCACATATGCACATATACATGCATGCACCACACACACACACACACACAACACACCCACACCCACACAACACACACACACACCAGAGCTCCCCCCCCCCATACAATCCACACCCACCTCCCCCACACTCACACATACACACACCTCCCCCCCTACCCTACACACCATCACCCCCCCCCCTCCCCCTCCCCCCCCCCCCCCCCCACCACCACACACAATTGGTAGAAAGATCTGTGAATTTACTGGGGCACACCTGGCCAGTGGGTCAACATTTTCGTTGCCCCCAATGCCCATGTGCCCAATGCCCATGTGCCCCGATCCACACTAAATCAATATTACACCCCCGCAGTAGGCTTCAGCTGACTGTTGATTGCCTGGAGGACATGTGTGTTTGAGATAGAGCAAGACCTATTTCAAATGGTGGGGATTAAGTTGACACCTCAAACCCCTGCAGACATATGTTTACAGTGACAGCACTGTTGTTTTCTTTCCGTTTTTGACACACAGAGGGAAACTTCTTTCAGGTTTTGGCAGATCTGGAAAAGTTTTTGTCTGTCAGAGTGTCCCATTCCTCTTGCCAGAGAGGCTGCACATGGTGTTTACTTTTAGGTTTTAGTCTGTAATATATAACACGTAGACCCAGAGATCTCTGGGGCACACCTGGAGTGGGTCAACATTTTCGTTGCCCCCAATGCCCATGTGCCCCGGGATCCACATAAATCAACATTGCACCCTTCCCCCAGTAGGCTTCAAGCTGAGTGTTGATTGCCTGGAGGACAGGTGTGTTTGAGATAGAGCAAGACCTATTTAAATGGTGGGAATTAAGTTGACACCTCAAACCCCTGTATGTTTACAATGACAGAGATCCCTTTCAGATCGATTTTACCCTGACGTATCAATCAAAGGGCTCATAAGATTACTCTTTCCACTCCTAAAGAATTATATACCCTAAGCAAGAAAATAAATTACGTGTACAACTTAATACAACTAAACCATTAGATAAATGAAACTGAAATTGTGGTATGCTTTAAAATTACCAGATGGCAAAAGAAGAAAATAATACAAAAGGTGAAAAGGTATGTAAACTTATAAAAAAAAAAGTAGTATGCTAGTATACTTCAAAATTTTTTTTTTAATAAAAAAAAGCATCCAATTTGACCAAAACAAGCAAGACACAATACAATTCATCAAAGGACGTATCAGATGGTACAACAATACAAACAAAGCAAAAGTCACAATACAATTCAGTCAAAGGGACGTAATCAAGATGGACACAATCAAACAAAGCAAAAGTCACAATACAATCATCAAGGGACGTATCAGATGTACAACAATACGCTTGTAGTAAGTAAGTTGCTAACATTTGTGAAACGAAAACATGACACCACAACAACAACAACCGTAACAGCAGCAGCACCACTACTACTACCGCTAATCCTCCTATCCACCACCACCACCACCACAGCAGAGATAATAACTAATATAACAAACGTAAAGTTTAACGTTTTTTACTGTTTTTCTAAATATATCCATTTCATCATCTGACAATTTTAACAGGATTCAGCTTTGTTCTAACTCCGTCGTGGGGACGGGATAGCTCAGTGGTCAGAGCGCTCGCTTTCCCCCAGCCAAGTTAAGCAGCCGTCCGTCAAGCATGGTTGCCAATTGAATGGGTGACCGTTTGCATCCTTGGCTTCACTACATTCCCCCAGTTCACCCAGCTGTAAATGTGTACCTGCCTTCTTCAGGGTCAAGGAAGGTGAAGCAGCGAGGGAGAGTAGATGGGCATCCACCTCAATATACTGGCTCCTAGAGAAGCTGAGGTCTCTGATGTCTCGCTCCCCTACGACCACATAGGTTATGGGACACCTTTACCTTTTAACAGGACTCAGCTTTGTTCTAACTCCTCCATGCGGACAGAACACTGTAGCAGACTCCTCACCTGCGATGGCTGGAGAAGCGACAGAGCCCACTCCGCTGAAGAGCATGACGGTGCCAAAGGCCACAGACAAGTTCTTGGGCCCCAGGTAATACACCAGGAGAGGGCCCACCAGTAGCAGGTTCTGGCCGAACATTGCGCCTGTGAAAACATTCGTTTGTGAAAAAGGTTTCATAGTGTATTGTGCTGTAAGTGTAGAGTATCATTTTTATATTGGATTGCATTGCATTTGTATGGATTATCATTTTCAGTCAAATTTTTGGGTGCAGTAACTGTATTGTATCGTATTGTATATTATTGCATTGCATTGCGTGGTATATTATTTTCAGTCCATTTTTAGTGCTGTAACTGTTATAATATCGTTTTATATTGCATACAAAGAAAGAAACCAAACGACAAAGAAACAAAACAAAACGAAAACAGACCCAACAAAAAACACCACCCACTCACCGGTGACCACTCTCTCGATGTACAGGGTGTTATAGGACACCCCGTACACCGGCAGGAGGCCGTAGGACAAGGCCGTTCCCAACTGGGACACAAACATGCCCTTCATCTGGGAGTGGGGGAACACGTTGAAGAAAACGCCCCCCAGCACGCGAAACAGGATGGAGACCAGTCCATACACCAGGTACAGGGTAGGCACATCATCGGCAGGCACCCCTATACTCTCTGCATAAGCGGGGAAAAAGTTGAAGCCGATGGCAAAGCCTGCTGTCATGACCACTTGATTCAAGCACATCAGCCACAAGAACTTTTGCCCTAACAAAGCCTGGATTCGTTGCCTGGAAAAAAAAGAAGATGAAAAATAGAGCTGTGATGACTAACAATAAGTGAAATTCTGCCGAAAAATGTCATAATATTTAAAGAAAAAAATGAAAATAGAAGTGAGAGAAAATAGAAGTTAAGGG
>CM060317.1:82101158-82116158 GCA_030674155.1 Stramonita haemastoma
CTACATGAGTAGGTGATAATTATGTCAGTTCTCTGTGGCTACATGAGTAGGTGATAATGATGTCAGTTCTCTGTGGCTACATGAGTAGGTGATAATGATGTCAGCTCTCTGTGGCTACATGAGTAGGTGATAATGATGTCAGCTCTCTGTGGCTACATGAGTAGGTGATAATGATGACATTTTTCTGTGGCACAGGGAGTTCTACATGAGTAGGTGATAATGATGACAGCTTTCTGTGGCAAGGGAGCATTACAGGAGGGGTAATGACGATGATGAAAGCTACCTGTCATAAAGAGAGCAATGTAGAAGTGGGTGAAATTATGAGGGCTTTCTGTGGCAGAGGGAGCACTACAGGAATGGGTGATGATGATGCCAGCTTTCTGTGGCAGGAGGAGAACTCACCGAAAAGAACACCAAAGACAAAGAGCATGGCGGCCAGGTCATACAGGTAGCTGGCCAGCAGCATGGCTATGGCTCCCAGCACTCCCCCGATCATGACAGGTACCCGGCAGGTGTACAGGTCACACAGGAGGCCGGACACTGGACCTGTTAGATGGACATCATCATCATCATCATCATCATCATCATCATCATCATCATCATCATCATCATCACATCATCATCATTGTCGTTGTGGTTGTCGTTGTCATTACCACCACCGCCGCAGCCCCTACCATTTTCTTTTTTTTCTTCTCCTTCATCATCATCATCATCATCATCATCATCATCATCATCTTCTTCTTCTTCTTCTTCTTCTTCTTCTTCTTCTTCTTCTTCTTCTTCTCCTCTTTCTTCTCTTCACATTCTTCTTCTTCACATTCTTCTTCTTCACATTTCTTCTTCTTCTTCTTCTTCATTCTTCTCTTCTTCTTCTTCTTCTTCTTCTTCTTCCATTCTTCTTCTTCTTCCTTCTTCTCTTCTTCTTCGCATTCTTCTTTGCATTCTTCGCATTCTTCTTCTTCTCTTCTTCGCATTCTTCTTTCTTCTTCGCATTCTTCTTCGCATTCTTCTTCTTCGCATTCTCTTCATTCTTCTTGCATTTTCTTCTTCGCATTTTCTTCTTCGATTCTTTTGCATTTTGTTTTATTAATAATTCATAATAGCATCACCATCATCTATCATCATTATCATCATCTTGAAAATAGTCGTGATTACATAAGGATGATAATGATGATGATGGTGATGATGATGATGATGGTGGTGGTGATGATGATGATGAAAATCATGATGATGCACTCGTGCGCGCATGGATGCACGCATGGGCACTCTCTCTCTCTCCCCTCTCTCTCTCTCTCTCTCTCTCTCTCTCTCTCTCCTCTCTCTCTCTCTCTCTCACACACACACACACACACACACACACACACACACACACACACACACACACACACACACACCATTGAATACAGTATTTGGCTACAGTGGCACTTACCCAGCAAATAACGACCAGCAAAGGCGAAGGAGAAAATAAGGGAGACAAATGCATGGCTGTTGGGAAAACTCTCGAAAAATTCCACCTGGAAAATTCAAACTAAATAATTCCTACATACACAAACGACAAAGGAAAGAATGGAGATAGGGATTAAGATACAAAAAGACACAGACAAAGACAGAGAGTGAAACCGACAGACAGACAGACGGACAGACAGGCATAGGCAAGAGAGAGAGAGAGAGAGAGAGAGAGAGAGAGAGAGAGAGAGAGAGAGAGAGAGAGAGAGAGAGAGAGTGTGTGTGTGTGTCCATGACATAAGGGAGTTAAGGGCTGTCCCCCTTTGTTGGTGTGAGGGTTGATGTTCTGTCCCACTTTCCCACTACACCTACCCAGTTGATAAGCACATCAGTGTTATATATATATATATATATATATATATATATATATATATATATATATATATATATATATATATATATATATCTGCCTCAACCTCCTCATTAATATTCATCACATAACCCATTCCCAGTTGGCTAATATGGTGTGTCGTATGCTGGTCTGGTTTGGTTTGGTTTGGTATGGATGTGGCCACAAAGTGTTATGGCGGGTGACCAGCTCTTTTGGTCAATGGAACAACGATGTGGATGGACTTGGGCTAAAAGGGTCAGATTGACCTGGCTGCTGGACCATACAGGGGGACGGCTTAGCCTAGTGGTCAGAACATTGCGCAATTTGACAACCCCGGTTCGATTCCTGTTCGAGGGGAATTTTTTTTCCTGTAGTTAACATCACTGCAGCTCCACTCCCCAAAAGTCCTGCTGATGAGACTATAAACCGAGGCTCCGTGGAAACGCATGCAGAACATTTTGCGCACACGTTAATTCCTGTTCCGCTTTTCGTAAGAGTAGGCCATCGTGTGCCGGTGGGAACAGATGACAAGAGTTACAAAACTGCTTACACACGGGGACTGGATGTTAAAAAAAAGCACATGAGTGCTTATTCCATTATTCTCAATATAAAAGAATAAATAAATAAATAGATAAATAAATAAAAACTCAGTAGGATGACCTGGGAAAAACAGATACCAAACACATAGGCTGTCACCATAAACGTACTTGTTTGTAACCACTTCAAGCCGCTGGCAGTATCAGATTCAAACCAACAACTAGGTATTATTGTCTTCTAGATCACGTGGGTAGCGTGCATTCTCCAGCCAATCAATGGTTAGCATGAACATTGGCAAATTGAGCATTGGCTTCATGCTGATCGTTGATTGGCTATCTACAATTCACTAGAGATACAACAGATCACGTGGGCAGCTTGGCTTCTCCAGCCAATCAATGATCAGTATAAAGCCAAGGCTCATTTTGTCTGCAAACCTGTGTGCCTGGTGTTCATAAAATCAGCACTAGAAACGATCTCTACCTTACATATCTTTCACATTTTTCGTGTGACAGTTAATTCTTTTCATGCTAACAAGTTTAGATATAAAAAAGTCTTGAAACACAAAGCAAAAAATGTGAGTTATATAATGAAAATAATAATAATGATATGATGACAATAATTTAATGATGATGATGATTATGATGATGATGATGATGATGATAATAATAATGATAATAATAAAATAATAATAATAATAATAATAATAACAACAACAACAACAACAACAACAATAAAGGTGTCTGGAATTTACATGGGTGTAGGCTTTTAACTGAGTGCTATTGATAGGCCATGGGATGCAAGCCTTCTGTTTAAAACTGAAAAAAAATATAATTATATTCCAACCCGACACCTCAAGCGGCTTGGAGGGCAAATTTACCGTGAGAGACGATTAGTTTCGGGTCATTTACGCGGCCTTGACCAACCTGGCCCTGGAATCTAATATATATGTCAGCTGCTTCAGGGAGGTGAGAAGTCAAGACAAGACAGGGAATAAAGAGAGGAGGGTGGGGGCAACAAGGTAGGGGCAGTAGCCTACCTGAAAAATGCCGAAGGAGGTGTCGTTACCTCCCCTGATGGTGGTGATGATCATGGCCGCCGCCAGAACCACCCAGGCCCAGCCTCTGTCTATGTCAGGACTTTTGACGTCACCCATGATGGCATCCCCTGCAAATTCTCAGAAAAAAGTTGTCACCATGAATGTCAGATTTTTTTGTTTTGGGCAACTAAGATAGAGGGAAAAGGAGGAAGAGAAGGAGGAAGAGAAGGAGGGACACACACACACACACACACACACACACACACAACACACACACACACACACACACACACACACACACACACATAGAGAACTGGAACTCAAACCCGAACTCAATGATTTTTTTCACAAAAAGGCAATTGGCCCATATATGAAGGGGGTTGCCCAACTGCTTAGTATTTGGGAGAGAGACAAGGCAAGGCAAGGCAAGGCAAATTCTTTTATTTGAGGATAATAGATAAGCACTCGTGTGCTTTTTTACATCCAGTCAAGAGAGAGAGAGAGAGAGAGAGAGAGAGAGAGAGAGAGAGAGAGAGAGAGAGAGAAGAGAGAGAGAGAGAGAGAACAACACACACACACACACAACACACACATACACACGCACGCACGCACGCACGCGCGCGCGCGCGCACTTAGTTGTAGCTTTATTTGTGTTTTATTTTGAAGAACTATGAAAAGAAAAAGTCAAACAAATACATATTAGGTTCCAATATCTTCCCATTCTTTCACGATCATACTTCATTAAGAAAATAAACAATTAAAAAACAGCAAAAAAAAGGGGGAAAAACACAAAAAAATACTAGGTATTCATTACCATTAGCATTGAAAATACTACCAGCAGTGTGTGTGTGTGTGTGTGTGTGTGTGTGTGTGTGTGTGTGTGTGTGTGTGTGTGTTGTGTGTGTGTGCGCGTGTGTGTGCGTGTGCGTGTGCGTGTGCGTGTGTGTGGTGACAAAAATGTATTCATTTTAAAAAAATCAGCCAAGTATTTTTGTCTTAAAACTTCTTGCTTGACTGATTATACTGTAAATATATTTTTTAATCACATTGGGATCATTTTCGATTGACACTTGATATCTACAGTCATTACAATGGAGAAAAAAAATCTTTTTCTTAAACCAATACCACCACCATCACTTCCACCACCACCATCACCACAATAGCTGCATCAGTAGCAGCAACACAACAAGGATAACAACAAAATCCACAGGCTATCACAATATTGCAAAATATAACCGTTATAATACTAATAATGGTAATAATGGTAATGATAATGATAATATGGTAACCAGAAAGTAGAACCTAACATACCTTGTTCTGCACACAATCCAAATTTCTCTCTTGTTACCACTGTTGAAGTGAACTCTGTTACAACTTAGCAGCAAACGCAAGAGCTTGTTGGAGTGGTATGATACGTACAGCTATGATTCAGCAAATGCAGAAAGTAGACAAACTACCAAAGACACGTTGTCTTTAACACCATGGCTGGTCATGAGCGTATAATTTGCTATTATAATAGCGTATATCTTCAGCTGGCGACAAACGACCCTTTTCAACCGTGGCAATCAGGACTGCTTGAACCTGTTAGTTTGAATCTGTCGTGTGAATAGGACCTGTTGCCCCATGAGACGTTTTTTTAAATATGTACGATGATGGGGCGGGAGAGCTCAATGGTCAGAGCACTGCTTTCCCCAAGTTAAGGTTAAGCAGCATCAAGCGTGGTTACCAGTTGCATGGGTTACCGCTTGCACGCCTTGGTTTCAGCACAGTCCCACAATTTCCCCCAGCTGTAAATGGGTACCTGCCCTCTTTAGGGTCAGGGAGGGTAAAGCAGCGAAGGAGAGGAGATGGGCGCCGCCCTCAATATGCTGGCCCCTGGAGAAGCTGAGGTCTCTGATGCTGTGCTCCCCTACGACCACTTAGATTATGGGACACTTTACCTTTACCTTTTATTATGATGTGAAGGTCGTTGGGAGTTAAGAGGTTTCTCTCACACATATTCCAAGAGAAAAGTATATTGAAACTATGTAACAAGAGGAGGAATTATGCAATAATGGAGAAAGAAGAGGAATATTGAAACCATGCTATAAGAGGGTGAATGATGCAGTAAACTGAGGAAGCTAAGGGAACACTGGAGCTGTGTAACAAGAGAACGAATTCTGCAATGAATTATAAAGAAAAGGGTTTCTGGAACTGTGTAACAGAAGACAAATTATGCAATAATTTATCTTAAAAAAGGATGGTTGCTGGAACCATGTAACAAGAAGATGAATTTTGCAATGATTGAGAAAGAAAAATGGACATTGGAACGGTGTAACAAGAGGAGGACTTCTGCAACAATGGAAAATGGGACATGGGAACGATGTGAGAAGAGGATGAATGATGCAGTCATTGAGAAAGAAAAAGGAATACTGGAGCTGTGTAACAAGAGGGTGAATTAGGCAAGAACTGAGAAAGAAAGAAAGGCTGTTGGAACTGTGTAACAAGAACATGGATAACATAATAACTGAGAAAAGAAAAATATGTAACAAGAACATGACTTACATAATGATTGAGAAAAGAAAAGGATAATTGGAACTGTGTAACATGTACATGAATTACATCATAATTGAGAAAAGAAAAGGATTATTGGAACTGTGTAACATGTACATAAATTACATCATAATTGAGGAAGAAAAGGATTATTGGAACGTGTAACATGTACATGAATTACATCATAATTGAGAAAAGAAAAGGATTATTGGAACTGTGTAACATGTACATCAATTACATCATAATGAGAAAAAAAGGATAATTGAACTGTGTAACATGTACATGATCACATAATAACAGAGAAAGAAAAAGACGTAACAAGAACAAGAATTACATAATAACTAAGTAAAGAAAAGGATATAACTGTATAACAAAAACAAGAATTACATGATGATTGAAAAAGGAAAAGGATAATTGGAACGGTGTAAAAAGAACATGATTTACATAATAGTTGAGAACTGTATATTCCTTCACACTCAAGCTCTTTCACTCTGAGTGTGGTGCAGAAGGGTTACAGCTCTCTGGAAAGTATTTCTTCCTGCTATTTTCTTCTTTTTTTCTTCTTTTCTTCTTTCTTTTTGGAAGGGTGTGTGTCAAACTGTCTGTTGATATGAACTAGGGATGGCAGGGAGACAGAGCCTGACAGGGACAGAGGCTAAGAATAAGCACAAAGGTTTCTTGACACCACTGCGAGTAAATTTCGTCAACATTTGTTTATTTAGCCTGTAGTTTTGGGTGTGTGTTGGTGGGGGGGGGGGGGGGGGTATCTTTCTTATTTTTCCAATTCTCAAGTGTGGCTTGAAACCAATTAATTTTTAGTCCTCGTGCGTGCGTACATGTGTGTATGTGTGTGTGTGTGTGAAAAACTAATCGATTAAAGACCAATGACGGATCGAATTAGTAGCAAAATAGAAGAACTAGAGTGATTTAAAAGCGTGGAATCATCTCAAATTCAGCACAAATTTATCAGGCACAAGTCTTGAGGACGAATCAATGATAACTTAAATATTGATGATTGATACGTCTCGTAGGATCTATTCAAGGGAGAGCATTTTCTATCAGACTGCTAAAGAGCGTACTGTCGCCCCTTAGTCAGGAAAACGCGTACTTTCTGAAAGGTAAACTGTCAATGCGCGCGATTGTGACACAAATTCTGTGTGTGTGGTGTGTGTGTGTGTGTGTGTGTGTTGTGTGTGTGTGTGTGTGTGTGTGTGTGTGTGTGTGTGTGTGTGTGTGTGTGTGTGTGTGGTGTTATTTTGTGATCCGTTGCATGTGTAGGAATAGGCTAAATGCAATCGCTTGATGTAAGAATAGGCTGAACGCTGGTTTTTACGAGTTTGCATTACATAATTATATTCCATTTCTTTTTTTCTACTTTTAATGTTAGTATTGTTACTACTACCATCATATAAGTACCATTATACAGATGTGTTCTTTTCGTTGTAATCCCATAGGAATAGTTTCGGCGCGGGTTGGGGGTGAGTGGGTGGGTGGGTTGTTAATGTAAATCAGATTATATGTCGGGTACAAAATCAAAATTAAGACTTGATGAAGGATTCTCAGTATTGGCAGCAATGTCATCAGGTTGTCCTGTGCACGGGAAAGTCTGTATACCAATCCTTTATTAGCAGACCGTTGCAGAATTTACACACAGACATAAATGAATTGACCGATTGCATTCAGTTTTACTGATATGCAAGGGGAGAGAAAATTTTAATGTATGAAACGGGTGGCGCTGCTCTTGTGGCGACGCACCTTCCTCTGGGAGAGCAGCCCGAATTTCACGTAGAGAAATCTGCCGTTACTGAGAGTCCCCCCCCCCCCCCCCCCCCCCCCCCCAAGAAAAAAAAAATAGAAGGAGGAGGAGGAGGGGGAGGAATGAAAAGAAAATAGCAGGAATCAATACTTCCCAAAGAGCTGTTACCCTTTAGTATACACTGTAGTACAATACAGTACAATTTTACTTACCTATATCACTGTATAGCTTACTATGGTGTGAAGTGTGTGTGCAGCAAATGGAGGGGGTGTAATAAATAAATTGCCTAGAATACACTTCGAATAAGACTATAAACCGAATTCACGTGTGCAAACGCTTGAGGAACATCTTGCACACAAGTTAAAGCGTGTACCGCTTTTCGGAAGAGTAAGCCATTGTGTGCCGGTGGGAATGAATGAAAACATTTACAAAACCGCGTACACAGGGGGACTGGATGGTGAAATACAGCGAAGTTGATTGGTTGTGGGAATGTACAGTGTTTCTGTAGTTGGGAAGGGTAGGATTATTTAATTCTTTATTTCTTTGTTATTTATTCTTTTATATCGAGGATAATGGAATAAGAACTCATGTGCTTTTTTACATCCAGTCCCCGCGTGCATGCAGTTTTGTAAATGTCATCTGTTCCCACCGGCACACGATGGCCTACTCTTACGAAAAGCGGAATAGGATTTAACGTGTGTGCAAGATGTTCTGCGTGCGTTCGCACACGGGGCCTCGGTTTATAGTCTCATCCGAAGGACTTATGCGTCATTTAATTAATCATAATCTTTTTGCGTTACTTTTTAATAGTTTGGAGGCCTTTTCCTAATGGTTTAGATGCGTATGTGTTTACGAGGACAGGATGCAAAATCAAGGTTGTCCTCAAATCTTTACCGTTGCCCTTTAAGATGAATTCATTCATCCATTCCTTCTTTCATTCACTTACCTCCCTCTCTCTCTCAAACACACACACACACACACACACACACACACACACACACACACACACACACACACACACACACACACACACACACACACACACAGGTGTGAACAGCGTGAGTCATTGTCTGAGTTAACGAGAGAGAGAGAGAGAGAGGAGAGAGAGAGAGAGAGAGAGAGAGAGAGAGAGAGAGAGAGAGAGAGAGAGAGAGAGAGAGAGAGACAGAGACAGAGACAGAGACAGAGACAGAGACAGAGACAGAGAGACAGAGAGAGACAGAGAGACAGAGAGACAGAGAGACAGAGAGACAGAGACAAGAGACCAGAGAGAAGAGACAGAGACAGAGACAGAGAGACAGAGGAGAGAGAGAGGACAGAGACAGAGATGAGGAGAGAGAGAGATCCTTTCACCCTTCCAAGTGTATAACTTTTATAAGTGATGCGCGCACAGGGTGTGTGCCTGTGTGTGTGTGTGTGTGTGTGTGTGTGTGTGTGTGTGTGTGTGTGTGTGTGGTGTGTGTGTGTAGTGTTGTGCGTTGCGTGTGAGCATGCATGTGTGTGTACATTCGAATTGCTCTAATTATTAATTGGTTTTGATTGCAAATTGTGTCTTGTATAGGTCGAATGCAAGCGCTTTGTTTGTTTTGCAAGAAATAGGGCTATATCGATTCCATGTATATTATTATTATTATTATTATATTAGACAGACAGACAGACAGACAGACAGACAGACAGACAGACAGACAGACGACAGACAGAGAGAGAGAGAGAGAGAGAGAGAGAGAGAGAGAGAGAGAGAGAGAGAGAGAGAGAGAGAGAGAAGAGTGCCTCAAGTTAAAGATGCAGTGTGAGACAGTGGTGGTGATTCATCTGACTGCAGGAGACAAAAAGCGCGGTGGAGAAAGAGCCTAGAGTGGTGGTAGTGGTTTGGGTAGGCGGGGTGAGGAGGGGGAGGGGGAGAGGAGAGGAAGGGGTGGTGGTGATAGTGTTCAGAACCAATCAGCCTCGTGTATGTGGGCGACTATGGCTGCAGTATACAGCTACATCATAGTTATCAAACACACACACACACACACACCACACACACACCACACACACACACACACACCATTTTTAGCAACAACACAAAATTACAACAGAGCATAAGCGCCATTCCATAAAAGCCTTACTTGAATGTATCAGAATACCATCAATATCAGCACAATCTATATTTTGAATAGCATCACGTAAGCCATAGATAATGGTTTTGTTGAACATGTTATTTTATCACTCACAACCACATTATCCGTATCTAAAAAATTAAGCCAAGAAAGATGAGCGTAGAATAAATCCCTTTTTGATTAGAGTTGAGAAAAAGATGTAAATAGATATGTTTATATTTACGATAATACTTAAATTCGTTCGGAGCTTTCAACGAAAGATTAAGCGCGTTAAATGCTTTAAGTACCACTCCTTTTCACAGAGCATAATTATTTCCTCTGGAGTTAACATAGGTGCCGACTCCACTCCCCTCAAAAGTCCTTCAAGGAGATTATAAACTGAGGTCCCGTGTGCGAACGCACGCAGAACATCTTGCGCACACGTTAAAACCCGTTCTACTTTTCGGAAGAGTAGGCCATTGTGTGCTGGTGGGAACGGATGGCAAAATCTACAAAATTGCATACACACGGGCACTGGATGTAAAAAAGCATATGAGTGCTTATTCCACTATCCTCAAAATAAATGAATAAAAAATAAATAGTATAACATACATAACCGTGCACACAGTTTATGAATAGTTAACTTCTTTTGAAAGCATTCTTGTCCAAAGCAGTTTGGTTTGGAATTCTGTTCATCGACAGTCTCTTTGTATTGAAGTTTTTCAGTGAAAAGGAAAAATTATATCAAAATGTTATGCAGATGTGTGTAATAAAACTAAAGGTAAATGTGTCCCATAACCTATGTGGTCGTACGGGAGCGAGGCGTCAGAGACCTCAGCTTCTCTAGGGGCCAGCATGTTGAGGGCGGTGCCCATCTCCTCTCCCTCGCTGATTTACCTTCCCTGACCCTAAAGAGGCCAGGTACCCAGTTACAGCTGGGTGAACTGGGGAACTGTACTGAAGCCAAGGCGCAACGGTCACCCATCCACTTGCTAACCATATTCGATGGTACTTAGCTTGGGGAAAGCAAGCGCTCTGACCACTGAGCTATCCCGTCCCCAGATATGTGTAATAAGATACACTAAAATAAGTGACGTGAAGATAAACAACGAATTACAAATCTTTAGTGTTTGTAATATTAATAAGAACTGTCCTAATACCCTTAAATATTTTCTATCTATTCTTTTTTGTTCTCCAGCCCTTTGCGAATGCAGCTAACAGCTGCAATGGGAAGGACGGAGAGGCAATAGTCAAACTTTTACCTATATAACATTTCTATCCGTGTTTGTTCTTGTTGTTGTCGTTTGTTTGGGGGGGGGGTGCTTTTTTTTTTTTTCTTCTTTTTTTTTTTTTTTTTTTACAAAAGTAAACAAGCAACAACAAAATCAAACATAATTTTATTACAGACACATGAATGTACATAGAGAAGGGGAGGGGGTAACAAAGAGAGAGACAGAGACAGTGAGGGCTTTGATAACTGTGTATATATATCAGAGCCAGCCAGTCGCATAATATCAGTGGTCTAGAGGTAACCCCTGCCTATAAAGCGAAAAGTCCGGGTCGGATTGTGCGGTGGTTTTTATCCTCGCCTGGACCGAAAACTTTCCTCCCATCCATTAGACCATGAGCGGTGGTCTGGGTGCTAGTCTTTGGGATGAGACGATAAACCGAGGTCACGTGTGTTACACAAAATTATTTAGCTTACGTAATAATAATAATAATAATAATAATAATAATAATAATAATAATAATAATAATAATAATAATAATAATAATAATAATAATAGTAACAACAACAACAACAACAACAACAATAACAATAATAATAATAATAATAATAATAATAATAATAATAATAATAATAATAATAATAATAATAATACATGGAACTTATATAGCGCTATATCTTGTCAAAACAAATCAAAGCGCTTAACGTAAAGAACCAACGGCAACAAGAGTGTTGTCCCTGGCAAAATATCTGTAGAGGAAAAACCACTCTGATAGAGAAACAAATACAGTTGCAGACTGGAAAAGAAACAAAATACTGGGTGGCACTGGTCTTGTGGCGACGCGCTCTCCCCAGGGAGAGCAGCCCGAATTTCACGCAAAGAAATCTGCCGCGACTGAAAGTGGTATAAAATAAGAAATAAAACAAAATAATATGTCTTTCACAAAGATGGTTATCTTTAGCACTACCTCAAATGGTGTGCAACTATAAACTGTGGCCTTGGGGACTCGAGGGTATAGTTGGGGGGTTAGGGGGGGGGGGACAAAACAAAAGAAAGAAAGTGTGACATAGCAATTTTGAAAGCCTGTGCGAGTGGGAGCTTGTATAAAGAATAGGGAGAGTGGGCGGGATGAGGGATGAGATGCTAAGAGAGGGGGAAGGGGGGTTGAAGGATTTGGGGGGGGGGGGGGGGGCGGAGGGGGAGAACACAACTGAATTGACAGTCTGAGCTTGTCAGCGTAGGTGGCTAGCAGATCGATCATCTGCCTCTTCCACCTCCCCCCCCCCCAAACTCCTCCTCCTCCCCCTCTCCTTCTGGTCTATTTTTCTTCTGGCTTTTTGTCTGTTTTGTCAAATTATGTTATTTCCGTGGAAATGGAAAACATTGTTCTGTGTGTGGGGGTGGGGGTGGGGGGGTGGGGTGGTGGGGGGGGGGCGCGCGTGTGTGTATATGTGTGTGTGTGTGTTAAAGTAAGTCAAAATATTGCTCTGTGTGTGTGTGTTTTGTGTGTGCGTGTGTGTGTGTGTGTGTGTGTGTGTGTGTGTGTGTGTGTGTGTGTGTGTGTGTGTTAAAGATCAATTTTCTTAGTTGAGAATTCTTCGCGGGTGTTTAATACTAGATAGTCTAGGAAACAACAGTAAAGACAGCTGTTTTAAGTAGTAACGGTTTGTGTTGTGTGTGTGTGTGTGTGTGTGTGTGTGTGTGGTGTGTGTGTGTGTGTGTGGTGTGTGTGTGTGTGTGTGTGTGTGTGTGTGTAGTCTAGAAACGGTGTGTGTGTGTGTGTGTGTGTGTGTGTGTGGTGTGTGGTGTGTGTGTGTGTAATCTAGGAAACAACAGTAAAACGTTGTGTGTATGTGTGTGTGTGTGTGTGTGTGTGTGATGGAGAGAGAGAGAGAGAGAGAGAGAGAGAGAGAGAGAGAGAGAGAGAGAGAGAGAGAGAGAGAGAGAGAGAGAGAGAGAGAGAGCTCTCTTTCTGAGTGTGGTTGTTGCTTGTTTGGGTTTCTTCTTTTTTTGGGGGGGAAACGTAACAGTTAAAATTGGGACCTCCATTAGGAAGATTAGAGACAATACCATAGATAATGATAATGTCATTTCAAGCTGTTACACAAACGTACATCAAACATATTATCAGCACAATCTATCGCCTCTGAATGGTGGGATAGACAGACCATTATGCATGACCAGGATGTGTGTAATACTTGAAAACTCAGCGCGCGTGTAGCCTTGTGCCTGCGCGTGCGCGTGTACATACGTGCGCGCACGCGAGTGCACATAGCATTTTATGAGAGAGCTGCAACCTCGTGTCTTAAATATCATAATTGTATGTTGCATTATTGTTTTCTAGTGTACACATGTCACAACCAGTCTTGCGATGATGTTGCCTTGCATTGCCGTGATGCATCTACCCCCTTGTTATTGTTTATTCTTTGTTTTTGTTTTTTCCGGTAGTTTCACAATCTTCAAATACTTAGTCATCTTATCTTGTCTTATCGTTCATTATTTGATGCAATGTTGTTCAGCTGCAGCCTATTCTTGTATGTATGTATGTATGTATGTATGTATGTATGTATGTATGTATGTATGTATGTATGTATGTATGTATGTATGTATGTATGTATATATATATATATATGTATCTATATATACACATACACATATATACACATATATCTATATACATATATATCTATATATACACATACACATATATATATGGATGTTTGAGTACCCATATAAGCTTTGCGTGTTGTACTTATTTCATATATTGTTGCTTGTTGTTTCTGAACCAGTAAAACTGTTTAACCCAAAACTCCGCGTCTGCTCCGTATGTGGACTTCAGTAGTTGTTTAGAACTGATGTCTATGATCGTTTCTACTTCCAAAATGCTCGTGTTTCCCTCTTCTATTTTTCTTATCTTTTTTTCTTCATTTTTCTTCCCTGGACTAGAAATGTAGAACTTCAGGTTCACTAATGGTGAGATTTTTATGTATGCTTCCGCCCCACCCCCTCCCCCCAACCATTTTGGTAGCCGCATTTCGATGTCGGGGGTGGTGTCTAAACACGACACCTGTGTGCATGCGGATTTTTTGTGTGTTTTTTTTTGGGGGGAGGGAGTTGTCATACGTTCCTATGGGCACACAATGGCCTACTCTTTGAAAGACGGAACAGGTTTTAACGTGGGTGCAGGATGTTCTGCTGGGTTTGCACAAGGGCTCTCGGTTTATAGTCTCATCATAAGAACTTTGACAATCAGTTCAATTTTTGCTCTACTGGGAAGAAAAGGCAAGGCTGCGAATTGAACCAAAGATAGTACGCCGTATGGAGGGCGAACTATCTTTGATTGAACCTAGAACCTCACAGTTTACTTGTTGGCAGGCGATTGTCTTAACCATCCTGCCACCCTCCTTCTGTTTCCCTTCTCTAAAGTGCCACCTGCCACATCCTCAGGAGGAGACAATTTTTGGAACGTTCATTGTAAGTGATCCTTTCTTGATTTGTTTTTTTCAGAACAGATTTACCTCAAACCGACTACATCCACAATTGTTGAAGAATCATTTCTTTATTTTATTTTTTTGCTTGGCTCTGCAGACCCTGTTTTTTCTAACTGGGGACTTGTGGACAGACGTCCTTATAAAATTACCTCTACCTGAATTTGACTTCTTTCAAAGGATTGTTGTCATCCTGCAGTATGTAGCAAAGTGTATTCTGCTTCGCGGCATCCCACTCCATTCCTATCTGCTACAAACAAACAGCTCCAGTAAGAAAATTTATTTTGATTCAGCTTTCTTCGTTCTTCTGGCGACCAACAAAGCGCGTACGTACCACTACAGTACATTACCCTCCAATCTTGCCTCACTAGCTCTCTGTGCGTGCTTATCTGTCTCTAGAAAGCTTTTCTGCCTGCCTGACTGACTCAGTTTATAGGGTGCCCAGATTGCCTTTTTGTGGTCATAGGGTTGTCAGATCGATTCTCCGTTGCCGGCATTCACACT
>CM060317.1:82123658-82126158 GCA_030674155.1 Stramonita haemastoma
TTTGGTTTTCTCTAAAGACAGAAACTCTGTTTTTGAGCATGTGGTCTTTACAAACAAAAACCATGTTTATAAACAACTGATCTTTTAAAGACAGAAACCCAGTTTTGATAAACATGATCTTTACAGACAAAAACCCAGTTTATGAACAATGTAATATTTACAGTCAAAAACCCAGTTTATGAACAATGCAATACCACTGTAGTTATACTTCTGAAAATCGGGATCTCACCTTGTGTGAATGCTAGACTTGAACAGTGGGTTTGGGGTGAACAAGCAAGAAACCAAAACAAGAAAATAACAAACAACAACACAGCATGAACAAAAGTATCCACAAGCGACAGCCTGGGATGTCTATACAACAGCTAAACATCACATACACACAGACCAGTAAACAATAGTAATAGTGCACACTGACACACAGATTAATAAACATGCCAAGATCGCTATTTTCCTTGTAGACTTAATTATTAAGAGTCCCAGCGGATGTACACATTTAGGACTGTGTATTAAGAAGCATTGCTTCCTTCTACTCAGCCAGGCAGCAAGCCAAGCTGCAGGTCCAGGCTCCTAGGTAAACATTACCTTTTTTCTCAGCTGTGTCTTGCTTAATATATTTGTCAATCCTGTGACCCTGAAGGGAAGAAAACTGTGTTGTGCTGGTTCACTGTGTCCATGGAAGCTTGACAGTTGTTGCCCTTGAAGATTGTTAACATGTGTGTTGAAACAAAATGACAGGGTCAGACCGTGGAGCTATGGTCCAGAGGTAGCACACCTGCCTAGAAAAACTACAAGTGCTTGCTCGCCCCCCCCCCCTCCCCCTTTTTGAGCCCTAGCTTTTTCCTCACCCACTAGACCTTGGGTGGTGATCTAAGAGCTATTTGTCTTTCGGATGAGACGATAGTGTGTACCACACATTTAGCGCACGTAAAAGAATCCACGGCAATAAGAGAGTTGCCCCTCGCAAAAATTCTGTAGAAAGGAAGCCACTTTTAGTTTGAAGACTAATCTACTCTTAAAAAGGACTTCACAGTTGTACAAATAACCAGAGCAACGGCACACTTAAAGCTTAATCTGCTTGTCCATTCCCTTCTTCTTCTTCTTCTTCTTCTTCTTCTTCTCTTCTTCCTCTTCTCTTCTTCTCTCCTCCTCCTCTCTCCTCCTCCTCCTCTTTCTTCTTCTTTCTTCTTCTTCTTCTTCTTCTTCTCTTCTTCTTCTCTTCTTCTTCTTCTTCTTCTTCTTTTCCGTTGATAATAATAGAATACCACACTGAAGAGTTATTCTCAGATTCTTCCATACATGTGGGTTATGTGTCAAAGCCTGAGGTTTTTGCTCAGGACTTCCTACTACTTTCTACAAATTGTAGTTCTGTCCAGGGTTTCTCTTTTTTTCTGACACATTTTCCACTCCCTCCCTGGATCATTCCAGGGAGAGTAGTTCTAGTATAGGAAAGCAACGAAGATGTCAAGAGCAAGAATCGTGTAGATAGATCCCTTCCATTAGCTCTAAGGCCTCTCTCTGTCTCTCTCTGTCTCTCGCTGTCCGTGTGTGTGTCTCTCTCTGTCTCTGTCTGTCTGTCTGTCTGTCTGTCTGTCTGTCTGTCTTCTGTCTGCTCTCTCTCTCTCTCTCTCTCTCTCTCTCTCTCTCTCTCGTCTCTCATCTCTCTCTCTTCTCTCTCTCTCTCCTACTATACCTGTGTGTGTGTGTGTGTGTGTGTGTGTGTGTGTGTGTGTGTGTGTGTGTGTGTGTGAGTGTGTGTGTTGTGTGTGTCTCTCTCTCTGTGTCTCTGTCTCTGTCTGGTCTGTCTGTCTGTCTACCTGCCCCCCCCCCCCCTCTCTCTCTCTCTCTCTCTCTCTCTCTCTCCTCACACACATATTGCATTGTATTGTATACAACACACACACACACACACACCACACACACAGAGGACATAGGTAGGGTAGGGTGTGGGTGGCAGTGTTTTGGCAGCAATTGTGTGGGCGGAAAGACCGTCACCTTCAATCACAAAGAAACCTTGCAGCTAAATTGGGAGATCAGCCCCCGCCTCCCCCCCCCCCCACCTCTCTCTCTTCTCTCTCTCTCTCTCTCTCTCTCTCTCTCTCTCTCTCTCTCTCTCTCTCTCTCTCTCTCTCTGTCAGTCAGTCAGTCTGTCTGTCTGTCTGTCTCTGTCTCTCTCTGTGTCTCTGTCTTTTCTCTCATGTTTCAATCCTACTATTGTATTACAAATAAAAGTTTCACCATTGCAACGTCTTTTCAGTCTGTCTGTTTAGTATGCGTGCTTTGTTTAGCTTTGTTTTGTTTTGCTTGTTGGTGTTAGCTTTTGGGGTATGTGCTGTGATTTGGAGCGTTTTTTTAAGAATGTTTTTTTGTATAACAAAACCCAAGCAACTCAGTACTTATTTATTTACCCTAAAAACATAATTATTCACAATCTCTCTCTTACGATACACGGAAGACATTTCTATACTGATCATGACCCCCGGACTGATGACCAACATTGACG
>CM060317.1:82131158-82161158 GCA_030674155.1 Stramonita haemastoma
CTCTCTCTCTCTCTCTCTCTCTCTCTCTCTCTCTGTGCGCGCGCGCGCGCGTGCGTGCGTGCGTGCGTGCGTGTGTGTGTGTGTGTGTGTGTGTGTGTGTGTGTGTGTGTGTGTGTGTGTGTGTGTGTGTGTGTGTGTGTGTGTGTGTGTGTGTGTGTGTGTGAATTCCAGTTTCAGGAAAGTGATGGAGTACCATGTGGGTTTGTTGGGTTTTTTTTTTAGTCTATTTTCAACAGCCTCTCCTCCGCCTTTCCCTCTTTCCAAAAGAAAAGCCCAAACAAAATTGAAAATAAAACCAAAACAAATAAACATAAACCAGAAAAAAGCATTTATTCTTTTTTGTCTGTTTTTCTGTCTCTCATTGTTTGTCTTTTTCCTTTTTGTCTAGGTTTTCTTTTTACTTTTAATCTTATTTTTTTCATTTCACACTAACAATTTCAAACACAAACATCACACACCACGCACGCATGCGCACGCTATTTTTCTTACACACACATACACAGACATACACGCCCGCGCGTGTGCATGCGCCTTCATGCACACACAGAGACAAAGACACACACACACACACACACAAACACACACACACACACACTCCCCCCCCCCCTCTCTCTCTCTCTCTCTCTCTCTCTCTCTCTCTCCAGCTATGAGTATTAAGTTACATAATTGTTGTTACAAACAGAATTATGCTATGTTTTTTGTGTGTTTTTCTCCATGTCTTGTTATTAGTTTGCTTTTACTAGTTTGATCATTATAGAAGGCTGGATGTAAAAAACAATTGTCATGCTTACTCCTTCACCTTCTGAAAATAAAATTCAATCAATCAATCAATCTCTCTCTCTCTCTCTGAGACAGGACGGAGATCGAGGGAGGAAGGATGCTTGTTTGCATGTTTTGACTGTTCATTTGTTAATTTCCTTGTTCGTTTTTTTTTCTTCCTCTCTTTCTTTCTTTATTTGCTGGTTTGTCAGCCGGACAAAAACAAACAAACCCAAAACAGATGCAAAGCTGCTTTCCGGGCAACTCATGTTGAAGACATTGCCGTCAGACTGCTGATGTTTGTGACATCGGATTCGTGACAAGTAGATCAGTGGTCTAGAGGTATCGTACCTGCCTAGAAAGCGAAAATCCGGGTTCGGGGTGTGTTGTGGTTCTATTCCCGTTAGGCTATTTCTCGATACTTTTCCTCCATCCACTAGATCGTCAGGGGTGGTCTGAGTTGGTAGTCTTTCCGAGGTGACCATAAGTCGAGGACCTGTGTGCAGCTCGCATTTAGTGCACACAAAGAAACTCAAGGCAACAAGAGAGTTGTCCCTGTGAAAATTATGCAGAAAAAGCTACTGTGGTTGGGAAACGAATACACATGCAGACAAGAAAAGAAAAAAAAAGTAATGGGCGGCGCTGCTCTTGTGGCGACGCGCTCTCTGCGGGGAGAGCTGCCTGACCTTTACGCTGAAAAAAAAATCTGCCCGAGACTTATTAAAATGGTATACAATCCAATCCAATCCAATCCAATCCAATCTAATGCCCCGAGCACAGTGCTTACAGCTCATTAATGAAAAAAAGAGAAGTCATTAAAAATTCTCTCATTAACCAACCTGACAGACACTCTTATTATGATCCTCTACACCCTACAAAAATCTGAACCCAGCATTAATGCAGCATGACCAAAAAAAGAAATGCCAGTGGAGCTATTTTCAAACTAAGTATTGTGACAAATTGGACGATCAGGACAGTAGATAACAAGTGCCGTAGTATATAGCTCAAGTCTAGCTAGAACCATATTTCAAAACTGTACCCAGTTTTTGCTCAGTCTTGTTGCTAAAATCAGCTTAATCCCAAGCCCTCGTGAAACTAGATAAGAATCGATCAATCTGGCTTTCTCCTTCAGCTTAATTTCCTCCTTTACCGGGAGTGAAAGTAAAAGAACTTTGCCGGGGCCTGCTATACGTGCAGTCTTAAAGGCTTTAGTGCTCTAGGGTGGTGGGAATGATGATCGTTGTCTCATGTCGTGATGTAAAGTGTCCCATATTTCGCCCGGTCACCACCTTTCAGTGTCCACCCACGCGCATAGTGTCAGAATGGATGACATGGCCAGAGTGTGTGGTATGCAGTGTTTCTACTCCTGCTTTTTGTAGGATTCTGTTAGTGTGTGGGTAATGTGTGTGTGTGTGTGTGTGTGTGTGTGTGTGTGTGTGTGTGTGTGTGTGTGTGTGTGTAGTGTAGTGTAGTGTAGTGTAGTGTAGTGTGTAGTGTAGTGTAGTGTGTGTTAGTGTAGTGTAGTGTAGTGTAGTGTAGTGTAGTGTAGTGTAGTGTGTGTGTGTGTGGCTGTGACCTCTGCCTTACAAACCACCCATGTTACAGATATTCAAAGAGGGTTTCCATGTTTAAACAAATGAATAATGGCGACACTCATTTTATGTGTTACATAATAATTAATGATGATGTTCATGTTGCAAAAGATTACCCACGACAGTCGTGTTACATATGAATAATAGTGAAAATCATAATGTAAATGATTAACAATGACACACATGATACCAATGATTAGTGATGACACTCACATTAAAAGATAGATTGATAACACTAATGGTATGGGTGATTACTAGAAGTACTTCTGTTACAGGTGTTTAACAAAGATTATGTGTGGGCAGATTGACTGAGGACTGGACTGGTATCACAGATAATCAGAATCCTAACATTCACAGTACAAAGTTAGCCAAAATACTCGCGGATGACAAATAACTATTCATGATACCCTTGTTACAAATAATTGGTGAGTGACACTCGTGTTAGACATGCTTAAGAACTCTTATCATAAAGTTGGTTTTATACCCCGTTTTTAATCTGTATATAATTGTACAGTTTTAATTTGAGTTTTAGCATCTGAAGAGGTGACAGCCCCGAATGGCCTGTGTGGTCAGCGGAGCTATAAACAACATGATTGGATTGGATTGCATGGTACAAACAAGCTTTTAAATGACACTCTGTTAAAGATGATAAGTGAGTATCACCCATGTTACAGGTGATATTTATAAAGGATTTTTAATGACTCATGTTACACTTACGTACTTAATGAGTGCTACCAATGTTACAGGTAATTAAATAAACGACCACACTCATACCACAGGTGATTAATGATGACATTAATGCCGCAGATAACTGCTGACACTTGTGCGAAAAATAATTACTGATCACACCTCATGTTAGAAATGATTACTGATGACAATTATGCCACAGATGACTAATTGTTTCACTTGTGTTTCGGGTTATTAACGATGATATCCTTGTTACATATGATTAAGGATGGCACCTGCCTACATATTCAATTTGACATGATTGTTGCTGATATCAATAATTTTGCCATTTTCTTGCGGATGTTTCAATAATGGTATTCTTGTTGCAGATGTCAATAATGGCATTCTTTTTGCAGTTATTAGTAATGGAATTACTGTTGTAGGTATCAATAATGACATTCTTGTTGCAGATGTCAATAATGACATTCTTGTTGCAGATGTCATTAATGACATTCTTGTTGCATATATCTATAATGCCATTCTTGTTGCAGATATCAGTAATGACATTCTTGTTGCAGATGTCAATAATGCATTCCTGTTTGCAGATATCAACATATGGCATTCTTGTTGTCAGATATCAATGAATGGCATTCTTTGTTGCAGATGACTGATAAAGACATTGTTGTTCGTGCTCTAAATATGATCAATAATGACTCTCACGTTGCAGACAGTAATTTAATGAGGATGTTGCTCTGACAGAAAATCAATGATGAGATTGCTGTTACAGACAGTTAATGACGACACTCCTGTTACACATCATTAGTGCTGACATTTTAAGCTAGCGATGATGATGAATGATAACTCTCCTGTTACAGATGATCAATAGCACTCGGGTTACAACACATAATTATGGTTATAGAGACAGACTGAATGAAGGAGAAAGAGAGGAGGAGGGGGGGGGGGGAGGCAGAGAGGTAGACAGACGTAACGATTTGATTTAATTTATTCTTTTATATCGAGGATAATGGGATAAGCACTCTTGTGCTTTTTTACATCCAGTCCCCATGTGTATGCAGTTTTGTAAATGTCATCTGTTCCCACCGGCACACGATGGCCTACTCTTACGAAAAGCGGAACAGGATTTAACGTGTGCGCAAGATGTTCTGCGTGCGTTCGCACACGGGGCCTCGGTTTAAAGTCTCATCCGAAGGATGACAGCCAGACAGACAGACAGACAGGCAAAGACGAAGAAAGAGTGGCCTAGACAAAGAAATAAGGAAACAGAAAGACAGTGAGAGAGTGAAAGAGAGAGACAGAGACAGAGACAAACAGACAGACAGACAACGACAGACAGACAGACAGACAGACAGACAGGAGGTAGAAAAAGAGAGATGAACGATGGATGATTTAAAGAATGAATTACTTAATTCACAAAGGCTACATCTATACAGATAAGCATCCACACACTTTTTGTCATCCGGATCTTGCCCTGATTAGGGACTACAATAAAAAATTTTTTAAAAGAACAACAACAAACAAGATACACAGACAGAGGGACAGACAAACAAACAAACAAACAAAAATCCAAACAGGCAAGCATGCAAAGAGAGTCTATCAACTGATACTCGACAGAGTAGAAAGTGTGTATATGTGGGCGTGTGATGAAGCGAATGAGTCAGGGTGTCAAAATACAGCAGCAGCAGCAGCAGTAGCAGCAACAGCAGCAGCAGCAGCAAGTTAACTGCCTCCAAGGATAGAGAGAATAGAGTGGAGAGCTAGAGCCCAGGCTAGGCCGGGCCGGCATGGCTGTAATTAGTGCCGACACCGTGTGCTGTGCGTGGGTGGGTGGGTGGGCGGGAGGGAGGGAGGAAGAGAGGGAGGGTGTGGGTGAGTGACCTGGGCCCTATACAGGACACCGCCGCACATGCCACGTCCTGGCCTAGGCTAACGAGAAAGGCTTCGATCGATACCCCGACATCGGCAACAAGAGAGACCCACCGGAATATCAAACAGAACACCATTAAACCAAATAAACAAGGTTCGCTTTTAAGTTTTAAACAAAACAGAGACGCAGTTCAAGTATTTTTTTTGGTTGTTGTTGTTGGTGGTGTGTGGTGACCTGTTTTATTTTTTGTTACTTGATTTGACTTCAGCTTGGTTTTGGCTTGGTTTGGCTTGGCTTCGGCTCGGCTTGGCTTGGCTTGGCTTAGCTTGGCTCGGCTTAGCTTGGCTTATGAATTGAGGGACAGTTGACTTGATTTGGCTTGACCTAACTTCATGGTTGTCATTCCTTGAGGAGCCATTATGGCAATGCACAGAATTATGCAGAAAGTGTGTGGCGGCAAGTTGAACCTGGCGGACGGAGCTCATCCTTCTTCATGCAGCAGGATGCATGCTAGTACCCCTCCCTATGTTTTCATCCATGCCACAAGCCATATTTGGCCTACTCTTCTGCAAAAGTGGAATGGCGGAGATTTAATGTGTGCGTGCACAAGATGGTTTCCAGTGCTTTTGTACTCGGGGTCTATAGGTTTATGGTTTCATATGCAATGCTTCGTTATTTCTGCCTTTTCTTTCTGTCACCTCCTTCTTGTCTATTTTCTGCCTACTTGGTCCTTTCTCCTGCCTTTTTTTTTCCTGAAAGACTTAAAAGAGATCAATTCTTTCCCACGCTGAAGTCGGATGTGCTGGGCCAGACTTGTCAGGCGTTGAACAGCAGCGTAACGCATTTTACCTTCAAAGGACAGACAATAGCTGCTGTCTGAGAGAGCGTTCCACGAAGACGCATATTTTGTAACAGTTCAGAAGTCAAATAAGTAAACTTTTGGTATTATTTTCGTGCTGGATTGAAAAAATAAAAAGGGGACTAAAACTTTTTACGGGCTGTAAGTAAGTAACAGTACCATAAAAACTGAAATTCGGATTAAAAAAAATACATGGCAATATTGAGGTAAAACATCAGAGCAAAAAATAAATCGCATTTTGCATAAACTTGATTTGCAAAAGATGGCAGCAAATGATGGCAGCACAGCATATTTCCGAACCGGGAAGAAAACTTGGATACCTTTTGCTAACAGTCCATGATACATTTGGCTAATTTACCATAAAGGAATAGTTATTTTCATACCCAACAAAATCAGGTAGCCTATGTGCAATCTGACCCATCTAACTCCTATATTTCTCACTGTCTCTTTATCTGGACTGATACTTTTCTATTCGTGTGTTTGTTTTAAATCGGCTTGAATATGCCTGCTTCTAAATCATGTTCATGATGACATCAATATTACGTGAATAGTTTTGTATCAATGTGTGTGGGCGTGTGCGTTTGCGTGTTAGAGTAAAATAAACAAGGCGAAACACAGACAGACAGACAGACATACAGATAGGCACAAAAACCAATGACAGCCAGACAGACATAATTATAAACAAACAGAGGCAAAGAAGATAACAATACTGGTGTGAGCATTGAGAGGCCCTTTTCTTCGTGGGTGCGTGGGGGGGAGCTAATGACTTAGCAGTAAATTTAGACCTGTCACAAATGAGACACAACACACACACGCAAAAAAAAAAAAAACCCACAAAAAGGAGCTAGCTTGTCAATGCATGCTTTACAACCGGCAAGGGAATGTAATTGCATGTTTCCCATGCATGTTGATGTCTTTTTCTGGCATTGTTGGCACTGGCTGTCTAAAGCAGCACAGTAATGGGCGGGATGGCTGGCTGGCTGGCATTGGCTGTCAATGGTGTGATATACACCCAAAGTGACAATGATGGCGTGTATCTATTTCTGGGTGCACTGTCACTCCCCCTTAAAGGCTTTCCTTTCTATTTCTGGCCCTGACAATTCTTTCTCCGGCAGACCATCTGCCAACAGGCTAATGGCGGCATCATGACAGTGTTTTGGTCGGTTGTACAGTCTGTCTGTGTCTGTCTGTCTGTCTGTCTGTCTCTCTAGAGCTCTCTCTCTCTCTGTCTCTGTCTGTCTGTCTGTCTGTCTGTCTCTCTCTCTCTTTAACATGCATTTTGGTCTCCTGATTTCTGTAGGTTTCAGAAACACGAGCATACCCAGCATGCGCCCTATAGTTAGTTGGATAAGGAATGAGCTCCAATAGACTTTAACCTGCCAAAAAGACATAGCCTGAAAAACTCAACACAGTGCCCCCAACATCTAGTCAAGAAATGAAGGGGGGGGAGAAGAAAAAGACCCTGGATGCATGTTAACCCTTTTTATTTTAAAGAGGGAAAAAAATTTACCTGTTGTATCCAAAACAAGAATCGGGTAATGGGACGCCATTAGCGCAATAGATCAGAAATGACAGCTCTCGTGTGTATCTATTTTTGAGCCAACTGTCACTCCCCCGTAAAGGCTGTGTTGCTATTTCTGGTCCGGACAATTCTCTCTGTCCAGGATCTGCCAACATGCTAATGGCTGCATCATGACAGTGTCCTCTCTGCTTCGCCGCCATTTAATTGCTGTTACCTTGTGTGTGTTGTGTGTGGTGGGGGGGGGGGGGGGTGTAGTGGTGTGTGTGTTGTGTTGTGTGTGTGTGTTGTGTGTGGTTGTGTGGTGTTGTGTGTGTGTGTGTGTAGGTGTGTGTGTGTGTGTGTGTGTGTGTGTGTTGTGTGTGTGTGTGTGTGTGTGTGTGTGTTGTGTGTGTTGTGGTGGTGTGTGTGTGTGTGTGTGTGTTGTGTGTGCGGTGTGTGTGTGTGTGTGTGTGTGTGCGCGCGCGTGTGTGTGTGTAAACACACACAAATACAGGTACACTCCTAAATCAGACTCCTGCTCGTTAATTATTAATAAAAATCATGATGGGTATGAATTTGGAAATGAGGAGGAGGAGAAAGTGACAGGCCCTAGAATTGTCTGCGTTGCTGGCCTGCCATAAGCGCCGTGGTTGATTGAAGTGACAAGTCTATTTTAGGCAGACAGCTATGAACATAGCAGCTCATTGTTTATAAAAAGCATATTGCTGTTTTCTATACAAATGTTTATTATAAGTCGTTTTCAAAATGATTGAGAAGTTGTTACCTGCGCTTGTTTTTCCTCCACCACTTTTTCCTCAATAATACAAGTGTTTATTGAGAAAGGGAAAAAACCACATTGTACACAAACACATCTGGAGCAGCCATAAGCTGATAGCTTTTAGTGTAGTCATACTGCTTGAGCCAACGTATAGGATATGATTTCATCATGAAGACAACTTGAAAGTGTCAATTTTGTATAATTTCACCTGTAACAGGCATACAATAAAACCCATGAATTCAGTCAATACCTGGAGTGAAAATTCAGCAAGAAAGGAGACTTAAGCTTTTGTTTCAAAAACAATTATCAGGTTTATATCATATAGCAAAACCATGACAATGGAAAGAACCTTACAATGTTGAACTGAACATAAATTCACAATACAGATTTGAATTGTTTTGACAATTATTTTCTTTATGACACCCAAGAATTGTCATAAAATACAATTTTGTTTTGCATTAGTGTAATTCTGGATCATTCCATATTAATTTTTGTTTATGAAGTTTGAAGAATAGAGTGTATAGGTTTAATTTTGTAGTGCAGAGTGTATAGGTTTAATTTTGTAGTGCAGAGTGTATAGGTTTATTTTTGTAGTGTAGAATGTACAGGTTTATTTTTGTAGTGCAGAGTGTATAGGTTTTTTTTGTAGTGTAGAGTGTAAGGTTTATTTTTGTAGTGTAGAGTGTACAAGTTTATTTTGTAGTGTAGAGTGTACAGGTTTATTTTGTAGTGTAGAGTGTACAGGTTTATTTGTAGTGCAGAGTGTACAGGTTTATTTTTGTAGTGTAGAGTGTATAGGTCTATTTTAGTAGTGTAGAGTGTATAGGTTTATATTTTGTAGTGTAGAGTGTACAAGTTTATTTTTGTAGTGCAGAGTGTATAGGTCTATTTTAGTAGTGTAGAGTGTATGGGTCTATTTAGTAGTGTAGAGTGTATAGGTTTATTTTTGTAGTGTAGAGTGTATAGGTTTATATTTGGAGTGTAGAGTGTATAGGTTTATTTTTGGAGTGTAGAGTGTATAGGTCTATTTTAGTAGTGTAGAGTGTATAGGTTTATTTTTGGAGTGTAGAGTGTATAGGTTTATTTTTGTAGTGTAGAGTGTATAGGTCTATTTTAGTAGTGTAGAGTGTATAGGTCTATTTTAGTAGTGTAGAGTGTATAGGTTTATTTTTGGAGTGTAGAGTGTATAGGTTTATATTTGGAGTGTAGAGTGTATAGGTTTATTTTTGGAGTGTAGAGTGTATAGGTTTATTTTTGTAGTGTTGAGCTATAGAGTGTATAGGTTTATTTTTGTAGTGTAGAGTGTATATGTTTATTTTTGTAGTGTAGAGTGTATATGTTTATTTTTGTAGTGAGGAGTGTATATGTTTATTTTTGTAGTGTAGAGTGTATAGGTTTATTTTTGTAGTGAGGAGTGTATATGTTTATTTTTGTAGTGTAGAGTGTATAGGTTTATTTTTGTAGTGAGGAGTGTATATGTTTATTTTTGTAAGTGTGTACGTTTATTTTTGTAGTGTAGAGTGTGTAGGTTTATTTTTGTAGTGTAGAGTGTGTACGTTTATTTTTGTAGTGTAGAGTGTATATGTTTATTTTTGTAGTGTAGAGTGTGTAGGTTTATTTTTGTAGTGTAAGTGTAAGGTTTATTTTTGTAGTGTAGATGTACATGTTTATTTTTGTAGTGTAGAGTGTATAGGTTTATTTTTGTAGTGAAGAGTGTATATGTTTATTTTTGTAGTGTAGAGTGTATAGGTTTATTTTTGTAGTGAAGAGTGTATATGTTTATTTTTGTAGTGTAGAGTGTATAGGTTTATTTTTGTAGTGTAGAGAGTACAGGTTTATTTTTTATAGTGTAGAGTGAATAGGTTTATTTATTTGTCAGGATTCTGTCCCCTGTTTAGCTTCTCTCAAATAGGTTTTGTAAGTACTATGTCAGAAAACTTCTATCAAAGAGTTTTGCTGATATTGGTTTTGTTTGTGATTAGCTAGTTTATTTTTTATTTGTGAATGTTTTTTTCTTAGTAGAAATATTTTTTGTAATGTGTGTGTGTGTGTGTGTGTACCTGTGTACGTGTGTATGTGTGTGTGTGTGTGTGGTTTGGGGTTTGTTTGCTGTGTTGCACTTTGTTTGGAGTGGGAGGTGTCGATTATTTCTTGTTTTTTTTAAAGTCGTATTTCATGGATATTGTGATCCCCATCCTGCGTTATCTCACAACTTTGTGTGTGTGTGTGGGGGGGGGGGGGGTTGTTTTTCTAAGCACATTTCTTGGATCTTCATACTCTGATCTTGGGGGCTGGATAACCTAGTGGATATAGCGTTGAGCTCGGGATTTGACTTCCATTAAGACTAAGTTTGTGTGTGTGTGTGTGGGGGGGGGGGTGTTGTTGTTGTTGTTGTTGATGGGTTTTTTGTTTTGTTTTAAGTTTATACGTTTACCACCATTCGCTTAGTAGGCAGAGTCAAAGCAAGCACCACTGAATGTGATGAAGTCACAGTAAACAGAATAAAGGAAGCATCAGATATTTACAATATACATGTCAGCAATCACTAGACAGATCAAGAAAGACAGAAAGACAGAAAGAAAAGAAAGAAAGAAAGAAAGAAAGAAAGAAGAAGAAAGAAAGAAAGAAATACATGATTAATACAATCAAGTTAAAGCAACAGAAAAACAAATCATACTAGCTACACAACACACACACACACACACACACACACACACACACACACACACACACACACACTCTTTGTTCCAAAACACGCGTACACCAGCAAAAAACTTTGTTGTTCTTTTATTGTATTGGAGAGTAGACCCACGAAAATTCGTTTCAGCTTAGTACATCCATTCAATCAAGTTATAATACTGACTGCATGCCCTTGTTTTGGATGTATGTACGTGTTCATCTTTTCAACAAACATTCAACACTGGTCTTTATTTGTATCAGCAAGGACTGAGCTTGATTTCCAAAATACAGTTAGCTTATTGCCAGTCGATTCTTCCCCTGGACTATATAGTCACGAGTACCAACAATGCTGCTTAAAAAACAAAAAAACAAACAATGAACAAGAACAGAAAGGGGAACTGTATAACTTCACAACCTCATATGGCTTAAAACAATCTGCGAATTTTTTTTATTCCACAGAGTTTTAACAATAACAAGTGTAAAAAGAGTTGTTGGTTCCAGAAAAATTATACCCCACACGGTAACCAACGAAACGGGAAGTTTGAATCACAAAATATATTGACATATAACTGCCAATGAAAACCCTGCAGTCTTATAAACGATGTAACAGAGATAACCTGGGATGGTAGTTCAAGAGAAACAAACATAAAACCCTATCCCCACCACTTAGGAATATGCACAAAATGGTAATGGAAAAAAATTGTTAAAAAACAAGTTGACCAAAAAACAAAATCAAATTAATGCCCCCTACCCCCCCCCCCCCCCCCTGCACTCACAGTTACACACATGCACACCTTTCAACAATAACAGAAAAAGACACTGATAAAACAATAAACACAATAAACAAACAAACAAAAAGCTACAGTACCTGAATACCACAGTGATACTCATTAAAGAAAGGTATTGGGTCTACTTCAACAAAAATAAACCAGTCACCTGTCACAGCAGTATACCTGCAGCAGAAATGACCGGCAAGTGTTATCTATGTCTTCAGCATTAACACTCCACCAATGACCACCAACCTCGGATCTTTTTTTGAAGACGGAAAAACGGACAGAATGACCCACGTTTTTGCAAAGCTCAAGTGTGACACAGAATAGAACCGCCCACGTTTTACACTTTTTACAACTCTAAAGTGTGATACAGAATAGAACCGCCCACATTTTACAACTCTAAAGTGTGATACAGAATAGAACCGCCCACATTTTACAACTCTAAAGTGTGATACAGAATAGAACCGCCCACATTTTACAACTCTAAGAGTGCGATACAGAATAGAACCGCCCACATTTTACAACTCTAAGAGTGCGATACAGAATAGAACCGCCCACATTTTACAACTTTTACAACTCTAAAGTGTGATACAGAATAGAACCGCCCACATTTTACAACTTTTACAACTCTAAAATGTGATACAGAATAGAACCGCCCACGTTTATGCAATGCACAAGTGCAATACAAAATGGGACCGCCCACATTTTTGCAGTGCACAAGTGCGATACAAAATGGGACCGCCCATACTTCTGCAACCCTCAAGTGCCATACAAAATGGAACCGCCCACACTTTAGCAGCCCTCAAGTGCCATACAAAATGGAACCACCGAAACTTTTGCAACCCACAAGTGCGATACAAAATGGAACCGCCCATGTTTATGCAATGCTTAAGTGCGACTCAAATTGGAACCACCCATGTTTTTGCAATACACAAATGCAGTCGAAAATTGAACCACCCACGTTTATGCATAGCACAAGTGCGATACAGAATACAACAGCCCACATTTTTGCCAACGATTTTTTGTGTGGGGGGCTTTTTTTTCTTCTTTTTTTTTTTTGCAATGCACAAATGCAATACATAGGGAAGAGCCGATTTTGGTTTGACTTTTGACTTCACTTTTCTCTGAACTCCCTGAGAAGTTATGGGGCTTTGACACTGAATGTCTCAGGACAATGTCTTGTGCAAGTTGAACCTAGACTGAGCCCATCCCTGTTAATGTCACAGCCAACAGAGAAAGGTTTTCCTGACAATGTCAAAGGTGCCACTGAAAATCATCAAAGTGGGCAGCAGCAGCTGATCTGGGCCTTTCTCTGATCTCTGGCCCTGTGACGGCCAAACATTGATGGCTCCCTGTGGACCTCTGGCTCTGGTGGTGGTGGTGTGTGGGGGGGGGGGTAACAGTGAATAGAGCCACAGTGTAGATGTGCATGGTAAGATCGGGATGAACAGAATAGGAGTAAGTAGCAGTTCTGAGCGAGACAGCTGGAATTCGAATAGAAAAATCCCTGTGGTAAATCTCACAATACGCCAACTGGAATGGACCTGATCATTGCATTGTGAAGCATATAAGGAAATGTATGGCTTGAAACAAAACCCTAACCAATAACAGTGAATAAACACAAATCTTATTTTACCTGAGAAAAGGCGACTTTACATTGTAGAGTCACCAAGCATTTACTATAAAAGTAAACCCATGATTGCTACAAACGTGAAGGGAGTAGGGTTTTACACACACAACACACACACACACACACACACACACACACACACACACACACACACACACACACGAGGGTGTAGCAGAATCATCCAAAATAGTGCTAATCCACTCCCACTTCCCCCCCTCCCTCCCTCTCCTACAGCTACACCAACCTCCAAACAAATTGGAGGTGTCAGTTTTCACAGACTGCCCTCTAGTTTAAAAACAGTCCAAAATAAATGTTATCAATAGACAGACCTCTTGTTCGTTGAAATAGAGTGAAAACATACACATATCTGGCAAGCTTTGAAGGCAGGCAGGACACACAGTGGTCACAATACTATGAATACACAGCACTGCATGTACACCCACTAGGATTTTCTCTATCATCTCACGAATGGCTTTAAACCTTAAACCGTAAAGACAACGATATTCTGCTGACCATCAAATAGAAATGGGGTTAAGAGGGGATAAAAAGCTAAACAACAACCCCCCCCCCCCCCAAAAAAAAAAAAAAATCCTAAGCTTGAGAATAAGCTGGAACTTCATATACAAAAAGAACCCCAAATAAAAACTTTTTAAACAGATTTAAAACTGCACTAAAACTGAAAAAAAAAACTCCAACAAAAAACTAAATGATATGGCTCCAGAGATTGGCCCTGTGATAAGCAGCATGGACTGAACAGATCAAAACTGTGGGTTAGTTTGAATTGAAAAGACAAAAGAGAAAGAAGGAAGAAAAAAACATCTACAGCAGATGACATGCGAACTTATTGAAAAATATTGTTTCAAAGATACACCTTCAAAGCAAAGGCCATGGCACCCCAATACTATTAGCAGTATATATCTGTACAACTGAGATGGAAGGGAGGGGAGGGGAAGGGAAGACAGGGAGATAGGATGGGAGAGGGGAGGTGGTGAGAGAAGATGGTCAACTCTGTTTCACATGAGGTAAACAAGTTATGTAAAATAAAAACATTAAGCTCAGCATTGCGGAAAAAGATAATGACATATCACACATAAATGTAACAAACAAGGATACACATGACCAGAAAAAGCCAGAAAACTTTAAATTTCTGGAACTTTTCACCTGGCATCATCACAACATCACACATCACAACGTACAGGTATAATCAATAAATGAAAGGTGGGGTTTTGTTTTATCTTTTGATTGGACTAATCAACTAAAAACAAAATTCTTATTACATCATTTAACCAATCATGGAGATCAAACAATGGACAGAACAGGGAAAGTAGAGTGGGAGGGGGGAAAGGTTATCACTATGTACAAGCTATTGAGCAGGAAAAACAAGTGGCACTATACTATAGTGAGATACTCTCCTTGGCACGAGCAGTATGAGTTTCATTCTCAGAGAGATATTCCTCCTTCCAACATTTTACACTACAATCCTATTCTGTGCCAAACAGCTCAACACAATACAAAGCGAAAAATACATTACCATAAAGTACAACATAATGTGATATATAAGAACCATAAGCAAAGAGATAATACCCATTTTGCATCTGATCAAAGCTTTGAAGAGGACAGAGAGATTGTGAGGGGAAAAAAAAGATGTGTGAATAAGAATATAGTGTGGAAAGAAGAAAAAGATGTGTGAATTGTTTCCCCTTTATATAAATAGAATATGCTTTGAAGATGATAGTATGACAGTGAAGAAAAAGATGTGTGAATAGAAAAAGAGAACAAGATGTGTGAATAGAAATAGAGAACAAGATGTGTGAATTGAAATAGAGAACAAGATGTGTGAATTGAAACAGAGAACAAGATGTGTGAAATTGAAATAGAGATCAAGATGTGTGAATTGTTTCCCCTTTGTACAAATGGGAGATAACTTGTTTCCATCCTTTTTCATGTCCTTCTCATTCTTTCTAAATCAACTCATGCTGTTGCTCTAGATCTAGATGAATTATGAAGAGATGGCCACCATGACTGTGAATAACTAAACGAATTGTTCCCATCTTACCTCATACCCTTCACTGTGTTTTGGGTGCATTGTAGCCCCATGCAACAGTTGATCATGCCAGTGTTTTAAGAAATATGTATAGCTAAATGTTAAGGTAGCCGCCGCTGTGGCCTAGTGGTTAGGGCGTTGTACTCGTAATCTAAAGGTTGCGGGTTCGATCCCAGCTATTCCGCTATGGCGTTGTGCCCTTGGAAAAGGCACTTTACGGCTATTTTCTCACCCCACCCATTGTAAAAGGGGTACCAACCTTGTGTTGGGGGTTAATCCTGCGATAGACTGGCGTCCTATCCAGGGGGAGTCTATGACTCTCAGTCGCTTAACGCCACAGAAACCGGATAAGCACCGCCTGATGAGCCTTATGGCTCGGGACAGACTTTAACTTTTTTTTAAATGTTAAGATAGTGAGAAACACAATAGTATACAAAAACAATTAAGAAGATAAAAAATCTGTGAGATGTCCCATAGAGTGCAAAAAAGAAGACATTTTTTTCTTCTGGTTTTGTTGGTCTGCTCAAAAATAACATTTTTACTGATCAAGATTTTTGCGTTAAGCAGATCAAAGTAAAAAAAAAAAAAAAAGAAGAAAAAGAGCAAAATGGTGCAAAGGCATATCAACAACAGATACAAAAAAAGCAAACTGTGGAAAGTATCTGACCAAATGGACACCCCCCCCCCCCCTAACTCCCACCCCCTATGGAAGACCTGCAATGCAGAAGACCACATCATGGAACCATGAATATCCCGCACGAAAGGCAAAGCAGTCGCCTGCTTACACCTCGTTTCTGCAGGGAGGAAACACACACCACCCTCCCCCCATCCTGGCTCCAAGCCATTCGCCATCAATAGGAAAGTGGTCTACACTTAGTGCACAACCATTGTCTTTTGACAGTCTTCACTGTCGTTACATCTTCACTGTTACTACATAACCATTGTCTTTTGACAGTCTTCACTGTCGTTACATCTTCACTGTTACTACATAACCATTGTCTTTTGACAGTCTTTCATCACATAGCAATTGTCTTTTGACAGTCTTCACTGTCGTTGCATCTTCACTGTTATTACATAACCATTGTCTTTTGAGTCTTCGCTGTCATTACATATCCATTGTCTTTTGACAGTCTTTTTGCCTTTTGACAGTCTTTACTGTCGTTACATAACCCTTGTCTTTTGATAGTCTTCACTGTCACAACTGAATACCAATGCTTCCTTTGTGGAAATCGAAAGTTTGGATTAGATACAAGAGCGTGCATCGATCAGCATGTTATAAATCCCTGCTTCCTTCAAAAGATATATACATTATTTAAGGGGGTGATAACAAAATTAAAAGTTAAAACAAGAGTAAAAAGTGCCTTGATTCAAATTCAAGGCAGATCATACAGTTGTGGCAGTGAAATATGGCATTGTATTTCCCATGGTGTCGTCGTCATCATCCGCCTGAGGCAGATCTGACAGTAGCAGCCAAAGAATTCGGTAGCAGCCATGGAGAAGCCGCCAGCAGTGCACAAGACATCAGCACCAGCCCAGCAATCAGAGCCAGCAGTGCACAAGACATCAGCACCAGCCCAGCAATCAGAGCCAGCAGTGCACAAGACATCAGCACCAGCCCAGCAATCAGAGCCAGCAGTGCACAAGACATCAGCACCAGCCCAGCAATCAGAGCCAGCAGTGCACAAGACATCAGCACTAGCTCAGAGCCAGCAGTGCACAAGACATCAGCACCAGCCCAGCAATCAGAGCCAGCAGTGCACAAGACATCAGCACCGGCCCAGCAATCAGAGCCAGCAGTGCACAAGACATCAGCACCAGCCCAGCAATCAGAGCCAGCAGTGTGTGTCAGCACGGCCATCAGCACCAGCCAGAGACACGCTGGCCGGCAGCCAAAGGGAAGTAGTCACTTCCAGCTAATGATGTGTCCCTCCTCCTCCTCCTCCCCTCTTCCTGGGGACCATCAAGAGAGCAGCAGAGGCCAGAGCAGCCCCTCCAACGTGACGCTCCCAAAAGGAGGACCGACTCCTATCTTCCAGCCCTTTGACGGACCATCAGAGAAAACCAGACCGTGTCAGCAGCCCCGCTGAGCTAACCCCTAGCTGGGGAGAGGGATTTCTGGGGTCCTGCTTAACGATCCTCCAGACAGCGGGAACTCCGGGAAGGAGAAGAAGCTTTGTACATCACTGGCGAGGGCTGGGGAGGGTGGGGGCATGAGGGAGGATGAATCCGCCGGGGGAGGAGAAGGCCGGGCTCCATCCCTGAAGGGAGGGAGATGGGGGCCACAGCTTCGCGGGGGGTCCGGACCGGGGGCAGCTGGAGAAAAGCGGAGGACTTGGCGAGGGGCGTCCTGGGGGGGAGGACTCTGGCCGCGGGGGCCGGGTCGCGCGGCTCCTGCACGTGCTGGCGGTGGTAGTCCTGCAGTTGCCGCATGAAGTTGAGGTTGGGGTCGATCACCTCGCGGCGAGACCGCACGTGCTCGAAGGCGTCGTCCAGGGAGAGGTGGAGGGTGTGGATGAGGTAGGCCATGCAGATGGTGGCGGAGCGGCTGCGCCCTGCCTGACAGTGCACCAACACCCGGCCCCCTGCCGCCTTCACCTCGTCTGTACACACACACACACACACAGCACAACCTGGGTTAGTATGTGGACAGCGCTTGTAGCACCTCTCTTTTACAATTCCTATGAATTAAAAGAACAACGGAAAAGAGACACAAAGCAACTGGCAAATCTGTATCTCTCTCTGTGTGTACACACACACACACACACACACACACAAATAAACACAAAAGCAAACAGGAAAAATATCTCTGCACACACACACACACACACACACATACACAAACACACACACACAAACACACACACCAAAATGACCATGCAACGCAGTACAACAAAAACTGGCCTCCCCCCCCCCACACCAAAACATCCACACAATAAAACCCACACCTCCTCCTACAACAAAAAAGCCAACCTACCTATAAAAAGGTTGGCCTGAGGGAACCAGGCGGTGAGGTCAGCGGAGGCACTGTCCCTGACGGGGATGTGCAGGTATCGGAAGAGCGCGGGGAAGTGGTTGGGGCAGTCCTTGGACACGTTGACCAGCGCGGTGACCCCCACCTGCCTCAACATGTCCAGGTCCGAGGAGTGAGGCCCGCTGCCCAACAGCAGGTGAGGCAGGATCTCCACAGGGTGACGCTCCTGGGGACAGAACAATAAATAATAAAACTTGAGAGGGCTGGCGGTGAATTTTTTTGGGGGGGTCTGTTTTGGGGGTAAGTTTTGAAAGTTTGAGAATAGAGAAGTAAAGTAAGGGTACAGTTTTAAGATTTCAAAGTCATAGAGAGAAGGGGGGAGGTGGAGGGAGGGATGGAGAGAGAGGGGGGAGAGAAGGAGGGAGAGAGGTGGGAGGGAGGGAGGGAGAGGGGCAGGGAGGGAGGGAGGGAGAGAGATTTATTTATTATTTTATTTATTCTTTTTATATCGAGGATAACAGAATAAGCAATCATGTGCTTTTTTTCATCCGGTCCCCATGTGTATGCAGTTTTTGTAAATATTGTCATCTGTTCCCACCGGCACACGATGGCCTACTCTTACGAAAAGCGGAACAGGATTTAAAGTGTGCGCAAGATGTTCTGCGTGCGTTCGCACACGGGGCCTCGGTTTAAAGTCTCATCCGAAGGACTTTTTGGGAGAGTGGAGTCAGCACTGATGTTAACTTCAGGAAGAAAATTTCCTCGACCGGACTCGAACCCGGGTCTTCAAATTGCCAGCGCAATGTTCTGACCACTAGGCTATCCGCCCCCCAAGAGAGAGAGAAGAGAGAGAGAGAGAGAGAGAGAGAGAGAGAGAGAGAGAGAGAGAGAGAGAGAGAGAGAGAGAGAGAGAGAGAGAGAGAGAGAGAGAGAGAGACTGACAGACATAGAGAGAGAGGGTGAGCAAGAGAGAGAGAGAGACTGACAGACATAGAGAGAGAGGGTGAGCAAGAGAGAGAGAGAGAACAGGAAAACTGAAAGTGAGGGTCTATAGAGACAGGCAGTTCTAACCAGACTAAAAATAGCAGAGCAGGTACACTGTGACAGTGTCTGTCTACACCAGGGAAACAGCTACATTCAGTCTAGGTCAGGGTAATGTGCTGTACTGTGTTGTTATTCTGTGTACGCGAGTGCTTTTGATTGTATTTGCAGACAGACACAGACACAGACACTTACGTTTTTAGCTGATGATCCCAAGTCTGAATGAGGTCCTGGTGAGAAGGGAGAGAACTGCTGGGTAGCGCAGAGAAATGGACAAAATTCACTGAAGGCCTCGTAACCTCCTGCAACAGAGCAAATACACGTTGTGGTTATTTATAATGATTATAATGCCTGAACATTAATGGATCAAGGGTCCAATGATGTGTGTGTGTGTGTGTGACTCTGTATGTGTGTGTGTGTGTGTGTGTGTGTGTGTGTGTGTGTGTGTGTGTGTGTGTGTGTGTGTGTGTGTGTGTGCGTGCGTGCGTACGTGCGTGCGTACGTGTAATAAGATAAATCAGGGTTTTTTTTCTAATTGAAATCAAATACTTTTTTCTCCGATAAATTGAAATCAAGTTGAACAAAACCCCATCCTTTCTACTCCTAGTACTCCCTCTCGATGTTAATGCGCCCCTTACCCTTTCCAACTTACTCCCACTCAAACAATAATGTAAAATTTCATAAGACCTTCATTCATCACACTCTATTTAATAATTAAGAACACAAGCACCGCAGTACCAATAACACAAATGAACGCCTTACGACTGAATGAATGCACACATAAAAAAAAAACCGAAAGAATTTTTTTTAATCTGGTTTGTTTCGTTTTTTTAGATTAAGCGAATAATAATATATATATAAAATCTCCAGACTTGTAGGCGTAATCGCAGCATGCACGCAGCAATGAAATATGTCGTAAGAGCACGGTACACTCACGCCGCCCAAACTCGATTCATGGTTTCCAGAGCAAATCAATGAACGATCGACATGTTACATATACACAGAGAGCGTGCATGCCGCCTGATGAATGGCAGGCGCATCGTCCTGTCTAAACCCGTCACCACACGCAAGACCGTACTGACGCCGCCGTCCTAATAGGCTAGGACTCGTAATAGCCCCCACCCCCTCCCTCAAAAAAAAAAAAAGAAGCTTCCATACATGTACATAATGACAGGTTCCGCTTCAATCGGATGATTGTCTGTTACATGACGATCGAGATATGTAACGCATTATCAGTGATTGCGTGCATGCACGCACACACACGCAGCCCCCCCCCCCCCCCCCTTTCCACACATAGGCATATTCTCTCTCTCTCTTTCTCTCTCTCTCTCTCTCTCTCTCTCTCTCTCTCTCTCTCTCTCTCTCTCTCTCCTCACACACACACACACACACACACACACACACACACACACAACGCACGCACACGCACACGCATACACACACTGGAAATTAATGAAAAGACAGCATTGGCTGGTAGCCACTGAATATGTAACCCATAAAGCTTATGAATCAGATCTAAGTGCTTCGGTAAGCAGTGTTGGGTTTGGTTGGGGTGGTGGTTTCTTTTTTGATAGGGGGTCTTTTCTGTGTTTTTTAAAAAAAATCTTTTTTTTTGGGGGGGGGTCAGGGGGTAGGTGGTGGTGACAGTTTTTGTTCGTTTCGCAGTTTTTTTATAATAATTATTAAATTTCCAATGACAACACAACACAGTGGCGCGACGTGTCAGTTAATGAATCCTTTGTTATGTGTGCAACTCGTTCTGATAACATCTTGTCAAGACACAGCCAGAGCAAGAAGAGAGAAATTAAAAAAAAACTAATACTGAGGTTCAAGAGCCTCCCCCCCCCCAAAAAAAAAATTGTATCCTATACATAGCCTACACAAATGTAAGCATATAGAGCCAGACAGACAGAAATACAGGACTATATAAATCTAAACACATGTGAGCATGTACGCAGGCACATGACATATGCACACAAGCACGCGCGCGCGCGCACAAACACACACACACACGCGCGCGCGCCTACACTTATCAATGGTCGGAAATCAGATTGAGAGAGTGGGGGAACTTATTCTTAGGCTAGCAGGAGAGAGAGAGAGAGAGAGAGAGAGAGAGAGAGAGAGAGAGAGAGAGAGAGAGAGAGAGAGAGAGAGAGAGAGAGAGAGAGAGAGAGAGAGAGAGAGAGAGAGCTCTTCACGGAATCTAGTTCTCTACCACAAGCCCCACCCTCCCTCTTTCCCATACTTATCACTGCCTCTCTCTAGCCCACCCACTCTTCCCTGGATATATATATATCTGTCTACTGTGCATGTATACATGGATGTATGCTATATTCTGGCTAACGCCCTTTCTCCGTGAGGCTTTTTGCACCATCAGCATGACAGGACAGTGACCTCGTTCGTTTGACAATGAGACAAGCTTGTAACCAAGCACCGAATATATATATGGCTCATTAGCCTACCTACGTCACTTTTGGTTGCTTGAGTTTAAAGAGTTGGTTTTATAACTTTTTTGTTTTAAGGACAGTATTTAGATTGTTCCGATTTGTGACAGTTTCGATCTATTTTTTTCTTACTTACACCTCATATAAGTCATATGCAACTTTACAATGTACGATTGGCATAAGAATGGATTAGTAGCTGCAAATGATTCACGTATGTGCGTTAAAGTCATGAAAAAATTATTTTGATTTTTTGTGATCCCTTATCCGTCAGTGTACCTTAATTTCTTTATTAGTTTAAAAAAATTAATTCTTCCTCTGCTTCGTTGATCGATCAGACATCAACTTTTGTTGACTGTCATATGAGAGAAAATGCATTGCGCTGCCGTTAAGCGCCTGACAAGACAGGCCCAGCGCATCCGACTTTGATAGTATGAAAAAAAATTAAACCAACTATACAAACAAGCTATAAAAAAAAAAAGACCAATTTTTTTTTTCAAAACCCAAGCACACAAACAGCACAAAAAAAAAAACCAAAAAATAATATCACAGTAAAATCGGTCTTTAGCCACAAACGAACATTTAGGATTGGATGGGGGAAAAACAACCTGTGATCATTAGCACAATCCTTTAGCAGATGTGCCGGAAAAAACTTCATGCATCTTTTTTCTGTGGTTCTAAACCTCAAGGTGGCAATGAAGAAAAGTTACTATGTAGCCAGTTTTACATCACCAATCGAAAGTTCCAACCATTTACAGGTGAGGAGAATTAGGCAGGAACTACAGGCTGCCAGCTGTTCAAAGCAAAGACAAAACTACACCTACAGTATCCATTTTCCGCAAGTGAACATTTTATTCAAAAACTGTTAATGTGAACGCAATATGATATAAAGTGGGACAGAGCGTAGAGTCATTACGAAGCACAATTTAATACACGTCACATCATATTTATCTACAGCAACTGGCAAAGAAAAAGAGCAACAAAAACCGCGTTGCTCAGCTGTCTCCATCCTGCTGTTCCCACACCCCTTCTGTCACAGTTTGTTCTTTCTGCCCTTTACATCTTTCCATGTTATTTTATCTTGTTTGAAACTACATAGGCTTACCCTTCCACCACCCACACGCCCATCGATCCACACTCATTACATTGTCTGAGAACACAGATGTTTCATGCATGTATATATATATAATAGTAAGCTGGTAACGACCACACACCACACACGCACCACACATGCACGTAAGGACATGCAAGCACGCACGCACGCACGCACGCTCTCTCCCCTCTCTCTCTCTCTCTCTCTCTCTCTCTCTCTCTCTCTCTCTCTCTCTCTCTCTCCTCTCTCTTTTGCTAGATAGATGGCTCGATGAAAAAGAAGCAAATTTATTGCTAACTCAAATGTACCATCTGGATATAAAATTTTGATCTGATTTTTCTCTCTCTCTCTCTCATTATATCTGTATGCTATATAATTCTTTGTTTGTTTGCCCATGTGTTTGTTGTGTTTTTGTTTGCTTTGTTTTGTTCTTTTTTTTTGGGGGGAGGGGGTTCTTTTTTATGAGGACCTGGTGTAAAGAAGCCTCTGGCTTATCCATATTTCCTCAATAAAACATTCGAGTTACGAGTCCGTAGTTCTCTCTCTCTCTCTCTCTCTCTCTCTCTCTCTCTCTCCTCTCTCTCTCTCTCTCTCTCTCTCTCTCACACACACACACACACACACACACACACACACACACACACACACACACACACACACACACACACACACACACACACACACACCACTGACCCATCAGTTAACTGATCAAAAACCTAATTAAACATCTTCCAAATAACCCACCTAATATAATTACCAGCCCACCCACGCACACACCATGAATGCCATCAGTCACACACAATGACTCACGCGTGTATGTATCACGCTGACATCTACACCACCGCCCCCCCCCCCCCCCCCCGTCTAAACACTCTCTCTCTCTCTCTCTCTCTCTCTCTCTCTCCTCTCTCTCTCTCCTCTCTCTCTCTCTCTCCTCTCTCTCTCAAACCTGTTCTCATTTTTCCAGGTAACATTCCTGTAGCCAAAAAGAAATAATGAAAATTAAAAATATATATAATATCTTAAGTTTATAATTCAGATTTTTTTTCTAAAATGATTTCGGAGATTGCTTTGTTTGCATAAAATATAGGTACGTAGGCTGATCACCATGCATTTATTCATTTAGTGATAAATCACTTAAATAAATTCAAGCGGTAGGGCCAACACTTTGAATAAGTTGACAAAATTTTATGAATTTGTTTTTTTATTAAGTTTATTTTGTTTGTTTATGTTTTTAAATTTTGTTTGGGGGGGTGGTCGTTTTGCTGTTATGGGGGTGGGATGGGGGGTTGGTTTGTTTTTCGTTTGGTTGGTTGGTTTGGGTTTTTTGTTTTTGGTGGGGTTTTATGGTGTGTGTGGGGGGGGGGGGGGGGGGTTGGGGGTTGGGAGGCAGGCTTTTTCTCCTTTATTATTTTTTTAATAAACAGAAACTTTGCCATTAACATCCTGATCTTTTGGGGGAGGGGGGGGGGATTGGTTGTCTTTTTTTTTTTTTTTAATTATCTCTCTAAAATTTGATGACATTTTTTGTCAACTCAATTATTCTTTTGAATACAGTCTAATAACTCTTATTGCTCATAGTGAGAACGTAACAGTGACTAATTGACGAGTTCTTAGTTATTTCTATACGTATAGGCCTAGCGGAATTCTATGTTTCATCCGTGTCTGAATGAGTGAGTTACTCTACATGTGTGTGTGTGTGTGTGTGTGTGTGTGTGTGTGTGTGTGTGTGTGTGTGTGTGTTGGTGTGCGTGTGTGTGTGTGTGTGGAGGGAGGGGTGCGTGTGTGTATGTGATGTGCGGAAGGGTGGTGCGTATGTGTGTGGGCGTGTGTGCATGCGTGCGTGGTGTGCTGGTTTGTATTTGCGTGCTTGAGTATATTAGGTTGTGAGTTTGTGCGTGCTGGTATTGTGGGCTTGTGTGTGTGTGTGGCGGTTGTGTGTGTGTGTGTTGTGTGTGTGGCGTGTGTGTCTATATGTGTTGTTTGCGTGCATGCACGCACGCACGCACGAGCGACTGTTGCTGGCATTTTTATAAAGCTGTGATCAAGTATACATGATTTGTTTGCAGTTTTTTCCCCCACTGTAAATGCAAATCGAATTTAACCCTCAAAAGAGGCACCTGAGGATATGATCCGTCTTACTGAAAAACCACGACGAAGGCAAACATCTAATATCACAATGTGTGGGCAAGCACACACACACAACACACACGCACATACATACACACGTCACGCACGCACAAACACGTCCTCCCACGCACACACACACACACACACACACACACACACACCACACACACACACACACACACACACACACACACGTCCTCCCACGCACGTCCTCCCATTATCCTCGATATAAAAGAATTAAAAAAAAAAAAATGCACACATGCACACACACACACACAAACACCCCCCCCCCACACCCACACACACACACACCCACCACCCCCCCCCCCCCCCCACACACACAGCCCCCCCCACACACATCCCCCCACCCACATACGTACGCACGCACACACACATACACGTCCCCCCACGCATACATGCACACACACACACACACACCACACAGCACACACACACACACACACACCACCCCCCCCCCCCCCCCCCCCCCCCCCCCCACCACACACACACACCACACTTACCAGCCAGATAGCAGAGGCGGGGAGGCAGCAGACGACCAAGCTGTCTCATCAGACTGCTGAGCACAGACACCAGGTTAGAAGACTGTACATCCCCCCCATCCCCCTCCACCACCCCCTCCTCGTCACTGGACTGGTCATACACCACCACACACCCGTAATACCCCCTGTCACCAGCCTCTCCCTCTCCAACTTTCCAGGCACCACGTTTTCCAAGGGTAACACCCCTCCCTCGGAACGTCGCTTGAGGATCGGGGGACAGTGCACATTAATGGCGTCCATCACATGGCCCCGGTTGAAAGCCATGAAGGATCGGCAGTCCAGCACCAACGTGTGACCCCACTCCTGCTCCCCTGCCAGCATCGACACCAGAGACTCGGGAGGAATCGGCTCCGGAGAAATCTGCCCTGCCGCTGTTTCCATGCGAGTTGAGGCGAAGGAGGTGCGACCGAGCGCGAAGAGAGACGACGGCTGAGGCAGCAGCAGTTTGGGAGGAATGGGGTAGTAAGGCACTGAGGAGCACACGACAAGAGGTGAATGCAGCATACGTTCGTTGTTGTCGGTTCAAGTCTTAAACAGCAGAGGGTTTTTTTCCTTTTCACACACGACACATCAGCGTTGAATCACAGTATCGAAGAAGAAGTTCATGCCAGAATGACCGCGATTTACACATACCATTCTCTGCAACTCGCGCCGGTCGTCTGCTCTGTTTTTATATCAGTTGTCTGCTTCGGTTTGTGAATGAAAAGCCTGCGGAGTGATATCTACGATTGGCGATCAGCTGCAAGCTGATTGGCTGAGCTGGGAAGCGTTCCTGTTACACTCAGTTAATCACTCCGCGGCAAAAAATATAAACCTATGTACTAGAGCTTTTTAAAACGATATTTATTAATCCACAGCCATACAACAATCGATTTATTATAGAAAATAATGTCTTTATTTTTGAGAAAATTGATCAAACTCAGCAAAACATCCTCTTTAGTATGTGCACACAGGTATCGGAAGCGCCGTGGCCATATAAGGGTGTTAGGTAAACGTCATCTGATTAAGCATAATTTTACCTTTCCTGCCACACGATCGGCAAAGGTCATTGAGGTTGCTTGCAAGGCACACGCGACAGCGCCACAAACACCGAGCCGTCAGAGACAAAGTGGGCTGAGGGAGAGGTGGTTGGGGGAGGGAGGGGAGGGGGAGAGATGCAAGAAATAAAACGACAAAGAAGAATACGAGCGCGGTGCGTGACACAGGCATAGCATACATGCATACAGATACTGGTGATTCAACCACGCTGCGACATTCCCCAATGGCTGTCAAAAGTAGGTCGACAGGATATTGCCTACCACGTACCATACACTGCAGCACAGAATCGTGGTGGGTTGCTGACATGCCTTTGTAAGCCTTGGCAAATAAAAGAAGAATATTCAGATCTACACTATAAGTTTGTTGCACTAACGCGCACGTCGAGTAATGTTCGTGCACACGCATGTGTGTGTGTGTGTGTGTGTGTGTGTGTGTGTGTGTGTGTGTGTGTGTGTGTGTGAGTCAAACTATATTTCCAGATGGTACATTAAATAAGCAGTGCAAGTGCTTCTTTTTCATCAAGCTATCTATCTAAAAGCAAAAATCCCCAAGATATGCATAGAGATTTGTTTTAAACTAGACAAACAAGCCATACAATTTTTTTTCTTTTAAAATACCCCCACAAACGAAATGCACGTGCACACACACAGCATCAACACAAAATGTGTGGTGGTGTGCGTGGTGTGGTGTGTGTGTGTGTGTGTGTGTGTGTGTGTGTGTGTGTGTGTGTGTGTGTGTTTTTGTTGTTGTTGTTGTTGTTGTGTCTTTTAACTGTTTGATTGGGCACTGAATAAGCAAACATGCTTTTTTTCGTCAAGCGATCCAGACAACAAGAAAAAAACCAGATAAACATAAGCCAGAAACAAAAGTTCAGATGAAATCACATACAAAAGAAACCAAACAATAACTAACGCGAATTTATAATCGTCAACTGCAACAACAAACAGCAACAAGCTAAAATAGAACATAGTATATTGAAGTGTGTGATATCACATGCAGCAAAAAAAAAAAAAAGGGGGGGGGGGGGTTGGCTTTTTGTGTTCTTGCTTTTGTTGTTTTGTTTTGAGTTTGTTTTCTTTGTTGTCTTGTTTGTTTTGTTTTTTTTGGGGGGTAACAGTTAACGCTTTTCAGTGTGGACACTTTTTTTAATCATCATGTTATATGTATTTTCAGTGAGGTGTGTCCTTTTCAAATGTTTGAATGCTTCTTCTTCTTCTTTCTTTCTTCTTCTTCTTCTTCTTGTTATATCATTAGTTTATTATCATCAACATCATCATCGTTATCATCATAATTATTGATGATGATAATGATGATGATGATGATGATGATGATGCCTCACATTTGTGTGTGTGTGTGTGTGTGTGTGTGTGTGTGTGTGTAAACCTTTTTATTTCAAAGGATGGGCAGACGGTAAAGCCGGCCAAGAGAAGAAACGTGACAAAGAGGAAAAACGTGTCACACTGTCTGTGTCTGAAAGAAAGCAGCTTATGGGATGGGGCGGGCCTATTATCGCTGCTTCGGTGCTGGTCAGACAGTCACTCCCTCCAACACTGCCCCCCACCATACTACTAGTATTGCTTGGTTATCGAAGGTGTCTCATTACCTGCTTTCAAGGAATGATCGAATAATCATGCGGGTAGTTTGAGTAATTGATATTGGTTGGGGTTTTTTGTTTGTTTGTTTGTTTTTTGTTTTGTCTTAAACTGAAACCGTGATTGGATTTTGCTTTTCGTTTTCTTTTCTTTCTATCTACTTCTTTGTTGTCTTTGTTTGTTTTTAAACTGAACTGGGTAAAATATCTTTGCCTGTTTGAGGTGGCATTAAAAACGACAAAAAAAAAACACACACAAAAATATCGCGTTGAAAACCAGTCCTGCAAGGTATAAAGAAGTTTCTCTTTCTTTCTTTTTTTCTGTTTAAGTTGATGGTGGAAGTCTTGGAATCCCAGCAGTCTGCACGTCTATATTCAATTTTAAAAGAAGACACAAAACATTTCTTTCAGCTCAGTATTTGGTGTACCTTCTGGTGTTATATCCCTTTAACAGCCATCTTGAGTTCTGTGCGGGGAGGGGGGGGGTTCAACATCTTGAATCTTTAAGAACTGAGGAGTTTTATGTATTGCTGGCTGCTAGGAAAGGAAAGCTCGAGAGAGAGAGAGAGAGAGAGAGAGAGAGAGAGAGAGAGAGAGAGAGAGAGAGAGAGGAGAGAGAGAGGAGAGAGAGAGAGAGAGAGAGGAGAGAGAGAGATGTGTGTGTGGTGGTGTGTGTGTGTGCGTGTTATTTATTTATTTTTATTATTTATTTATCTTTTATATCGAGGATACAGAATAAGCATCATGTGCTTTTTTCATCCGGTCCGTGTGTATGCAGTTTTGTAAATATTGTCATCTGTTCCCACCGGCACACGATGGCCTACTCTTACGAAAAGCGGAACAGGATTTAACGTGTGCGCAAGATGTTCTGCGTGCGTTCGCACACGGGGCCTCGGTTTAAAGTCTCATCCGAAGGACTTTTGGGGAGAGTAGAGTATGTACTGATGTTAACTCCAGGAGAAAAATCTCCTCGACGGGACTCGAACCCAGGTCGTCAAATTGCCAGAGCAATGTTCTGACCACTAGGCTATCGTCCCCCCGTGCGTGCGTGTGTGGCGTGCGTGTGTGCATATGTGTGTGTGATATTCAAGGCAGCCCATGTTGACACTATTTTGCAGCTTCCTCCTGTTATGGACGTCCAATTTCTTTGAATGGCAAACGACGATATTCTAAACAGAACAGACATTTTTTTAAAATCTTCTAATCTGCTCTAGGCTCACAAAATTTATTTATCGTGTGTGTGTGTGTGTGTGTGTGTGTGTGTGTGTGTGTGTGTGTGTGTGTGTGTGTGTGTGTGTGTGTGTGTGTGGTGTGTGTGTGTGTGTGTGTGTTGGTGCGCGTGTGTGTGGTTGATGTTTGCGTCGATCGCGCGCGCGCGCGCGATGTGTGTGTGTGTGTGTGTGTGTGTGGTGCGTGCGCGCACTCTTAGTATTGTAGTTAGTTAATCATTGTCATGACTTAAACCAGTGTAGATCGCAAAAAATGAGTAGCATTTGTATACTTAGTGTGAATGAGAATTGACTATCATTTTTTTATATATAAAAGTTACTGGTGTCTTAAGAATAGAACATGGTGTGACATTCTCTCCCGATTGTCTCTCTTCCCTGTGTTGTTGTAAGTTTTCAATGTTTATCTTGTATAGAGTTTTTTGTCCCAGAATCTCAACGCACATTTCACCCTTACCCCTTTCTTAAAAAAACAAAACAACAAAAACCCCCACATCTTTGCGAAGTGACTTTTGAAAAAGCGCGAAAAGAGGGGAGGGAAAAAAGGAAATTTTACAGCATAAAGTTTCAGGCAGACAGTAGTACTAAAATATCTTACTTCTTGCGAGCGGAGAGGCATACGTAATAACAAGAAAAGAAGAACAGAGCCGTGGCTTGGCTGGCTGGATTGTCAGCAGCATGTAGCCAAATGACGGTGGTGCAGTGCAGCGTCTGCTGTGGTTACTGGGCGACAGGAGGAATTC
>CM060317.1:82163658-82171158 GCA_030674155.1 Stramonita haemastoma
GAGAGAGAGAGAGAGAGAGAGAGAGGAGAGAGAAGACAGACAGACAGACAGACAGACAGACAGACAGACAGAGGGACTGTTTTGATTCAAACATGACATGCACTCTTACCATCAGTAATCATGATCCTTTCACTAAAAGTACAGGAAACTTGACGCGCCTTCTTGCTGGCAGGTGATAGATACCAGTGTGCCCCAGGGGTGGAGCAAGGAGGAATTATAGCACCACCACACGTCTGTGGGGTCCTTACGCGGGTTTCTTGTCGCTAACTGGCTCAAGACAATCAACTAGCTACGTAAACCTGGTCCAAAAGTAACTGGAGAGTCATTTAAAACTGCTTCAGTACGTTGCTTTTTTTTTTTTTAATCTTTATTTCATAACCATCTTTATATTGGCATTATTTTGGATTGTGTTTTCATCTATGTTGATATAAAAACGATACATATGCTGAACAGCTTAATACTTCTCAGGAACTTTTGGATTCGCACAGTTGTATTGTCTTGAGCCAGTTAGCGACAAGAAAACCACTTGAGGACATAGCACACATTCTCTTCGTTTATTAGTGCCCCTGTGTGTCTGTCTGTGAGTGTGTTGGTGTGTCTGTCTGTGTGTTGGTGAGTCAGTCTGTCTGTCCTCAGATGGGGCAACAGGAGCAGGTTGAATTGTAACAGGACACTTGCAGTTAACAACGTCATTCCCTTATCTTCAGGCGGTATTTGCCTTTTTTGACTCATGTATGTTAACAAACTGACATCCTCCATTTTGACTGGGCTGTCTGTCTGTGCTGTATGTCTGTATAACGTCTCTTCACTAGCAGTGATATCCAACTGGTGGTGCCTTTTAAAGAAAGAATGATATATAATATATCTGTGAAGGAAATAAATATCATAGACAAACAACATAAAAAAATAAACAATTAAATTCCATATTTTATTTTCCTCTATTAAAGTAAATTTGTTTGGCAGGGATTACAAAACATTATTTCAACTACGCAGTAACAGTTTAAATTAAAACAAAGAAACTTACAGCCGGAACAGTTTCCAAACAAAAAATTGTACCTGAACTAAGAACAGTTATGTCCGTTTCAGTACACCCGAAGTGATCTGACATTTTCCCTTCAGTCTACTCAGAATGCTGGACCTCTTTGAGAGACTTTGGCAACATTAATTTGGAAAAGCTCTTGGCCGTTGGATGAAATAGGATTTAAACTTCATTCTTCTCCACAGGCACATGTGATCCTTTTGCAGCATTTTGTTTTCAAGCCAGTATAGACGCCAAAGACAGAAGTACCCATGCTGGACATTAGCCTTGTGTAACGACAGGAAGAGTTTGTGAATATTTTGTAATTAATAAATAAGACAGAAACCCTGCTTTCTTCCAAAAAGAATATTTGAGTTTGCTAAATACACCTAGGTGGCGAGAAGTCATCTCAAATGAGCTGTGGACCAGACATGCACCAATGGAGTTGGAGATCAAGAAAAGGAAATGGGGATGGATCAGCATACGCTCTGCAAGCCTGCCTCAAATGTCACCAGGCAGGCCCTTGACTGGAATCCACAAGGGAAGCAGAAAGTGGGTTGACCAAAAACAGACCTGGCGCAGAAGCATCGAAGCAGAGACGAAGGCAGCTGGAATAACGTGGGCCGAGCTGAAAGGATCTCCCAGAAAAAGTCCTTTGAGGGGTGTTGTTGCGGCCCTTTGTTCCCCAGGGAAGTCATAGGCATAAGTCAAGTAAGTCATATACACCCATGCCCAGATGCTGACAGTCATACGTTTACACAATAGCTCTTTCAAAGAGCCATGGATTTTAAATTAACGTTGTGGATTTTGTTTTTCCATTTTGAGATCTTTCAGCTTGTTTCCACATGAGTCACAATGAAAAGACACACTAAAACTGGGGTGTGTGCCTTTAATTTGATAGTAGTGAATCATATTACTTTTTTTTTAATCATATAAAGCTTGTTTTTACGCTGAATGAACTTACAGCATTTAACACTGATCTTGAGTCCACAAAAAGCCTCACTCTCAAAACTGTTGCTGAAAGCAACAGACTATCCAAGACAAGATTCTGTTTGAAATGTTGTATGTCTAGCATTTGTTTACCCAGATAACACAGATAGTCTAAAGCCATTTAAAATGTAACAAGTCCAGCATTTGTTTACCCAGATAACACAGATAGTCTAAAGCCATTTAAAATGTAACAAGTCCAGCATTTGTTTACCCATATAACACAGATAGTCTAAAGCCATTTAAAATGTAACAAGTCCAGCATTTGTTTACCCATATAACACAGATAGTCTAAAGCCATTTAAAATGTAACAAGTCCAGCATTTGTTTACCCAGATAACACAGATAGTCTAAAGCCATTTAAAATGTAACAAGTCCAGCATTTGTTTACCCATATAAACACAGATAGTCTAAAGCCATTTAAAATGTAACAAGTCCAGCATTTGTTTACCCATATAACACAGATAGTCTAAAGCCATTTAAAATGTAACAAGTCCAGCATTTGTTTACCCATATAACACAGATAGTCTAAAGCCATTTAAAATGTAACAAGTCCAGCATTTGTTTACCCATATAACACAGATAGTCTAAAGCCATTTAAAATGTAACAAGTCCAGCATTTGTTTACCCATATAACACAGATAGTCTAAAGCCATTTAAAATGTAACAAGTCCAGCATTTGTTTACCCATATAACACAGATAGTCTAAAGCATTTAAAATGTAACAAGTCCAGCATTTGTTTACCCATATAACACAGATAGTCTAAAGCCATTTAAAATGTAACAAGTCCAGCATTTGTTTACCCATATAACACAGATAGTCTAAAGCCATTTAAAAAGTAACAAGTCCAGCATTTGTTTACCCATATAACACAGATAGTCTAAAGCCATTTAAAATGTAACAAGTCCAGCATTTGTTTACCCAGATAACACAGATAGTCTAAAGCCATTTAAAATGTAACAAGTCCAGCATTTGTTTACCCAGATAACACAGATAGTCTAAACGCCATTTAAAATGTAACAAGTCCAGCATTTGTTTACCCATATAACACAGATAGTCTAAAGCCATTTAAAATGTAACAAGTCCAGCATTTGTTTACCCATATAACACAGATAGTCTAAAGCCATTTAAAATGTAACAAGTCCAGCATTTGTTTACCCAGATAACACAGATAGTCTAAAGCCATTTAAAATGTAACAAGTCCAGCATTTGTTTACCCATATAACACAGATAGTCTAAAGCCATTTAAAATGTAACAAGTCCAGCATTTGTTTACCCATATAACACAGATAGTCTAAAGCCATTTAAAATGTAACAAGTCCAGCATTTGTTTACCCATATAACACAGATAGTCTAAGCCATTTAAAATGTAACAAGTCCAGCATTTGTTTACCCAGATAACAAGATACTCCAAAGCTAGTTGAAATGCTACAAACCCAACAATATTAAATTGACATTTCTTTACCCAATTAGAAATGATTTATAACCTTGAAAGTAGGAATGACAAAATATGTTGTGCCTACATTTTCAACGTCAAACACACAAAATGGTCCCTGAAAACTGGAAAAGTGGTATGCTACTTTTACCTTGAAGACAACTGGAAGAGGAGTAAGTAAAACTTTTAACATTTCCATCAATTGTTTTTTTAGTATGGGGTCAGTATCAGAGAACAGTTTCAGTGTGGTTTACCAATGACTCCACTGACAATTTAAGAAAGAACAGAACGGGAGAGAGAAGAGAAGAATATAGAACAGTGGTACAGCAACACCTTTTGTGACTTTCTAAGCAAGTCGGGCAACAGCCTCGTTGCCCTAAAAGCTCTGGCAGCCTGGAATCGGGGCTGTTGAAACAACTCACATCAAACGGACAAAAACTACGTTGGCGAAAGACAAGAACGGAAAAGGATGAGAGAACAAAGGAGTTTGACGCCGATGTCTTCAGAACACGGTAAAATGGCTCCAAGCTACGGGAAGAGCTGTAGACACAGAGCCTTAAGAGCTGAGGATGGACAGTTATTGCGCTGAAGAAAGGTTTGATGGCCCTGAGGTGTTAAGCCCGAGCAGACTAAGGTGTCTGTTAAGCAAGGGAAAGGTCTGTGGGTCATGTCTCTTTGTCTGCAGCTGGATTTTCTTCTTCCATTCCTTCAGACTTTGGAATGATGTTTATGGAACCAGAAACTGAGATCCCCAAATCATACTGCTCGCATTTCAGTTTGCGCTTGTAAAGGAACCCATGACCACCAGAGTTACAAAGCACAAGCAAAATTCTGTTATAAACTGTCATTCACGTATGGATGATATAGACATTAGAAACTGCCACTGCAGACATTACAACAGAAAATAGTAGAATACAATACAAAATCATCCAAAATAACCCCTGCAATACAATGCAACGCAATGCAATGCAGTACAATACAACAACAAGCAGCACAATACTTTACACTACCCCCCCAAAAAAAAAAAAAAAATTCACCACAGCACAACACCAAACCACACAACACAAACAACACAGTACAATACAAGACAAAAATAAAGGATGTTGATGAAGAGGGTTTCGTAAAACGCGAAAAATATCGAAAGAAGAAAAAAACAACAACAGGAAATGAGTTTGGGAGTGAGAAAGAGGGGGTGGGGGCAGGAGAGAGAGGGGGAGAGAGAGAGGGGGGAGGAGGGGAGAGAGAGAGAGAGAGAGAGAGGAGAGAGAGAGAGAGAGAGAGAGAGAGAGAGAGAGAGAGAGAGAGAGAGAGAGAGAGAGGCTGGACTTGACATGTAGAGTAATTACATTTCTGAGGAGGGATATGTGACCTACGCTTCTGCCTCCCCCTTTTCTCTGAAATCTGCCTTGGTGGCTTGTCGCCGTGTTTGCGTGGGAGGAAACTTGTACTCCCACCCCCACCTCACACTGCCCCCCCCCCCCCCCCCCCCCCCCCCTATGCATCCTTTTTCTCTTCCTCCAACCTCCTTCCTTGCCACCCCCATCATCACCACAACCACCCCCATCATCCTCTTCTTCTCCGCCCCCCCCCCCCCTTCCTCCTCTCTCTCTCCCACGATGCGAAGTAGAGTGGGGCGAGCGAAACAAATGAGTATTGACAATTGCATCAGTGGGCTGTGTCACACCATCGATCGCACTCTCGTTGCGCTTGCTGTGTGTGTGTGTGTTGTGTGTGTGTGTGTGTGTGTGTGTGTGTGTGTGTGTGTGTGTGTGTGTGTGTGTGTGTGTGTTGTGTTGTTGCAGTCAAAATATTATTTCCAGATGGTACGTCGAAAAAGCAATACGTTTGCTATTTTTCATCTAGCCATCTGTGCGTGAGTGCGTAGGCTACGTGCATGCGTATGTGTGGTGTGTGTGTGTGTGTGTGTGTGTGTGTGTGTGTGTGTGTGTGTGTGTGTGTGTGTTTTGTGTGTGTGCGTGGGGCGTGCATAGTTGTGTGCGTGTATCGTACGAGCGCGTGTATGCATGCATATGTGTGTTTTTTCTTGTAATCATAGCCATAAGTGCAAGCGCTTTACCACTGGCGCTCACAGACTGTAGGCTATTCTTTTCCTTCCTTCACATTCAAATCTGAGATCAACACTGCCAAAGATTCTCTAAAGTAACCATGACTATATTTTTATGCTTTGATGAGTAGCAGGAACAGAGCTGCTTTATCATTAGAATATACTTTCTTCTTCAACGAAAAAAGCTTTGCAAAATTTGTAAGCTGTTCACGTAACCATCACTAACATCAGTTATCCACTTGTAAGCGTAGACATAGCATATACAGCAGAAAAAAACAATAGAAGTAGTTCAGTTTTCAGTTAAAACCTGTACTGATTAATTTTTGCGTGCATTATCCTGCATTGTCCCTGCGTTTGTGGCCATGTAAACGATGGTATGGAGACAGTAAATGATACAGGGATCCCTCTTTCTCTGTACTGTGTGTCGGTGTGTTTCTCTCTCTGTCGGTTTGTCAGGCAGACTGACTGAGTTACGTGCTCTGTTTTTGGAGCTGAGGAATATCACCTTTCTTGTTAATTGCCTTAGATGATGATTAGTCTGCTTGTTTTTGTTTCATATTCTGCCTCTCGGCTTACTTTCTCATACAAGACAAACGATCGTGGGAACACTTACAACCCACGATGAATATATATATATATATATATATATATATATTATATATATATATATATATATATATATATATATAAAAGATGAGAGGAGAGAGAGAGAGAGAGAGAGAGAGAGAAGAGAGATGAGAGAGATGAGGAGAGATGATTGATTGATTGATTGATTGATTGGTTGGTTGATTCTTTTATATCGAGGATAATGGATTAAGCACTCATGCGCTTTTTTTTTTTTTTTACTTCCAGTCCCCATGTGTATGCAGTTTTGTAAATTTTGCCATATGTTCCCAACGGCACACAACGGCCTAATCTTTCAAAAGTGGAACAGGATTTACCGTTTGCACAAGATGTTCTGCGTTGATCGCACTCGGGGCCTCGGTTTATTGTCTCATCCGAAGGACTTTTGGGGAGAGTGTGTTTATTTACTGATGTGAACTCACGGGGAAAATATCTCTCGGGATTTGAACCCTGGTCGTCAGATTGTTAGCGCAATGTTCTAACTACCAGGCTATACATGCCCCATGTGTGTGTGTGTGTGTGTGTGTGTGTGTGTGTGTGTGTGTGTGTGTGTGTGTGTGTGTGTGTGTGTGTGTGTGTGTGGTGTGTGTGTGAGAGTGTGGAGGATATAATGCGTAGGTCAAATATCGGTGAATGACACAAAAAATAAGAAAGATAGAACAGTTAATTCTGATGCGTAAATTCTTGCTAGTGTTCATAAGGAGTTGACAGCTTTGGGGGTTTTGTAAGGTGGTTGGGAAAAAAAAACCACTCACACACACTTTCTTGTCTTATATTTGGTAAAACATGTGCATTGTTAATCCTTACGTGGTGTCTTTAAAATAGTATAAAAATGATTTTGCCCTAAGCTTAAAACACACACACACAACACACACACACACACACACACACACACACACACACACACACACACACACCACACCATGATGATGTATCAGTGTTATCAATATAAGTCAGGGGCCAATCAACACCCACTCCGCCCACTCTCTTCCGGATTCTGTCCCCTGCCTGGGGCGATGCAACAGCCCTGGCATCTAATCTTCCTCTTCTTATTCTCCTTCTTTCTCCCTGTGTGTGTGTGTGTGGTGTGTGTGTGTGTGTGTGTGTGTGTGTGTGTGTGTGGCGCGCGCGCGCGCACGCATGACACAAGCAAAGCGCCATACATTTTTCCTGTCTAAAAATGCGTATTTGTTTCCCTATCACTGTGGCGTTTTGCTACAGAATTTTGCCAGGGACAAGTCTCCTGTTGCTGTGGGTTCTTTTAACTGCGCTGAGTGTGTGTTGCACACAGAGCCTCTGTGTAACTCTCTCATCCAGAATACTAACAGCCAGAAAACACTCATGGTCTTGTGGATAAGGGAAACTCCGGT
>CM060317.1:82173658-82178658 GCA_030674155.1 Stramonita haemastoma
ACCTGAATCATGGCTGAGCCGTCTACCCCTTGACTGGCTTTTTCCTCCGCGATAACATTCTTTCTGGCTCACTCTTCCCTCTGCATTGTTTCTGATTTAGTCTTCCCTTCACATTGCTTCTGACTAAGTCTTCCCTCCATCCCACCGACACCATTCTTTGCCATCACCATCCCCTCACCAATGTTTTGGATGAGATTATAAACAGAAGTCCTAAGATACAAAATACAACACACTTTATGACCCTTACACTTACACACGCGCGCGCATGCACACACACACAGACACACGCACGCACGCACACATCACACACACAGACACACGAACACACACAGCAAGACACAGAGAGACAGAGAGAGAGAGGAGGGGGAGGGGGAGGGGGGCACATGAGTGCATTACAATTGATATCAATATGAGGGCAAATACAATTGATATCAAGCAAGTCATAATGGAAAAAATCGTACAAACATAAACCATAGTCCAACCATGGAAACCAACTGCCTGTAAACGCAAATTAAGATCATATCTCTCATATACATCGTTCGTGGGGGTGGGGAAGAGGGGGTGGTGGTATCCATGACGCGGATGAACCTAAAAGTGTCTCAGAGACAGATAGATATTTATGAGAAAAATGTACATTAATGCAGGATTATATTTCGCTGTGGTACCTTTGAAAGGAAAGTGTGAGCGTAGTGTGTGTGTGTGTGTGTGTGGTGTGTGTGTGTGTGTGTGTGTGTGTGTGTGTGTGTGTGTGTGTGTGTGTGTGTGTGTGCGTTGTGGTGGTGTGTGTGTGTGTGTTGTGATGTGCTGTGTTGTGTTGTGTGTGTTGTGTTGTGCTCTCTCTCTCTCTCTCTCTCTCTCTCTCTCTCTCTCTCTCTCTCTCTCTCTCTCTCTCTCTCTCTCTCTCTCTCTCTGTCGTGCTGCGTGCGTGCGTGTGTGCGTGCGCATCTGTGTGTGAGTACGTGAGCGTGCATGCATATATGTGTGTATGTATGCGCGTGCGTGCATACATACGTGTCTGTATGTGCATGCATGCACATACAAGTCCGTACGTGTTCATGCGCATACATGCACAATCCTGTATATGCGTGTACATGTATAATTTATTTCCCATGGGCTGATTATGAGCGAGTGCGCGTGCAAGAGAATACTTGTCTGTGCACATAACGCGCAAGCGTTTACGTGTATGTGCGTGCATGCGCGTACAAATGTGCGTCTGTGGGGCGGGGGGGGGGGACGTCTATGTACAAGCGCATGCATAGGGGAAGCCTCTTGGTCACGATTTGAAAAGGTGGCACAGCTGATGACCTTTCTTTTTATAGTCGTGGGAAAGAGCATACTACACACAGGATCAGATAAGGGAAATGACGTATTTCCACGTTGTGTGCTCACTGACTGGAAATGCCTGATTGCCCGATGTCACTTGCGATGACCTCTTTCTGCTTTACTGAGCGGAAGGCAAGGACACGACTGATAGGAAAGGATATGTAGGGGATGAGTATGATTCCCCTGGTAAAACAACACGCAAAAAACAATAACAGAAAACTGGTTGGGGTGCGAGGACTTAACTGCTCATTTTATAAACGGGTGTTTCAACATAGATAGTAAAGTAACTCAAAATTTCATAGACAATTTAATTATTTGAATCTCCTTGCCAATATATAACAGCAAACAAAGAGAAAAAGGAAACAAATTTAGCCCCAAATACATCATTAGCTGCCAAACTTCAGTTTGATGATATTGATGATAATAATTGTGGTAATAATGATGATAGTAGTAAGGATGACAATGATAATGATAATGAAGATGACAGAAGAAGAAGAAGAAGAAGAAGAAGAAGAAGAAGAAGAAGAAGAAGAAAAGAAGAATAGTGTATTGCTCTTGAGTTTGAAAAGTATTTGAAGAAATAAAATATTGAGAACCTCAAGGCACAGAATTCATTTTGATTTATTCGACTAGGACGCAGGTAGAGTTGTCTCAGGAGATTATGTAACGGGCTTGAAGGTGCATCTGCTCGTGCATCCAAGCACACACACACACACACACACACACACACACACACACACTGTGTACATACGATTATCAGATATGACACATTAGAATAGATTTTTTGTTTACACAGTGTAAAAGAAAAACAACCCAACAACAACAAACAATGTTCCAAAGATGTAGACACTAGATGCCAATGCCTCTGTCGTGATGAAATGTTTGTTTTATCAAATTCAAGACTTACTGTGAAATTCTGTACTTTTAAGGTAACGGAGTACTTCTATCGCATTTGTCACGTGCAGACACGGTTATGGGTAAAATGTGTGTGTATATTTTTTCTATGTTAATGTGTTTACAAGTAAGGGAGTCCGCCAATGTTGTTGCTATTATTATTGTTCAATATAAAGTCTATTCACGCTTGATGATATTAGACTGCAAAATGAAATTCTAAAACAACAACAACCAAACAAGCAAGCAAACAATGTGCGTGCTTGCTTGCTTGTGTGTGTGTGTGGTGTGTTGTGTGTGTGTGTGTGTGCGTGCGTGCTTGCGCGTGTGTGTGTTTTGTGAGCTTTATCCAGCTAATCACTCTAGATCCAGCCACAGATTACAAATCCCAAGTTTCAAAACACACACACACACACACACACTCTCTCTCTCTCTCTCTCTCTCTCTCTCTCCTCTCTCTCTCTCTCTCTCTCTCTCTCTCTTCAGATGAGTTTTGAGGAAGCGGACAGGCCTAAACACAAACTTGCACTCTATGCTCTCACTCAACCCCAAAGTATGAGCCATAAACCCCAAAACACACACACACACACACACACACACACACACACACACACACACACACACCACCACACTCACTCACTCACACACACACACACACACACACACACACAACACACACACACACACACACACACACACACACACACACACACTTTGTACAGCAAGGTGTGCCAACAATAATTACAAGGACGGCAACACAGCAGACTTCTTTATAGTCCAGGAAAATTTTGCCAAAAAAGGGCTCTGGCACAGAATAAATGCTTCAAAAATTTTTTCACTTGTTTTATGTTTTGGTGGGTGTACTTGACCATCCCAAATGTTGTTAACAAAAATTTAGTTGCGGGATAAGTTGTAATTCGTGTTTGAAAAGAGTAGGTGCAGTGCAGCTGAGCTGAAATGGTATTTCCCATTTGGGCTGCTTTGCAAGCTGTTCTTGCTGTCCAGTCAGGAATTTTTACACTAAATTGAAGCAGGCTTGTATAAATTTCATTTCTAAACTAAAACTTTTACACTCTGATGACCCAATGTCTTTTATTGGGGAAAACTAATGTAATTGCACCTCCCGTTTTCAAATTTGAGAAAAGTTTACAGATAACGTTACCGTAGGCAGCAAAATTTAAACATTGTGCAATCATTTTAAGTGTAATAATGTTAAACACTCAGAAACGCATTCACATGATGCAAAGAACATGATATTTGATACATGCTGTTGTCGCTATAACTTATTTGCTTACCCACACCCCCTAAAATTAGTAACCCAAGCGTTCAAACGAAGTACAATTTTCAGTCAAAACAAAACTACTGGCAACAGGCAATCACCTTGGTTATGTTTTTTTGTTGTTGAATACATATTATCAGCTTTGTATTCATTAACAAAAACTACTCTTTTTCTCAATTTGACGACATTTAAGAGGTGCTTGTATATTAATTTACCATTTTGCCAATGATTGGTTCACAAAATCACTTGTAACATCTCTTACAGATGTTCATAGATTCAGTTCCAATGTCATGAAGATGGCAGTTCAACAAAATGTAAATATCCAACATCTTAGCATGAACTGTGCAGTGTGTCTTCCTAATTGGATAGTCCAGGACCTCCAGCAACTCTGAATGTGTGCAGCTTTGCCCTCTACATTGCCCACATGCAACTGAAGACACGAGGCCATGCTTACAGCATGTACACCTTGCTGTTCGGCATTCAGTCAGACAATGACATCTTACAATAATTTATTTTTTAAAAAAACATCTTACAATATACAGAGGAGCTTCAGGGGTTACGTCAAAATCTTTATAGTTCGAAACATCACTCCATGTTTTTATTTCCCATCCCCAGTCCTGGGGATCTAACTGGAAACTATGTGAATTTAAATGCAACCATTCATGGACCTGGAAATAGGTCCTCATAGAATGGAACTTTGCAGCTGAGGATGTTGGGGGCAGTTTGTTTGGGTGTAATGATAACAGAAGTAGCTGGTTTCTGCATGTATCACACATATCGGAGCTTGTCCAAGGAATCTTTGTTCTTGCCACCATGCATCATTGCAGTGGTCTTTTCTCCTGCAGCTATCACTTGCTCTTTGCTCATGTTGGGTGTCATGAACACGCATGCATGCTCTCGATAAAATGCACATTCTAACTTTTTTCCACAGGTTGGATCTTTTCGTCTGAAAACATACTTCTCTGGCTTTCTCTAATGCTGTACCTACAATGAGGCAGTTAGCATCACCACAATTAAACAGTGTTGAATCCAGACTTTGTCAATCCTTCACCCAGCAGTTGAATGAAGTGCAGTCTGTTGGCTGGATTTGCTATAAAGCACTTTCTGGACTCAGTCAGCAGCACCATGCTACCAGCAAAATAATGACAGGTCCTGTGATCCCACCATTTCTTCTCAGATGAGCAGCATCTTTGGTTAGCAGTCCACTGCAATCAATCACCATCAAATACAACAATATCCCTGTTGTAGATGCAGTTCATGAAGTTGCTATACATCTGCACCAGCTGGTTGCATATTGTTCCACAAGGCCAGACAAGTCGATGCAAAAGGGACCACCACTAATGACCAAAGCAGTATGATCTGCAAGTTGAACACCCAGCTGTTTTGTGGCTGACCAGATATGACTGGCAAGTACTGCTTTGTTTGCTTGCCTGAGTAATTAATACTTACGTTAATTATAAACCAGGAACTAAACAGTTGATGCACTTTCGCAGCAAGCCCAATCTGT
>CM060317.1:82186158-82191158 GCA_030674155.1 Stramonita haemastoma
AGACAGGAAAAAGAAAAAAAAAAACAATGGGTAGGCGCTGCACTTGTGGCGACGCGCTCTTCCCCGGGAAGAGCAGCCCGAATTTCACGTAGAGAAATCTGCTGACATGAAATGGTATAAAAAAAATATTCTAAAAATAAATAAATAAAATGCCCCCATCAAGAGAACACCCACACTGAAGTAGTGTGGGACTACGGTTCACTCCCGTACGAAGAGGGTGAGAGAGCTGGGAAGAGTATCTATGTATAGTAACACGCTAGAGTTTGACAAGTGACGGGATGTGATATTTTAGGGACCTAGGATAGCTGAGCAGAAGCTGGGGTCTCTGATGCCTCGCTCCTCCCCTACGACCACATGGGTCATGGGACACCTTTACCTTTTTAAGCTAACCCATAATCTCCCGTTTTGCAGCCAGTAAAGGGTAGGCCTATTGATGTATGGTTTACGAGCCATTAGAAGGTTGAGAGCAGTGTGCACTTAAGCTTGTTAGGTTCTGAAAATAGAATCGTGACAATGGCAAAATTGCCACCACTTCAGTCCTTTGCCATTGTGTCAGTCCAGCACTGTTTTTTTTTTCTCAGGTAGAAGGGTGTGGTGTTATTGGGGAGAATGTTGGGATTGGATATGATAAAGTTAATTCAGGCTGGGATTGTGGTTACAAATCACACTCCTATATAAAAAGGCCAGCTCAGGAACATGTGCAAAGGGGTGCCCATACAGCAAACACTTATACCCCTGCATCCCCTTCCCACACACACCACACCACAGCACACAGCACCACACACACACACACACACACACACACGCGCGCGCGCGCGCGCGCGCGCGCGCTCCATTCGCACCTCCTCTCTCACCTCTCTCTCTCTCTCTCTCCTCTCTCTCTCTCTCCACACACACACACACACCACACACCCATCATCCAGTCTCTTCCCACTCCCTTTGTTCCCCCCTACACCCACTCCACTGCCCACCCCCCACCCCCACCCCCATCCCACCCCTGTCAACATATAACAGGCAGGATGGAAAAACAAAAGGTCGGTGTAAACGTGATCTTGTCAAGATGACACCTGTGGAGGCCTAAAGAAAACATTAAACCCACAGATTAATGAATAATAAATGTCCCAGGTTTTGAGCTGCACGTACACACACAAATCAAAGGTCTGTCCTTGTGACAGCTGCTACCCTGGGTTTTTCCCGTGAACGAACACTGTCTAAAAGGATGACAGCGTGGGTTGGTAGTTAAGTCTACTGGTAACGCACTTGTTTAGAAAACGAGAATCGTAGCTTCAACCCTCCGTTTGAAGCCCAACTTTCTATCAAGTTATGTTCGATATATGTATAGCTGAAGCAAACTTGTGATAGAACGGCAGCAGTTCTGTGCCCTGATAATTGTTGTCCACAGGACAAGTATGGTGAATTAGGATCAGTAGCAGCAGCAACAGCTGATCTTGCAGCAATAACAGCAACAGCAGCAATAGTAATAGTGGTAGAAGCAGCAGCAGTAGTCGTATAGTGGTAGTAGTAGTAGTAGCAGCAGCAGCAGCAAAACAGCAGCAACAGCAGTAGAAGTAAAAGTAATAGTAGCAGTAGTAATAGAAGTACCAATAGTTGCAACGGCAGCAGTATTAGTCATAGAAGTCGTCGTCGTCGTCGTATCGCCTAGTAGTAGTAGTAGTAGTAGTAGTAGTCAGTAGTAGAGCAGCAGCAGCACAGCAGCAGCAGCTAGCAGCAGAGCAGCAGCAGCAGCAGCACAGAGCAGTAGCAGCAGCGAGCAGCAGCAGCAGCAGCAGCAGCAGCAGCAGCAGCAGCAGTAGTAGTAGTAGTAGTAGTAGTAGTAGTAGTAGTAGTAGTAGTAGTAGTAGTAGTATAGTAGTAGTAGTGCATGCGCGAGGTGTGTGTGTGTGTGTGTGTGTGTGTGTGTGTGTGTGTGTGTGTGTGTGTGTGTGTGTGTGTGTGTGTGTGTGTGTGTGTGTGTGTGTGCGTTGTCACAGATAGAGAGGTAGAGAGAGAGACAGACAGATAGATAGATAGATAGTAATAGATAGATAGATAGATAGATAGATAGATAGATAGATAGATAGATAGATAGATAGATAGATAGAACAGAATAGATAGATAGATAGATAGAAAGCAGACAGAAAGACAGACAGACAGACAGATAGATAGATAGATAGATAGATAGATAGATAGATAGATAGATAGATAGATAGATAGATAGATAGATAGATAGATAGATAGAAGAAGAAATAGAATACACATAAAGCATAGATGCATAGGAAGACAGACAGACACACAGACAGACACACGGACATTCTGAAAAGAAATAAAGACATAAAGCAACATAACGAAACACACACGACAAACGTGAACTGAAAAAGATAAGACAGTTTGACCCTTCGACACTCTGGTACTTGATTGATGTTCCTTCCGTTTCTTTCGTGATTTTCAGATCCGGCAGTAGGATGCCAGATACATATATATTATTTCATATTAATGACTCTGTGTGTGTGTGTGTGTGTGTGTGTGTGTGTGTGTGTGTGTGTGTGTGTGTGTGTGTGTGTGTGTGTGTGTGTGTGTGTGTGTGTGTGTGTGTGTGTGTGTGAAGTCCAGTCAAATTTTTATTTCCAGATGGTACATTGAATAAGCATTGATTTGCTTTTTTTCATCAAGCCATCTATCTAGGAAAAAAAAGAAAAAAACACATTTCACCAATATTGTTTGAATAACATAAATATAATAACACATAACGTGTGTGGGGGTGGGGGGTGGGGATTCTTTTTTTTCTTTCTTTATTTTATTTTCAATTTCGAGGATTATTGAATGGGCACTCATGCCTTTTTTTTTACATCCAGTCTCCATGTATATGCAGTTTTCTACACTTTGTCATTCGTTCCCACCGGCATATAATGGCCCACTCTTCCGAAAAGCGGAACGGGTTTCAACGTGTGCGCGAGTGTGTTCGTTCTTGTATTTAACGTCTGTTCACTATAAGTGATATTACACGGGGGGAAAAGTCATGTAACAGGTATCAAAAAATCAATGCAACATCTAAAAATGCAAATAGGGAAAATAATAACAAAGAACTTTAAAAGAAACGCGAAAACTGGGCTGTGTACAAGAGACTTCGTAACAGCAAAAAGAATGTTTTCATCTGAGAGAATTACATCTAATTGGCACGCACGCACGCACGCACGCACGCACAAAACACACACACACACACACACACACACACACACACACACACACACACTACACACACACATACAGAGCTCTCAACTAAATATCCACTCTACCCCCACCCCCACCTGCTACACAAACCTACAATACACAAAAGCAAAACGAGAATAAACGTTCGTATAAACACGATTCTAATTAATATGAAACCCACACAAGCGAACAGTTCAAACACAATAGAAAACAGATATTCCCATGTTCAAAGTTCCACACGCTCTGAACATGGGAACACTTGCAATTCAATCGGGCTCATCTTAATTCAGGCCCATTTGGTAATGAACTGTAATTCCGCATACCCTAGCCAATTAAACACACACACACACACACACACACACACACACACACACACACACACACACACACACACACACACACACACACACACCACACACACACAACACACAACATACAACACACGCACGCGCATGCACACACGCACGCAGCTCCAGTTTTCAACAAGGGGGAAGTATTTCTGACAATAGCCATAGATGTATGTTTTTATCCTCCTTCCACCCCCCACCCCCCCCCCCCCCCCACTAACCTCTGTCTGCCTGTTCCCTCCCCCCCTCTCTCCCTCTCTCTCCCTCTGCTTCTTTTCCTCTACCTCCAAATCCTCGTCCTCCTCCTCCCTCCTCCCTCTTCTTTCTCCTCCTCCTCCTCCCTCTCCTCTTCTTTCTCCTCCTCCTCCTCCTACTCCTCCTCCTCCTCCTCCCTACTACTACTACTGCTGCTGACTACTACTACTACTACTACTACTACTACTACTACTACTACTACTACTACTACTACTACTACTACTACTACTACTGCTGGTGTTGCTGCGGCTACTACTACTACTACTACTACTACTACTACTACTACTACTACTACTACTACTACTACTACTACTGCTGCTGCTGCTGCTGCTGCTGCTGCTACTACTACTACTACTACTAACTACTACTACTACTACTACTACTACTACTACTACTACTACTACCTGGCCTGCCGCTTTGTGCTCCTCAGCTTCCCAGCAGTGTTCAATGGGTATGGTGGACCTCTGAATAGAAAGAGAAATAAAATGGACAGCAGAGGAGGATAGTGAAAGTTTCTGGAGTGATGTCAATGGGAGCCTGGTGATAACAGAACTAGGACCGGCAGAGTAGCAGCAGCAGCAGCAGGTAGTAGTAGTAGTAGTAGCAGCAGCAGCAGCAGCAGCAGCAGCAGTAGTAGTAGTAGTAGTAGTAGTTAGTAGTAGTAGTAGTAGTAGTAGTAGTAGTAGTAGTAGTAGTAGTAGTAGTAGTAGTAGTAGCAGTTGTAACAGTAGTAGTAGTAGTAGTAGTAGTAGTAGTAGTAGTAGTAGTAGTAGTAGTAGTAGTAGTAGTAGTAGTAGTAGTAGTAGTTGGCAGCCTCAGTCTCTGAAGACTATAGAGTTGTGCTCTAGGTGTTAATTCTGGTACAGCGTCGGGTGTGGCTGGCCAGTCTGACACGGGAATAACAGACAGTCCCTATGGCAGAGGGCACAGATGAAGTCTGACGCTGGTCTGTCTGCCTGGCCTGCAGCCTTTCTTTTCGTTCTCTTTGCCTCGTGCTGCTGAGCAAGTGTCTCTTCGAACTTGGAGAGAACCTTTCTGCACTGTCTGTCTCCAGGCTGATCGTTCGAGGGCTGTTGCTTCCCAGTTGTTCTGGTCGATGTTCAGGGCTTGTAAGTCCCTCTTGCACACATCTTTGAATCACAGCTGTGGTCTGCCTGTGGGACGTTTTCCCTGCTCAAGTTCTCCATAGAG
>CM060317.1:82196158-82198658 GCA_030674155.1 Stramonita haemastoma
GTGTAGGCTATGTCTCCGTTCACTTGTATCTTTACTTTTATACTGCGTACGCACTAGCACGAGTGCGCGCGCGCGCATACACGCATTATAGTATGCGCACGCATGTGTAATTGTTTATACCTACATGATAAGAACTTGATGCTCGACTGTTTCGTAAGCTACTAAAAAAAAATAAGTGCCTGTCAAGCGTCAGTCGTGTCTATTTCAGGACAATGTTTTCCTCATCATAGCTCTCCATGTGGGAGGGAGGGGTATATGTGGAGGGGGGGGGGGGGGGGCAGGGGGGAGGAGGGGAGCAGGGGGGGGGGGGGGCGGCATAGCCTGGTGGTTAGAGTCTTGTGCTCGCGATCTGTGGGCCCGGGTTCGAGCCACCACCTGCTCAAAGGGATTTTTTCCCCTATAGCTATAGTTCACATCAGTGCCCACTCCACTCCTCCGAAAGTCCTTCGGCTGAGACTATTATAAACCGAGGTCCTGTGTGCAAACGCATGTTGAACGTCTTGCGCACACATTAAAACACGTTTCACCTTTCAAAAAGAAAAGGCCATTGCATTCCAGTGGGAACAAATGACAAAATGTACGAAATTGCATGCACACAGGGACTAGATATTTAAAAAAAAACAAACCCACATGAGTGCTTATTCGTTATTCTCGAAATAAAAGAATTGAATTGAATTCTCTTCTTCCTATATTATTCCCCTTTCCCAATATTAATGTCCATCATGATTTGGTGGTTTAGAGGTAACACACCCGTCCAGAAAGCAACTATTCGCGGGTTCGATCCCTTCCCCCAACCCACTTATTCCTTGAGGCCTCGAGTCGTTGTGTGGGTGCTGGGTAGCCTTGTGGTCAGATGATGCGCTCGTGATCTGCTGACCCGGGTTCGAATCTAGTTCAAGAAGATTTTTCCTCTGGCGTTAACATCAGTGCCGAATCCACTGCCCCCTCCCCCCCCCCCCCCCCCCCCCAAGTCCTTCCGGTGAGACTATAAACCGAGATCCCATAAGCGAACGCACACAGAACATCTTGCGCACATGTTAAAATCTTCCGCTTTTCGGAAGAGTAGCCATTGTGTGCTGGTGGGAACGGATGACAAAACTGCATACACATGGAGACTAGATGTAAAAAAAAAGTACATGAGTGCTTATTCCATTATCCTCAATATCAAAAGAATAAATAATAAGTAATAAAAAAATAAATATAAATAAATAAAGGAAAAATGAGAGGGGAAAATACGTGTGATGCTGCTCTTGTGGCCACATGATCTCCCCCGGGAAGGAAACGCAAGCCCAAATGTCATGCAGAGAAATCTGCTGCCACTGACATATGTTTTCAATATATATTCACCATCACCTATCCTATGTCTAGCAGACTGTTGGGGCACCACTGAAGACTTTGCAACCAGCTCCTCCACTCTTCGCCGTTTTCAGCTCTCCGTAGCAAGTCTGCATACTGTAATATTAAGATAAATTTAAAACCCACCCCTCTCACCTACCGAAATAAAAATCCCGAAAAATGAAAAAATAAAAGCGCAGACATTTGTCTCTTAGAAATCTGCCCTTCATCATATCATCATCATCAACATCAACATCATCATAATTATATCATCATTCTTCTTCTTCTTCTTCTTCTTCTTCTTCTTCTTCTTCTTCTTCTTCTTCTTCTCTTCTTCTTCTTCTTCTTCTTCTTCTTCTTCTTCTTCTTCTTCTTCTTCTTCTTCTTAGCAGCAGCAGCAGCAGCAGCAGCAGCAGCAGAGAGTAGCAGTAGTCAGAGTCAGCAGAGTAGTAGTAGTAGTAGTAGTAGTAGTAGTAGTAGTAGTAGTAGTAGTAGTAGTAGCTTTTTGGAAGAGTAGGTCATTGTGTGCTGGTGGGAACGGATGACAAAATTTATCAAACTGCATACACACAGGGACTGAATGTAGACAAAAAAGCACATAGTGCTTATTCCATTATCCTCAAATAAAAAGAAATATATAATAAATCAAATATTTGAAAATCTCTCTCTTTCCGTCATGATTTGGAAAGAAGAGAGCTTCATTAAGACTGAACAGTAGCAGAGCAAGGGTCAGGAGAGTTGTTTTATTTTGAATAATAATACAGCACAGTGTTGAACTTTTTAATACAGTCAAGTAGAGAGCAGAGTGGTGGTGGATGGAGTGAGTGGTGGTGTTAGATAGTCTTCATCACAGACAGTGTTAAGACGTTGTCAAGAGAGAGAGAGAGAGAGAGAAGAGAGAGAGAGAGAATGAAGATGTATGAATAGCTGGCACATCAAAACGAGAGATAGAAGAAGATAGATAGAAGATAGATAGATAGAAGAAGCAGACAGGACAGAGACAGACAGAGAGACAGACAGACAGACAGGACAGACAAGACAACAGAGAAGAGACAGACAGACAGACAGACAGAGGACGCCACTAGCACTGATCGGTATCAGATCAGATATCTCCTGTTTGCTGCCCATCAACAGTCCCACCTCCACACACACCCACACATAGATA
>CM060317.1:82201158-82216158 GCA_030674155.1 Stramonita haemastoma
TGCGCGCGCACGCACACGTGCGCGTGTGTGTGTGTGTGCGTGCGCGCACGCGCACGCGCGTGCACGCTCATGTATGCATGCATGTACGTGTCAATTCTTATAGTGCTTACGTGTGCTTGCAAACAAGGAGCCACATGTTTTCGCATGTGTATGGATCTACGCACTTGTTGAATTAAATGTCCCTATCAGTTATGTCATTTCAGCTGTTAGTTTGTGACGTTGTTTGTCAACTATTCCCCCCAAACGCTCCAGAAATATCGGATGATATTCCTATCTGTGATCGGCTCTAGTAGTTGTTGTTATCAGCGAAATCTCTTGTGAAAATACGCGGTAACTGAACACTCCTAATAACACACGGCATTGTGCGTAAACATATTTCTATTAACGTATGACTCAGTACCAGCATTTTCTCATTGACCACTGCACTGGATGACCGTTTGATGTCACACACACTCTCTCTCTTGACCAGCTCTCTAGTAGAGGAAACTGAGTGCGTCAAAAGTCATACACAATATTTTTTTTTATTTTTTGAAAGAGGAGGATTGTGAGAGCAAGAATTTTGTTGTAGGAAATGGAAATGTCTATCATGAAACTTAGATGCTTACGATGAAACCGTATAATGAGAAGAAAGAAGAAGAAGAAGAAGAAGAGAAGAAGAAGAGAGAAGAAGAAAGAAAGAAAGAAAGAAAGAAAGAAAGAAAGAAAGAAAGACTGAAGACACAAGGGAATGATAAACATCTGACGAACAAACATCAGTGGCTGAATAAAAGTGAACACCTACAGATGGTGATGATGATGATAATGATGATGATGATGATGATGATGATGATGATGATGATGATGTAGTAGTAGTATAGTAGTAGTAGTAGTAGTAGTAGTAGTAGTAAATAGTAGTAGTAGTATAGTAAGTAACGATAATAAATAACAATAATAACAACATTAATGATAACAATAATCCTCACCATGAAACATTACCAGCTATCAAAAATGTAACACTCACCGTAGAAAAAATTCTCAAAATGAAAACAGTAGGCCTAGTGTTAAATAAATCACAAAACAAAGAATCGCCATTTAAAACAAAAAAGTTATCGTCCAGAATAATAACTATAATGTTCATCATATAAAAAGTGAGTTTTACTTCAAAGAAGCAGTCTTGCCTTGAACATAATCATTTCATAAAAATAACTTTTTAGTCTAGTCCCTTGATGTTTAAGATGAAATACTATTTTTTAAACTTGAAAAATGCAATACCTGCCACAAAAACACTGGGTTTGTTTGGGGGTGGGTTTTTTTTTACGTAGCCTATCTTATTTTTTTTCGCTTTAATAAAAATCATCACTTTGATTATTTGGACTGCGACCAAGTGTGTCAAAAAACAAGATGATATTCATGAAAGTCAAATTTTGCACACACCCCTTCCCCTAAAAAAAAACACAAACAAAAACAAACAACAAACAATCAAACAAAAAACCCAAAACATACATTTTTAGTAGAATGAACCTTGCTTACTCCTCGAATTTAAGATTTTTATAACCCCAAAAACCCAAACTATTAAAAGCATTAAAGTAACTTTCAAAAAAAAGTTGTGAACAATTGGTTGTTGTTTTTTCAAAGTTAAAATGTTGAAGCTATTCTTAAAATAGAAATTGGGAAGGGGAGGGTGGTGGCAGACAATGACTATGACAAGTATACTGCTATTTTTTTTCTTTTAAATCAAGATCTTTTCATCAATGTAATAAGTTTGCTTTTCTCGCCGAATTTTTGTTGTTGTTGTTTTAGTTTTCAAAGATAAAAAACCCCGACCCATCGTGACTATTGACACAGTAAGTTTCCCATAGCCGTTATGATCATTATAGGTACTATCGATGGGCTTGGACACTGGCTAATCACACCTGTTCCAATCCCTCTCTCCCTCCTCCCTCCTCCCTCCACAGGGCAGGTAATCATATATTATGGGCAGGATGGTCAGGTGGGCAGTCACGCCACAGGAGGGAACGTCACTTACTATGTAAATAACTGCTAAATGCCAACCCTTGTTTTGATAGAGAGAGAGAGGAGAGAGAGAGAGAGGAGACGGAGAGAGGTGGCTCTAGAAGAGAAAAAACAACAACCACCCACTCCGATCATTTCCTGTTGCAAGTACCTGAGTCCACGACATCAAGATTAGAACATATTCTTCACAAAATTAATAAGAATAAATCTTTAAAATAATACATAAGAAAACAAAACAAAAAAATAAGCCCGACATTGTGAGTCCTCTCTCTCTCTCTCTCTCTCTCTCTCTCTCTCTCTCTCTCTCTCTCTCTCTCTCTCTCTCTCTCTCTCTCATCTTGATGTTATCTCTGATAAGGGCGGGGACTGGATGTAAAAAAGCACACGAGTGCTTATTCATTATCGTCGAATAAAAGAATTTGCTATGCCTTGTCTTGCCTTGCCTTGCCTTGCCTTGCCTTGCCTCTCTCTCTCTCTCTCTCTCTCTCTCTCTCTCTCTCTCTCTCTCTCTCTCTCTCTCTCTCTCTCTCTCTCTCTCCTCTCTCTCTCTCTCGGGGCAAGGGCTGGATAAAAAAGAAAAACCTTATTTGTAACCCTTGGGAAAGAAGATTATCAATCAACCAACCACTCTCTCTCTCTCTCTCTCTCTCTCTCTCTCTCTCTTCTCTCTCTCTCCTCTCTCTTCTCTCTCTCTCTCTCTCTCTCTCTCTCTGTGACAGACTGACAGACAGCCAGAAAGCTTTACAAACAAGCAGGCAGGCAAACGGGAAGTTTGTTGGGGGGTTTTCATACGCCTAGAACGCCCATCTTTTCCAATTCTCCATCAGCAGAATCCTGCAGTGTGTCACAGCCTGATTGCTAGAGTGGACTTCAGTGTGCTTGCACGCGCTGAAACCCTTTGACCTCAACAAGGTTTACTCTATACCATTTTAGTCTGTTCCTGGTCAGTTCCTGATACCCACTGTTTCAGATACAGATGTGAGGGGGGTCAGTCACCTCATGATCCCAGCTTGTGTCTGGAGCTTTACAACAACACAGATTAACATGTTAACAGTGTCATTTTTAGTCGTTCCTCCGCTACAGCTCCAAGGTTTCCCAATGGGGATATTATGTTCAGGCGACCGCTTTTGTCCACCATGATGGTAGCCATATTCAGACTTCGGGAGGAATGTTGTAAATGTTACAACTCTATTCTTCGCTCCGCTCCCACCGAAAGAAAGCAAAAACACGAGAACCATAGCACCAGCACCAACACAAACCAAACCTTAAAGTATTCTAATCATCCTAGAAAGTGTACGATGTATAGGTAACAGGAGCTGGTACAACCTACCCCATCTATTTCAGGATCATACTAAAGAGCTTTTTCTCAGCCTCCAACACCCACACCACCCCCTTCACCACCACCACCACCACCTTCACCACCACCACCACCACCACCTTCATCACCACCACCACCACCTTCATCACCACCACCACCCCCTTCACCACCACCACCACCACCTTCATCACCACCACCACAATCCTCAGCCTCACCCCTATTCAACAAAAGTCACAGTTTCTGATTTAAATAAACGTTAAAAATTTGTTTCGAAAGACTTTACCGATTTAACATTGTACAGGCGATTCAGGTACTTTGTTTTTATACAGCAGGGGGTTAATAAAAAAAATAAATTAAGGATAAAAGGGAGTGATGACCAAAATTACGATTTTGTTCTTGTTGATGGGCTGAGAAGCAAACACGGGTCAGAGGCAGGAAGAAGATTACGTGCTAGGTAAAATGGAGATCTTCCTGAGGACAGTCACGTCTGCAGTGTCCTTAAATGGATTTCTTGTGGCTGACTCCATAAAGGCGTTCAACTGCGCGAACCCGGTAAAAAACACACAAAAAAACAGGAAATGATTTTTAACTGCTTAGCTCATTGTTTTCTATCAACACCCACGAAAACTTGACATAAGATAATTGATTAGTACATGAATAACAAAATTCAGTTGAGACTGCGAACGTAAAACGAGAAGGCTACTCCTTAACTTTTTCCAAGAAGATCTGTTGTTTTACCCGATTTGCACGCTCACGAAGACTATAGGGAATTGTCAGATTTGGAATGGTTTGTCTTGTGATTCCCTGTCTGCACATTGGCAGCCCACCTGGAGAAAGAAAGGAGAAGGGGTGTTTTGGTGGTGTTTGTTTCCACAGGAAGTTTCCGGACCCAAGGAGGAGTTCTTACCACTGTCCACTTAACGACAATAACCACTTAACGACACAACACACGTGCCTGGCTTTTTCCTACACGGCCATAAAGTCAGCACTCATTAGCCGACTCACTTTGGAGAGGGGAGCGGCGCTAATCAGATTATCTCCACATAGCACTTCTTGTCTCCCTTCTCCTTAATGTCTCTGCTATACTAAGTAACGCAATGAGCTCGTGCCCGGTCATCAGGTCATTCAATTTTTGGTCCGGATGGATAGGATCGAACAACAAAACAAAACACAAACAACACCAATGAGTTGAATAACGTTAATGTTGTCTCACCCTTCCAGTTACATTTCATGAAATACCAGTCTGTTTCAGCTAGTCAGAATCCGAAAAAGATATCCACAATTTAATGTAAGCCTGTAATGAGAATCGAACCCATAACCTCCCACCTGATGGCTTCCCTGTTGCTTCAAAGCGGCGGGTGTGGACAAACAGGTTAATTACACTTTGAACGTGTGACGTAGGTACACACCGTTCAGTACATGATGAAGATGAAAACAGACAATGCCTAGACATGGCGGAGGCGGGTGTAATCATAGCACCACACCTTGGCAGAGAAACAGCCTGTGATCTTAGAAAACTAAACCTCCACAACGTCCAGATTTTCCCATCTTTTGACAGACGTATTTACACCTTCAAGCAGGCACTGTGTAACTTTCAAAACAGAACAGATTGGTATTTCCTGAACGGTAAATGGCAGTTGTTTTCGTTCCTGGACTAGAGCTCCGGGGTCACCAAGGGTGAGATTTTTTGTTTTGCGACAGTGTTTTTTTTTACCCAATCCTGAAGACAGCCACATTCCAACTTCGGGGAAGCAGTTGGTAACTGAACCTACCAATTTGTTTTTTTAGGACATTCGGGAGGTAGCTCCCTGCTCTTTCGTGATTTTCATTTGTCCTGGCTTCTTTTGACGTGCACAAGTCCTTAAGCACATGGGTCTGACTGGTTTAGAGTCTCCTCCGAAAGACTTGACAGTCAGTTTGATTTTCCCGTCAACCTGGGAAGGAAGGGCAAGGCTGGGAATTGAACCCAGAATCTTACGGCTTACTTGTAAGGCAGGTGAACGTCTAAACTATCCTACTACCTTCTGTCTTGCGGGTTGGGGTATAACACCGCTAACATTATTCAACAGTATGTTTTCCCTGGGTGCCGGATAGCTAATTGGTCAGAGCACTCCCTTACCCCAAGTCAAGTTAAGCAGCGTCTAGCGTGGTTACCATTTGGAAGCGTGACCGTTTGCGCGCCTTGGCCTCAGTACAGTCCCGCCAGTTCACCCAGCTGTCAATGGGTACCTGCCCTCTTTAGGGTCATGGAAGGTAAAGCAGCGAGGGAGAGAAGATGGGCGCCGCCCTCAATATGCTGGCCCCTAGAGAAGCTGAGGTCTCTGATGCCTCGCTCCCCTACGGCTGCCTAAATTAGGGGACACCTTTACCCTTTTTTATGTGTTCCCTTCTCTTCAACCTCCTTGCTTGTGATGAGCTTCTTGCCCAGTCTTTGTTGACAGGAAGAGGCTTGTTTCTGAAGGGACCTGGTGATGGTCACCGCTTTACAGCTGGGGTCTGATACAATTCAGTCGGTACCTAGAACAGACTAGGTCATATTTGCTAGTATGAAATTAGCCCAGGCACGGCTGAACATCACCCCATGGCCAAACAATAGTACTACTGAATACCAGGAGTGATAAAGCAGGTGTGCAGGACCTCTTTCGGTCGGTGGCTTCAGGCCTGTTCAACATGGACAGCCTCTTGAGAGCCACTGGCTCGAAGGATCAGACATGAAAGGTCTGCTTGCGGGTGTGGGTGATAAGGTGAGAATAAACAACATGAGAGTAGCAGCCATAAGGTGTTACAGGGGAGGAAGACGAAAGAAATGTTTTATGTATAACACCATGAGTATAAACAGATGTGTTGTTAAAACGATTTGATTTTTCGCTTACATTGAACAATATATTCAACAGTGAAATGCAAACTATTACAGGTTACCAGCTAAAATTCTTTCTTCATAGATTAAGCTGGTTTCACAGGAATTTGCTAAACTATAGAAAAAAAGAAGAAAATAGCAAAAACGGATTTAAAAAAAAATGGAGAAAAGGGGTGAAAAAGTCTCAAGGGATAAATTTTCTTAATGGCAGCATTTCCAGATACATTGCCAGCAAAGACAATACACTATGCCACACATGGCTCACGAGTGTCGCCTCTAGAGTAATGTAGTGGATGTCGATTTCAAAGTCAAAATTTAATTTTCAGATGTATCGTGTGTGTGTGTGTGTGTGTGTGGTGTGTGTGTGTGTGTGTGTGTGTGTGTTGTGTGTGTGTGAGTGCGTGCCTCACATGAGTGGCCGCTTGTGTGTAAATTATATACACTTAAGTCCCATTTTTAAAGGGTTTGAAAAAAAAGCCAAAATTTGTGATAGTAAAGAACAAACAAACTGAAGTGTAGTGCTTGGCTGCCTGCACTTGTTTTTCTCCACTACTAAATTCTCAAATATATATATATATATATATATATATATATATATATATATATATATATATATATATATATATATATATATATGCATGCATGTAAAACACTACAGTTCGTCATTTCCGGTGTCGGACAAGAGGAGGAGGAGAAGAGGAGAAAAACAAGTCCAAGTCGCTGTTCATGATCTTTGAACTAAGACAAGGAGAAAGCCACTTAAGCCTGCAACACACGTCACGCCATTGATCCCACACGTCGTGTGCGGGACTGGCATCTGTTTTCTACCCCTCCACAGAGAACCAGTATGTGTGTGTGTGTGTGTGTGTGTGTGTGTGTGTGTGTGTGTGTGGTGGTGTGTGCGTGTGGTGTGTGTGTGTGTGTGTGTGTGTGTGTGTGTGTGTGTGTGTGTGTGTGTGTGTGTGTGTGTTGTGGTGTAGGTGTGTGTGTGTGTGTGTGTGTGTGTGTGTGTGTGTGTGTGTGTGTGTGTGTGTGCGTGTGTTTGTGTGTGTGTGTGTGTGTGTGTGTGTGTGTGTGTGTGTGTGTGTGTGTGTGTGTGATGTTCCTGCTGCCGCCTACGCATCATGTAGAAAGCCTACTGTTTAGTAATCTTCATTGACCTTGCTGTATGTATATATAGACATATGTTTTGCTGCTATTTCCTGATGGGGCGATGTATAACGTCACCATGATGTCATCCTGTCGACAAGCTCCTTGTCAGAGAGAGGTGTCGATGCCAACTCAGGTTGGTTGTTTTTTTTCTTGTTGGGTTTGTTTGGGGATTTTTCCCACAGTCCCCATCCCATGATAGTAGATACACCTGTAGTGAAAGAGTTCAGAATCTGCGAGTGGCAACGTCAGTCTACATGGATGGTAAAAATGTTGATAAAAAGTTCTAAGATTTGCATCATGGCGTTAGTCGGGCAATCTATGAAGACATCAAGAGGCATGTAGCTGTGCGAAAAGCTTAATCACAGAAATATACAGACTGAAAAAATAAGAGTTAAGGGATAAGAAAAAAAAAAGATAATGCACAGACTTGGGTATTTTCATGTTATGCAGGCTTTCTACATTAAAAATAGGGGGAAAAGAAGGAAAACGAACTATTGTACATGTTTTCTCTGACAAACTAACGTTATCAGTGCAACCCCTAGTCTGGTAGCCTCCTATGTACGTACTTATCTATGGAGTAAAAAGTATGTAGTTCGAATCAGGCTGAAAGCTTTCTGAGTTAAAGAAACCCAACAGATTATTAATGTTGGTTTCTGGTAGATCTTTGGGTTCGTGACGTGGCTGGATGTCAGGATGACCAACCAAGATCTCCTTCACAACTTGCCCCACACCTTTGCTCGTCAAATGCCTACTGCAACAAGAGAGGTAGGCTTCCTGGCAAAACTCATTTTCCATTCTGTTTATGTTAGCTACCTGCCTTGCTGTACAACTATAACACCTTGCTTTAACAATGACGCATAAAGCTATCTTCCTTGCCTTTAACAGTGACGCATAAAGCTAATTCCTTGCCTTTAACAATGACCCAATAAAGCTATCTGCCTTGCCTTACAGTGACGCATGAAGCTATTTTCTTGCCTTTAACAATGACCATAAAGCTATCTGCCTTGCCTTTGACAATGTACAATGACAATTTGACAACTGTCTTTGACAATTAATTGTCCAAATTGTTAATTGTCTTTGACAATTAATTGTCAAAGGCAAGAAGGTAGCAACACCATTAGACTGGAAGAAAAAAAATGCACCGTAAAAAGATGTAGTAAGTCTTTTGAGATTAGCAGAGAGAGAAAAAAAAAAGCCTGACCATAATGCAGCTACACACACAGTCTAGGCTAAAGAGACTTACCCTTACTCAACTACAACAACAGGAAAACGCATATCAAACTCTCTCACACACACACACACACACACACACACACACACACACACACACACACACACACACACACACACACACACCACACACAACAAACAACACAAACAACACACACGCACGCTCGCGCGCACGCACGCAAAAACAAGGTTTCCGTTTGGTGGAAGAGTCAGGCAGTGGCAGATGCTATTGACACGTGCAGCCAGTCTGACAGAAATAGACAGCAGGGGGTCGATGCAGACTCTTGGAGCAGCCCCCGGAAGCCTTCGATTACTCATCGACCTGAGCTGCCTTGAGTAAACATTACGTATGACGTACAGTTCTCTGTTAGCCTACGCTTATTGTCAAATTCCCTCTTTGTGGTTTGGCTGCAAATGGAGAAGTGAGATAATGGGATGGGAAGGGTCTCTGTGTGTATGTGTGTGTTTGTTTTTGGTTTTGTTGTTTTTTTTTTTTTGGGGGTGGGAGGAGAGAAGCGTTGGAGGGGGAAGATTTTTAATACTATGGGGGAGATTTCCCACTGTGACTTGGATGCGGGGGGTGCAGGGTGGGGGGGGGGGGGGTGCGCGCAAGCGCTTCTACGAATCCCCCTTTCCACCCCCAACCTTTCTCCCACCATCTCTACCCACACCCTCTCACCCAATCAATTCGCTTGATTTTCGTTCTCCATCGTGCGATGTTTCTTGAGTGTGTGTGCATGTCATCTGTATGGATGGGAGGGCGGCGTGGGACAGTCACAACAGCCTGCTGCATTACTTTGTTTCAGCACTGCCCCTCCTCACTGGCAGTTGTCATGTAGACTGACTGCAGTGCAGCTGTCGTTGTCTTTTCTCCGTTTTCCATCAGAATAATGGGTATCAGGCGCCGATGGATACTCGCTAGAGGAAGTCCTATACTGCTACTATTTTTTTTTTTTATAACATTATGTCACAGCAGATTTTCTGCGTGAAACTCGGGCTGCTCTCCCCGGGGAGAGCGCGTCGCCACAAGTGCAGCGCCTACCCTTTTTTTTTGTTTGGTCTTTTTCCTGTCTGCAGTTGATTTGTTTTCCTATCAGATGGCTTTTTTCTACAGAATTTTGCCAGGGACAACCCTCTTGTTGCCGTGAGTTTTGGGGTGTTTTTTTTAAGTGCGCTAAATAATAATGTGTAACACACGGGACCTCAGTTTATCGTCTCATCCGAAAGACTAGCACCCAGACCACCACTCATGGTCTAATGGATGGGGGAGGTCCAAACGGGCTACAAACCACGCACACTCCGACCCTGACTTTTCACTTTCTAGACAGGCGTGTTAGCTCTAGACCACCGATCCACCCATACTTGTTCAACACGCTAGACACCAGTGGACCGTCATAGGAGTCCCTGCACTAGGCTACGCCTGATTCAACTCATGCACGACACCATGCACCGTTCTCCTTACTATGGAGCACATTTTTATTTTCTATGACCTGTTGCGTATCATAGGAGTCATAACGGAACTACTTTGCCTTGTGAACAAGCCTGTTCTCGGAAAAATTCCTCATACACCAGTCAGATTAGCAGTGCTTAATTGATTCAGATTCTGCTGGCGTGTTAGCTATATCTTTACAGAGCTGATGGAGGGATGACCTGTACATAGTAGATGGATGTGCTTACTGATTTTTCCTCTTGCCTGCGTTACAGCAGCACATTGGTGTTATCTTGGAGTCTCGCATTGGTGAGGGTGAAAAATGGGAGGGATAGTGCCTAAGTGAGCTGCCAGCTCTAAAATTCCACTATCACTTTCCCTTCCATTTTATCACCCTTTACAAATGCACTTAGTGATGTGTACTTCAAGTGACTTGTTCTTAGAAAGTTGATTGAAAATAGTCTTTTAACGCTGTAATGCGCTTGTAACGAACATTGCCAGTTTGAGCATCTGCACACATGTTCAGCTATCAAACCCATTCTAATTTTGTAATACGCTTTGAGTGCTCATTAACAGGTTTCTTTTATGTCTCCAGTCTAGGTTCACCAATGGTAAGATTTTGTGTCTGCGATTTTGTTTTTTGTTGTTTGTTGTGTGTTGTTGTTGTTGTTTTGGGGTCTCACCATGAATGTACCCAATCCGACTTCGGGGATGATGTCTAAATACGTCAGACATGTGTATGCGTTTAAAAAAAATGTTTTGTTATCCACTTCTACAGGCACGAAATGGCCTACTCTTCCAAAAGGCGGAACGGGTTTTAACTTGAGCGGGCCTCGGTTTATAGTCTCATCTGAAGGATTTTCCGATCCAAGGAGTGGAGTCGGCATCCATGTTAACTCCAGGGTAAAATTCCTGAAACGAATGCCTCATGGTGACTCGATCCCGGCTGTCAGATCACAAACGCAACGCTTGGTTCTACAACTGGCTACCACCCCCCCCCCACCCCCCCTCCCCAAGCTGTAAGAAATAATATGTATTAGGCTCAACAACAGCAATAATTTAATCTTTGATGATCAGCCTTTTTTTCTTTTGCTGATTCGCAAATGAATTGTTAGTACACAAGTCCTTACAAGCAACCGAAAATGATATAAGTCAAGACTACATCGTTTTGACAAGGGAAGAAAGCCAGCGCAAATTGAATTTTTTGACTTTGACTAAAGCATACAGTGAAAATTAGACAATGAGACTCCACAATCATATAGGCCATGGATTACATCTTGAAGAAAGTATAATACAGAGACCAGACAGCTACCATTCAGTAGTGTAACCTTTCAGTTGTATTTGACATAACTGTAAGGTAGGCTATCAAGTTTCTGTACGGTAACTTTCACTAAAAAGAAGCTCAGAAAGGGGACACAATGATTTGTCTACAATGTTATGTGCATTGTCCCCCTTTTTGAGGAGCAAACATCACATTATTGTTTTATCAAAACAAATTCATCGCAGCCGCAAAATTGGAAAAGGAAGGTTGCAAGGAAGTAGTTTGCTGTGTGGTGATTATATTTAGCTAACCGAAATAATTTATTTGACGCTTTTAATTTACCACATACGAAATCTCAGCTGTTATCAAGCACAGCCCATCTAGATCCAAAATCATAATACGAGCGAGAAAGCTTCAAACTTGGCAGTTGAGCTAGATCTATTTGCTTGTTACGATGTACAGCAGTTTTCTACTGAAAATTAGTATTGACGTTGTAAAAGTATGGAAAAGCTATCTGGTTTGCTGGTATTTAGTTTTAGAGGATTTTTTGTTGTTCTTTCAATACTTTATTTGACTAGCCCAACTGTTTTTACTGTGTTTAGCGTTAGATCTAGCAATTGCAAAAAGGAAAATCTTAAGAACACAACACACACACACAACACACTCTCTCTCTCTCTCCTCTCTCTCTCTCTCTCTCTCTCTCTCTCTCTCTCTCTCTCTGATCCTTCGAATGAGACTATAAACTGTGGCCCCGTGTGCGAACGCACGCAGAACATGTTGCGCACACATTGAATCATTTCCGCTTGTCGGAAGAGTAGGACATTTTGTGGCAGTGGGAATAGATGACAAGATTTACAAAACCACATACACACGGGGACTAGATGTAAAAAAGCACATGAGAGCTTATTCCAATATCCTCTTTCTCTCTCTCTCTCTCTCTCTCTCTCTCTCTCTCTCTCTCTCTCTCTCTCTCTCTCTCTCTCTCTCTCTCTCTCTTATATATATATATATATATATATTATTTTAGGGCTTTGTAGGGCGTTGTGTGTCTGTGTGTGAGGTGCGTGCGTGCGCGTGTGTTTGCGGGCGTGCATATTGTGGGGAAAACAAAACAAAAACCAAACAACCAAACAACCAACCCAGAATGACAGGAAACAAGAAAGAGCAGGTGAGTGTTATGTGTTTGTGTGCTTCTTTTGTTCGGTTTTTATTATTTTTGTTTTCAAGAACGAGTGTGGTGTTTGAATTTAATTGTAAACCGCCACTCAGCAAATTTACAAAACTATGATGGATGTGGATAATGCTAATCATTTCTACCGCTGCTGCTGCCACTGCTGCGCTGCTGCTGCTGCTGCTGCTGCTGCTGCTGCTGCTGCTACTACTACTACTACTACTACTACTACTACTACTACTACTACTACTACTACTACTTCTACTACTACTACACTTATTACTTTTTCCACTGCAGCGATGCTACTTTTGCAGCTGCTATAACTGCTACTACTGCTGCAACAACTACGACTGCTATTGCTACTACTGCATTGCTCTTATTGCAACTACTACCGTTGCTGCTACTACTACTGCTATTGCTATTGCTACTGCTGCTACTTCTACTGGTGCAGCTATTGCTGCTGCTGCTAGTACTACTACCGTTTCTTTTGCTGCTCTGCTGCTACTGCTACCACCACCACCACCACACCACCACCACCACCACCACCACTACTACTACTACTACTACTACTACTACTACTACTACTACTACTACTGCTGCTGCTGCTGCTGCTGCTGCTGCTGCTACTGCTGCTGCTGCTGCTACTACTACTACTACCACTACTGCTGCTGCTGCTGCTGCTGCTGCTGCTACTGCTGCTGCTGCTACTACTACTACTACTCCACTACTGCTGCTGCTGCTGCTGCTGTTGCTACTGCTGCTGCTACTACTAACACTACTACTGCTACTACTACTACTACTACTACTGCTACTATTACTACTACTACTACTACTACTACTACTACTACTACTACTACTACTACTACTGTCACCACCACAACTATCACTACATCCACCACCACCACAACCACCACTTCTACTACTTCTACTGCTACTACTACAGCTACTACTACTACCACCACCACCACAATTCAGCAAGTACTATTATTATTAGTATACCTAAACCTGTCATTGTCCCCTTTCACACTTTATCAGGACCATGTGAGAGCGAACACAGGACCACGTGAGAGCCAATGCAGGATTGTTGTGAGAACCTACGCAGGATTGTAGTGAGAGCCAACGCAGGATTGTATTGAGAGCCAATGCAGGATTGTATTGAGTGCCAATGCAGGATTGTATTGAGTGCCAATGCAGGATTGTATTGAGAGCCAATGCAGGATTGTATTGAGTGCCAATGCAGGATTGTATTGAGTGCCAATGCAGGATTGTATTGAGAGCCAATGCAGGATTGTATTGAGTGCCAATGCAGGATTGTAGTGAGAGCCAACGCAGGATTGTACTGAGAGCCAATGCAGGATTGTACTGAGAGCCAACGCAGGATTGTACTGAGAGCCAACGCAGGATTGTATTGAGAGCCAACGCAGGATTGTATTGAGAGCCAACGCAGGATTGTAGTGAGAGCCCACACAGAAGTGTACTGAGAGTCAACGCACAATTGTTGTGAGAGCCAACACAGGATTGTACTGAGAGCCACCCTGCAGGATCGTGTGTCACAGGGTTGTGAGAGCTCTCGCAGGATTGTTGTGAGGGCCAACGCAGGATTGGACTGAGAGCCACTCCGCAGGATCGTGTGTCACAGGATTGTGAGAGCTCTGGCAGGATTGTAGTGAGCGCCAATGCTGGGTACAGGCGACAACAGCACTTCGGCAACGAAGCTGTCGGTGCGGCAGACCAAGATGATGACCCTCCCTGTTCTTCAGCGGCACAAATGGAAGTGCAGGTCAGCTCCGGATCTGAGTCGTCCTGAGAAGCCGGGGCCTGAACTTGTCTCCAGTCTGTCCCACCAGGACATGCCTTTCTCCTTCTCCTACATGCCTCATGGGCGGCAGACACTTCTGATGCACGCCAAAGAGGTCAGGTCACGGCGTGTCTCAGGACATATTATATATATATATATATATATATATATATATATATATATATATATATATATATATATATATATATATATATATATATATATATACACGTTTGTGTTACCAAGTTCTGTCTTGTGCAGATTTTCAGTGTGCATTTGTCTCTCTGTTTATGTTGGTTGGCCCTTGAGTGTCATTGACAGTTCGTTCTATCTCCTAACCCCAAAGAAGTCGGGTCATGACCTACCATACATCTCCGTCATTTTGTATTCAGTTTTTTGTTTGTTTTTGTAGAAAATGTTTTTAATATTAATCAGTATTTTTCTTCTTAATAGGTCTTTTTTTGTTGTTGTTGCTGGGCTACATCCCCGAGTCCACCAATGGCGGGATTTTGCAAATGCGGCCGGTTTTGCCCACAATTAAGGTAGCTGCATTTTGACTTGGGCGTTGGTGTCTAAACACTAGTGTGTATGTGTTGATTTTGTCTTCCATTTCTGTTTTGTTTTTGTTTTTCGATTGTCTTCCGTTGCTACTGGCAGGTAATGGACTATTCTTCCGAAAAGCGGGGCGGATTATAACTTATGCGCAATATTTTCTGCGTGCGTTGGCACTCGAGACTTCGGTTTATAGTCTCACCTGACAGACTTCCGGGGAAGTAGGGTCGGTATTAAACT
>CM060317.1:82221158-82238658 GCA_030674155.1 Stramonita haemastoma
TGTCAAGGATGAAATGAATGTGTGTGTAGGGGGCTCTACCTGAGCTAGTCAGGCTCTGCATAATGGGGACACTTTGGGACTCTTGGGTGGTAAGGTAAAGGTAAAGGTGTCCCTTAAACTATGTGGTTGTAGGGGATTGAGGCGCCACAGACCTCAGCTTCTCTAAGGGCCAATATATTGAGGGCGGCGCCCATCTCCTCTCACTCGCTGCTTTACCTTCCCTGACCCTCAAGAGGGCAGGTACCCATTTACAGCGGGGGAACGGGGGGGGTTGTACTGAAGCCAAGGCGCGCGAAGGGCCCCCCCATCCAACGGGGAACCCAAAAGCTCGATGCTGCTTAGGGAAGGGGAAGTGCTCTGACCACGGGGGCTATCCCTCCCCTTTGAAGAGTAACTCCAATTCTAAAACCTAATGTCCGAATTTTTCAGCAGGGGCTGCGATTTTTAAAAGGACGGTTTAAAGGGTCTTTTTTTTTTTTTTCAGCTCAGCTTAGGCATCTTCTTTCTAGTGCCATATTAAAACGCCCTTTTTTGTCAAAGGGGAAACCCCCGCAGAAAATGATCTACTGGTTTTCCCCCAAAATGTGTGTAACGATTTATGCCTTTTTTTGTGGTATTAAAAATTTTTTAAAATATACCCCAAAAAAAACCAACGCTTCACCAGCACACTACCGAAAAGGTAGGGGGGCCCCATCTTTTAAAATAATAGTATAGTTTTTTGGGGAATTTGGGGGGGTAATTTTTTATAACAAACACCAGGGGACGTGGTAAACTTTTTTGGAAACTTTTGGGGGTTTCGAATACATAAAAAATTTTTATTTTTTTTAAAAACAGGGGGGGCAAAAAAAAGGGAGCGCTGTCCAAAGAAAAAATTCAAAACGTTAAGGGGCTTCGTTCATCTTTTTTTCCAAAACAAGTTCACCCCAAAAGACAAGATACAAAAATTTTAAAAAAAAGGGGTTCCCTTTTATACAAACAGTGCATAAAAAAAAAGGGGAAAAAAAAATCAACAATCATCACGAATAAAGAAATATACCCAGGGGGCCCCAAAAAAGGGGGGAAGAAAAACACAGAACCTGGATTAAAAAAAAAAGGGGTAGTTTATAATGCTTCTGCCTTCTTGTTTTTAAAAATTAAAAAAAAATGAAAATAGGCACGTTTTGCTAAACCTATGTAAAAAGGGTTTTCATTGAAAATGACACTAGAAAAAAAAATTTTTTTCTGCTCAAAATAAAAATTTTTACAACCCCAAAAGGGGCCCTTTTTCACATAAAAAATTTGGCCTTTTTTTTTAAATTATTTGGGGGAGGGGGGGGATTATATATAGATATTTTATATAGATATTAGATATATAATTTTGGGGGGGGGGGATGTTATAAGGGGGGGTTAAGGGGGGTTTTTTGGGGGGGGGGGGGGGGGGGGGGGGGGGGGGTTTTTTTTTTTTTGGGGGGGGGGGGGGGGGGGTTTGTTTTTGGGGGGGGGGTTTTTTGGGGGTTTATTTTAGGGGTTGTTGTTTTTTTAATAATTAAAATTTAAAAATTTAAAGGGGAAAAATATTAATTTTTTTAAATTTTTTAAAAATAATAATTTTAATAATAAAAAAAAAAAAAATTTTTAAAAAATAAAAAAACCCCCAAAAAGGGGGGGGGGATTGAAAAGGGGGGGGGGAAAAGGGGGGGGTGGGGGGGGGGGGGGGTTTTGGGGTTTGGGGTTTGGGTTAGGAAAAGGGGAAAAGGAATTTTGGGGGGAAAAAGAGGTTGTTGTGGGGGTGGGGGGGGTGTGGGGGAAAAAGGGGGGGGGGAAGGGGGGAAAAAAAAAAAGGTTTTTTGGGGGTTTTTTTAAAATTGGGGGTGGGGGGGGGGGGGGGGGGGGGGGGGGGGGGTGGGGGGGGGGGGGGGGGGGGGGGGGGGGGGGGGGGGGGGGGGGGGGGGGGGGGGGGGGGGGGGGTTTGGGGGTTTTGGAGGGGGTGGGGGGGAAAAATTTGGGGTTTGTGGGGGGGTGGGGGGGGGGGGGGGGGGGGGGGGGGGGGGGGGGGGTGGGGGGGGAAAAAATTTTGGTGGGTTTTAAAAAAATTTAAAAAGGGGGGGGGGGGGTTATTTTGGGATGGGGGGGGGGGGGGGGGGGGGGGGGGGGGGGGGGGGGGGGGGGGGGGGGGGGGGGGGGGGGGGGGGGGGGGGGTTTTGGTGTGTGTGGGGGGGGTGGGGTAGGGGAGAGAGAGGGAGAGAGAGGGGAAAAGAGAAGAGAGAGAGAGAGAGAGAGAGAGAAAAAAGCCCCTAAAGGGGCCCCCCGGGGCCCCCAAAACAGGGGAAGGCAATAACTAATTAACTTCCACATTCTTTTGTTTTTTTTCCCCCCGGGGTGTTCATGGGGGGGGTTGGTCGGGGGAAAAGGGGGGGGGGGGGATGGGGGTAAAAAAGTGTTTGGGTTTTGGGTGGTGTGTTGTGTGTGTGTGTTTGGGTGTGGTGTGTGTGTGGTGTTTGGTGTGTGAAGATACTTATCTGATCAAGGGGCCCTGACCTTCCGGGAAAAATCCTCCCCCCCCAAAAAAAAAAAAAAAAAAAAAAAAAAGGGTATGAAGAAGATAAAAAAAAAAAAAAAAAAACCAATGAAAAAATTTGTTCAGACGTGCTTTTTTTGCGTGAAAAATTTTGGGGAGGTTCAACTCTTAAAAAAACCCCCCCACTTTTTGCAAGCAGGCAAAAAATGGCCCGGTTTAAAGGGGTTTAGGAGAAACCCCCCCCCCCCCAAACAAGGTTTTAAAAGGGGGTTTTAGTTTTAAAATTTTTTTTTCCAAGCCAGATTTCCCCCCTTTTTCCCTCAGACCTCAGGGGAGTGATGATCCTGAGAGCCAGTATTTTTTTAAAGGGAAAAATAACCTGGGGGGGTTTTTAGCAAGAACCCATCATACAAAATGAATGTTTTTTTTAAATTTGGGGTTTGGGTATCATGGGGGTTTTCCCCGGGGTTTGGGGGGCTTGAGTCTGTTTTCAGAAGGGGAAATTTTGGGGGTTTTCTGTAAAGTATTTTTTTGGGGGCCTTGAAATTTATTTAAACAGGATTGTTTTTTTTTTTTGACAGATCAGAAAGAAATGGGTTTTTTTTTTTGGGCTGTTTATTTGTTAAATGGCCCCCGGGGGCCTTTTTTTTTACTGCCTGGGTTTTTTTCCAGCATTGCTTGTTTTTTTTTTTTTCTAAAAAAATGAGGCCTTTATTTTCCCCTTTTTTTTTTTTGTTGTTTTTGTAGAACTTTAGGGGTTTTTATTTTTTTTTCCCTTTACTTTTATGCTTTTTTTTTAAATTGTCTCGAACCCCCCTTGTTCAAAAAATGGGGGGAAAAGTCTGTTTCTCTGAAATATTCATATTACTATAATAAGCCCTGCATTAAAAAAAAAAAAAAAAATAAAGGTGTTTTTTTTCCCAGAAAAAAAAAAAAAGCCGATGAAACAAAGAACGCTCCCTCCCCTTTTCCCCCCCGGCAGGTCTGTGGGGCCTTCCGTTTTGGGGGCCCCCGACTCCCGGGCGGAGGACGGGGGGGCCAAAGTGATCCCGGCCCCTTTTTGTGTGGAAAACCCCCCGGGGGAAAAACCTCATCTGTCCCCCCCCCCACTGCAACCTTTTTCCGGGGGGCATCTTCCACCCCCCCCCCTGGAAACAGTGTTTTAGGGCCCGGGCTTTTCCCGCCACAGCTTTTATTTTTTCCCGGCCCTTTCTCACGTCATCAATTTTTTTTTTACACGGGCCTTGAACGTTTCTTATTTTTAAAAAAATCAAGCGTGCGGGGGCATCAGTTTTTCCCGTTTTTCTTTCAACTCCAAGTTAAAACCCTACGAAAAACCCCCCAGTTGTAGAAAATTACTAAGAAAATTTTTCAGAAAACCAAAAACGTTATGCGTTTTTTTGGAGAGAGAGAAAACGTTTCAGGATGAAGTACGCTGGTGGTTCCGATCTCAAAGCCTTAGGCTTGGTCATATGGAGGCATTAAATCTGAAGCATGTACCAAAAGCATTGGACCTTCTTTAAATGAATGCGTTCATTCAGTGTGAATGTTGTATACCTTTGAAATCTGACGTAGCCTCAGGCCGGACAAACACGAAGTCAAAAGGTATGAGAGACCGTGCACAGATTTGACTTCAGCATAATACATTACTCCCATCTCTTCTTTAGTCTGCCTCTTTTTCTTCCTCCTTGGACAATGCCTTGCAGTATTGTTTTGGCAAGTCCTTTTGATCTTGTTACATGCCCGCACCATTTAAGTTTACGCTTCTTTACGATTGATAAACGATTTTTTATAGGGACCAATGGTTTGCTGGATTCTGTTATGCACGTCTTCGTTGCTTATTTGGTCTCTGTAGGAGATGTCAAGGAGTCTCCGGAAGCATCTCATCTCCACTGCCTGTACTCTTCTCTCCAAATCTGCAGTCAGTGCCCATGATTCACAGGCATACAGGAATATGGATATGACAAGGGAGCGCATTTGTCTGATCTTGGACTTGAGTGAGATATTTTTATCTTTCCAGATTGTGTTCAGTTTTGATAGTGCTGTTATTGTCTGTGCAATCCTGCATACTACCTCTGGCTTGGGCCCTTTGTCTGATACGACGGCTCCCAAGTACTTGAGATGGGAGGACAACATCAGCGAATGGTCAGGCCTAGAACTCAACAAAACCCTGAGAAAGGCAGAACAGAGCGAGGAATGGAGGGAACTGGTTGTCAAGTCTTCATGGGTGCCCCCACGGTCGCCAGACTAAGGGATAGATAGATAGATAGATAGATAGATAGATAGATAGATAGATAGATAGATAGATAGATAGATAGATAGATAGATAGGTAGGTAGGTAGGTAGGTAGGTAGGTAGGTAGGTAGGTAGGTAGGTAGGTAGGTAGGTAGGTAGGTAGGTAGGTAGGTAGGTAGGTAGTGTAGGTAGATAGATAGATAGATAGATAGATAGATAGATAGATAGATAGATAGATAGATAGAAAATACATTGCATTAGTTTTAGATATGTTTAGTCACAAACATTATTACAACATTAATGAATCTGTATGAGAGTCCACCTTGAAACGGACAAGAATCGGCGATTCGAACACGTGCATAAGTAAAGTATTGAATGTTAACCTGTTTATGATTCATTAGGCATCTCTCAAAACTCCTAACCTCGACATCACATACTGCTTTCTACATATGTGTGCTTCCAAAAATTGTGAGAGAGACAGGACAAAGCTTGACCCATAAAACGAAACGGAAAGCAAAACTAGAATGATAAAATATACACAATATAGAAATTAAAGGGTAAATCAACAAATACATTTATTTATTTATTTATTTATTTATTCTTTTATATCGAGGATAACAGAATAAGCAATCATGTGCTTTTTTTCATCCGGTCCCCGTGTGTATGCAGTTTTGTAAATATTGTCATCTGTTCCCACCGGCACACGATGGCCTACTCTTACGAATAGCGGAACAGGATTTAACGTGTGCGCAAGATGTTCTGCGTGCGTACGCACACGGGGCCTCGGTTTAAAGTCTCATCCGAAGGACTTTTGGGGAGAGTGGAGTCAGCACTGATGTTAACTCCATTACAATAACAAACAGTTGACTTAAACAAAAACCCCAAAACACAGTCCAGAAACAAGTTCAAAATAAAGAGCAAAACTTGAGAGGAAAAAAACGAAACAAACCACTCTCCAGCCCTTGTAGAACGAACGAAAGAACGAACTAACAAGCAAACTACAAAATCAACAAAAATAGAACTAAATACACTCTGTGTGTGTGTGTGTGTGTGTGTGTGTGTGTGTGTGTGTGTGTGTGTGTGTGTGTGTGTGTGTTGTGTGTGTGTGGGTGTGTGGGTGGGTGGGTGGGTGGGTGGGGTGGGTGTGTGTGTGGATGTGTGTGTGTGTGTGTGTGTGTGTGTGTGTGTGTGTGTGTGTGTGTGTGTGTGTGTGTGTGTGTGTGGTGTGTGTGCGTGCGCGCGCGCGAGTGCGTGCGAGCGTGCATGACGTTAGAAAACATCTAACCCCCCTTCAAAATGGTTCTCCTCCTCCTTGTGCAGGTGCTGTGTGTTCAGGACGTGTGCACGATCGGCAAGAACCTGTCCAGGGTGACGGCTGACTACAACAGGCCGTGGCTGCCCACAGCCAACACGGTGTGGCAGTACTGGCGTCTGGTGGTGGCCCTCGTCTACACCTACGGCCTCCTGCACTGCCTGACGCTAATGGCCATAGAGTGGCTGCTGATGAAGCCCGTGGAGAAGCACGCTGGCTGGTTCAGGGTCATGATCGTCTACGTTCTCTCCGGCATAGCCGGGCAAATCGTGAGTAGGCTACAGTAGGTTGCGGTTGGCCGACACTGCAGGTGTCTGTATCTTTCGGGTCCGGGTGACGCCGGGATATATTATGATAGTAAGCGTAGAGTACAGCCCACCTTGTAGACACTATGACTCTTACTCACAGTCCCTAAATCGGAAATCTCCGCTGGGACGTTACTTTAATCACAACAATAGTAAGGACAAGAGTACAGCCCTGTCAGGTAGTCTCAAAGCACAAGTACCTCCATGGCAGCATCATTACATCATCCTTATCGAACATCTTGCAATGGTGGTGGTGGGTGGGCGTTCTCCAGTTTAACACCCTGGGGATCAGCCAGATTATATGCAAGCTGCCTGACTCCTCACAGTCATCTAACAATCACTAGGAGACTGTAAAATTCATGCACACCGGGTAAAAAGGTTGCGTGTATCACTGTATGGCTGTACCACTGCATAAGTAAAAAGGTAAAGGTGTCCCATAACCTGTGTGGTTGTTGGGGAGCAAGGCGTCAGAGACCCCAGCTTCTCTAGGGGCCAGCATATTGAGGGCGGCGCCCATCTCCTCTCCCTCGCTGCTTTACTTTCCCTGACCCTAAAGAGGGCAGGTACCCATTTACAGCTGGGTGAGCTGCGGGGGGGGGGGGGGGGGGGGGCTGTACTGCAGCTAGGGCGCGCAAACGGTTACCCTTGTACCACTGTATGCATACAGGAAATCATACTCTCGACTTCTTATGGTTAAATCTCCTTTAGAATGGAGAATGCTGTTTGTTTGTTTGCTATGCTGGAAGCTTGTCATGGACAGAGAAGATCTGAGTAAAGCATCTAAAAACGCCACATTTCATTGGTGTAAATTTAAGATCTTCTGTCCTCTTATGGGTTGATTTGAAAAGAAAATCGTGGGGAAAAAATCTTGTTTCTTTTGAAATAACATCGGCAAGGACATGTGTATGTGTGTGTGTATGTGTGTGTGTGTGTGTGTGTGTGTGTGTGTGTGTGTGTTGTGTGTGTGTGTGTGTGTGTGAAGAGAGAGAGGAGAGAGGAGAGAGAGAGAGAGAGAGAGAGAGAGAGAGAGAGAGAGAGAGGAGAGAGAGAGAGAGAGAGAGAGAGAGAATTTAGATAAGACACAAGCCAACATATGCCGCTATGTTTTTCTTTTTCTTTCTTCTTTTTTTCTATTTTGAAAGGTCAGGAATATTTGGGATAATGCCAGTGGCCCATCGTGCTCAATGGTGTATATGTTTTTGTCATGTTTCCCATTCAGGTGAACGACCTTTTCATCCTGTCAAACATGATATTTTCCATACAATGGCCTGGATAGGTATCTCAATCAAATGGGGGGGGGGGGGGAACAAAAAACTGTGCGTGTGCATGATTGAAGGGACAAATTTTAACAGTAAAAATGAGCGCAGTAGCCTCTCTTGTGAAGTTTCTTTTTGTTTATATATATAGGCAAACACCAGGACGATCTATCAGATAGAAAGATGTAAATTCAGAAAAGGGAAGCAGTGCAACTCAGTTAAGTGCAATTCTATATTATTCTTTGCGTGCAAAATGTACTCAATCTGCCTATTACTTTTGATGACAGCAACTTATTTCTATTTTTACTTTGAGATGCTTAAAATGTTTTTTAATAAAATCATAGCTTCCAGCATAGTCTGCTTGTTACTATTTTGGTCATTTTTACAGAATGGATGTCTACATAAAGAATTTGTGTTGAATTGGCTTGATTCAGAGAGTGAAATAAACAAAACTGTTGTTCTTAAGGTGGGATGTGTGTGTGTATATATATATATTTGTTGTGCTTCAGAATTTTTTTTTTTTTTTAAAAGCTCACCAAAATGCCAGTTTACTTTTTTGGAAACACACACACGTTTGCCCGTGTTTAAATGGAAGAGTTGTGAAATTGTTCATAATTTCCAGTTGTTGCTGATCTGACTAGTTCTCACTTGTCAAGTTGCTGTTGGGATGGGGTGTTTTTTTTATTTATAGTCCATGGGTAAAAATGCTTTATCAGTACAGAAAATAACAAGCGCAAAAAGGTAATATAATTAAAGACAACATTCCAAGTTTTAAAAAAAAGAAAACTAGACCACACACACACACACACACACATGCATAAGGACAGGTAACCCAGTCAGAATGTAAACACTCACTTGTCTTGAACAAACAAGTTAAAAACAAAGAAAAAGAAAACAGCAGTTAGACATCCAAGCAGTAAGATGTGGTGTGTGTGTGTGTGCGTGTGTACATGTATGTGTGTGTGTGTGTGTGTGTGTGTGTGTGTGTGTGTGTGTACATGTATGTGTGTGTGTGTGTGTACATGTACATGTGTGTGTGTGTGTGAGTGTGTGTAATGTGTGTGTGTGTACATGTGTGTGTGTGTGTGTGCGTGTGTGCGTGCGTGCGAGCATGTGTGTGGCCACACTAAAGGTAGCCTGCACAGCCCAGCCTTACATCCCCCACGTAGGCAGCACCAGCGGAGTGGCAGGCATCATCGGGGAAGCTGCTGTGGAGCTGAGTTGGGCATGGACCTTACTGGACAACCCTCGACCAGAGGTCTTCAAGCTGGCGTCCTTCTTCGCTGTGTTGATGACCCTGGGTCTCTTCCCTTACATCTCTCTGCTGGGCACTTTAGCTGGGGGAGCCTGCGGTGCTATGAGTGCCTTCATCTTCATGGCCTATCTCATCTATGACCAGTGAGAGCAAAGAAGAAAATGCAACATACCCTTTTCCTTTTTTTGCATGCTGTCTTTAGTCAGATTTGAGCTTTAATTTTTTTTGCTTTTATTTTTTATCTTTTTTTTTTGGGGGGGGGGGGGGGTGGCGGGGGTGCTCATAATGAAGCCAAGTTAGAAAAGTTAGGGTTTTTTTTTGTTTTTTCATCCATGAATAAATACAGATCTGAAATGCATCTCTCTATCGTGGAAAATATTTGGTCTGTTGTAAAATTAAATGCTCTCTGAGGACAGGAAAACCCTTAAAAGTGTTACAGATAATCATTTCATCGCTTGTATCTTTTGGAGAAGTAAGATCTAAAAAAAAAAGAAAAAAAAAGAAAATGAGTAAGATAATTTGTTCTGTTTTAGTCCAGAGACTATAATTCTTTTTTTTTTTAAACCCTGAAGAAAAAAAAAGGAATCCATCTGGGAGAAAACAAACAAACGACAGCTTCTGTCTGTGGTGGGTTGTTCAGACAGGGTCGAATAAAGAAGGGACTACTGACGACAGCGGCGGTGGTGGGACTGACCATATACTTCACTGTTCTGACCTACATCTTCCTCAAACTGCAGCCTGCTCCCTGTCAGGGCTGTCGCAGTCTGGAGTGCATCTCCTTTTCTGAAAACATGTGCAACCAGTGGGACCTGCTGGGCTAGCGTCCCACACCTCGCGCTCAGCAGTCTGGCGGAGATATAAGTAGACATGATAATTATCAACTTTCATTTTACTGGTTTTTTTGTTGTTTTTTTACAATCTAACCTTTCTATCTTTTTACATTTTCTGATATGTTTAGCATTCAATTAATTAATCCACATTGATGATGTGGTCAGCTGGACCATTCCAGGACACTGATGGGAGAGGGAGTGGCGGTAGGGAGCAGGGGGGAGGCCAATCTGACACACCACTGCACCAACACGAGTAAAAGCTTGACTGCCCCTTCCAGAAATTTTATGGGACTAAATGTGCACTCTATACTCCTACAATTCCGAAAATATCCAGGCTGATGAATTGACATAAGCAATCCAGCTTCCTCGACTAGAGTTAAAGGGAAATAACTCCAAAATTAGTGGAGATCACTCATCTTTTGCTTGGCAACATCTAGCTGCAGAAATGTGGCAAAAGCCGTCTTTTTTTTTTTTTTTTTTAGTTCTAATTTTGTGTTATTTTGCATGACTTCTTGGAATGTACTTGTTCAAAATTGCTGACTCCTCTTTGAATGCACCAGTGACTTTACACACCTAAAGAAGTGGCAAATAAGATTTTAGATAATCCTGACAATGATGAAAATTATCTTGTATGATTCAGGAGATCATAAAGACGGAAAAAAAATGACTGAGATTTTGCCTCAACTTCTGTGTGAAGCTATTGAGATGAGGGATACTCAGAATGACAGTGGGGATGAAGAAAGTGTATTTTCATCAATTTAAAAAAAAAAAAAAAAGTTTTACATAGTTTTGTAGTGAAATATGCTAACTACTTTGAGCTTGCCTGAAAGCAATCTACAATATATATATATATATATATATATATATATATATATATATATATATATATATATATATATATATATATGTATATATGTATATATATATATATATATATATATATATATATATATATATATATATATATATATATATATATTGTATACCTGCACATGTTTTTCTCCACTATATTTTCTCAATTATTTATATATATATATATATATATATTATATATATATATATATATATATATATATATATATATATATATGTGGGGTTGGTCTCTTTTGTGTGTTGAATAGCCTTGCCCTTTACATGCAGATTGATAACATAGCAACAACTTGACCGTCGGTGCAAGCAATGCAGCTCTTGGGCAGTGGAGGGTCACAAATACATAAGTTTGGATTTTTTTCTGTTTAATATCATCCATTCCTCCCAGCAAATAACGGCCTACAGTTCTTCAAAAGCTAGCATGCGATTTACATGCATGCAAGATTGCTCAGAAGTCCTGCCAGGGGATTGCAGTCTGCATCATGTGTGTGTTGTAAAATGAATGTCAACTCTTGACACAAGCAGCTGTGAGTGGGATTTGAACCCATGATCCTTGGATCAAGAGTTAAACGTTTGACCATTGAGCCAACCACGCCCCTTACAAATATGATGTAATTAGAATGAAGAAGAGGCCATCTTTGCCACAGTTCATAGAGCAAGGCAAACTATATAGGATTTTAAAGGCAACCAATCACCACATTAATTAATTATTTTAGCAAGAGACAAATACAGCAGTAATGATGACTTACAGCAAGAAAGCCTTTTTCCAGGCTGAAAAACACAAATTACACTTCAAAAGGATTTCTGTACAGTTTATTTTATTTTTTGTGGTTCTAACATACAGTCAATCAATATCACTTACATGTTATCTCCAATCCGAGTTCTCATTCAGAAACACACACACACACACACACACACACACACACACACACACACACACACACACACATTTTATCACTTCGTGGTCATTCCCTTCTTTGCTTTTTTTCTGTTGGAGGAGAGTCTTCCTGGTCAAGAGCAGCCACAGGAGCGGCGTGCTTTCTGTGCAGAATCCACTGGTCACTGGGCGACAGCTGAGACAACTTCACAACCCCCACCACAGACTTGGCAATCTTCCGGGCCTCTGAAACCACCATAGACCAACCATCAAGCTCATGGATTTGTTGTGGTGATGATTTTATATGCAAGGTTTAGGCAAACCCCTTCATCTCCCCACAGGCTTAGATTCTAACTGTATGCAAACCAATGAGTTCTTTGATTTGTTTATTAGTTTTGTAATAACCAAAATATTGTAAAAATGATATTTGATAATAATTATTATTATAATGATGACGATGATTTAGAACCCATAATTTAAAAACAAAACAAAACATAAAGCCTAAGACTTTCAATAAAGTGCATATATAAGGAAATTCAAATGAACTTGAGACACCCCCCCCCCTCCACCACACACACACACACACACACCACAGAGACCAGCAAAAATAAAAACAAACTAGTGCTCATGCACATCTAGCATTTGCTGGCTTTAAAGGCTGCACACACTGAAAACTGTTGCCTATATGCCAACCCAATAAATGGACAACAGAAGAGGAACCTACAGCCACAGGACCACAATAAAAAGAACTACAACATATTTAGTGGACTAACCTGCATGCTTCAGCACAGCTCTGCAGTTTTTGCTGACGGCATCTCTGCACTGTGGAGAGGTCAGACCAAACAAAAGCCCTCTGGTCAATAGTCAAGGAAATCAACCTGCTTGGCCATACCTAGCGCTCTTCACTATAATCTGACCATGACATTATTTCAAGGGGAAAAAAAATCACAGAGCCTGAAGCATGTCTAAATAACTAAAGTCATTGCTTGTTCATCACTCACCTTCAAAAAAAAAAAAGTCTATTGTTATAACCCTGAGTAACAGTAGCCATCATTCCCAATGTTATTAACAGCTTCACACATAGAGAGAGAGAGAGAGAGAGAGAGAGAGAGAGAGAGAGGAGAGAGGAGAGAGGAGAGAGAGAGAGAGAGAGAGAGAGAGAGAAGACAGACAGACAGACAGACAGACAGACAGACAGACAGACAGACAGACAGGACAGACAGACAGACAGACAGACAGACAGACAGACAGACAGACGCACACAGAGAGACTGAGAGAGACAGAGGAAGAGCTTGATGTAATTCTGCATGAAAAGATTTGTGTTTTACCAGATGATAATTACAAATAGTACAAATCTCAACAAAATCAATGACCTATTTCTAGGACAAGAGCAATGTTTAAACAGAAGGATACAAATTCATGATTTCGTAGGGGCCTCGCATTTCCATCACCTGCAAAAAACCAAGTATCAGGTCTTTAATCATATACTGACACAGAAAATGAATGAAAAAAACATGTTCTTGCAAATGTTTAAATATATAAGGATTAAAAAACATTAGAAAGTTGCTGACTGGAAGAAAGTATCTCAGTGGTTTTAAAGTGATGTGCTGTCTAGAAAGCAAGAGGTTCCAGGGTTAAATCCCTATCTGAGGATCTTTCTCCCATCCAGTGAGTAGTAGTCTTGGTGCTATTCTTTCTGATGCAATAATGAAGAGAGATATGTGGGCAATGTGCATTTACTACACATAACAATTCTTATAACAATTTGGTTTATGCCATAAAAATGTGTGCATGTGTTATTATTTTAGACTGTGTTCAGTGTCTTAATAGAATAGAGTATTAGCTTTAATGGATATTAATTTTTTCTTTACTTACAGCATGTTATAACAATTGGTTTATGTCATAAAAATGTGTGCAAATGTTTCCAATGTGTGTGTGTGTGTGTGTGTGTGTGTGTGTGTGTGTGTGTGTGTGTGTGTGCCGCGCGCGGCGCGTGCGTGCGTGCATGCGCATGTGCACGCGAGCTGTGTGTGAGTGTTGATGTGTGGGCATTCTGGTGCACATGAGCGTTAGTGATTTTACTCGGGCAAGTCTATGACTGGCTGATGTATTGTTAACGTGTGGGTGCTTTTTATATTGTGATGGGAGTGTTCTGATATTTGGATACTGAGTTGTCGGTATTTTATCCGTGATATCATGTTTACATGTCTACTGTTTTAATGTTGTTGGGTTTATTTTGTCTTTTTTTATTACTGTTTTAATGTATGGCTTGTACCAGCTTGAATTTTTCTGTCTATGAAATAATGAAGTGTTTGCGAATTTGAATTAAAAGAGCTTGCAGCTGTAAGAGTAGTCCTTAATGAAATTTTGTGGAAAAAGCCACATTCCTATGGAAGCAAATACACACACACACACACACACATGCATGCACGCAGGCATGCTTGCACGCACGCAAGCGCAAGCACACACACACTGAAAAAATAAATGAAGTGAATGGCACTCTACTTGACAAAGCACCCTTCCAAGAGACAGCAGCCCAAATCTCATGAAAAAAAAATCTCCCACAATACAACATGACACACTATGTCCCAACGAGTTGTCTCATCAAACCTATGCATACAGTATTTAACTATTATACAAAATATTGTTCCTTAGTTAAACTCCATCCAAAACAAATCCAAGCATACATACAAATATACTTTAGTAAAACATACCTTTTTTCAGAAATCTGTACTAATAACAGACATTCATTTTAATGATGAGAAGTAGACACACTGGCAGTTTATTTTTTATTTCTTGGTCTCAACCACTTTCAGCTGAAGAAAATATTTGAACAAACTTTAGGAACATGTGCAATATTAGTTTTATACTTTCAATCCAACAGTCTCTTCTTACTGTACTACCTTCATTCACAAATATTTTAACAGACAGAAAGAAAAACAAAAAAGGTTGAGTTTTTTTTAATACACATGAAATGTACTTACTTTTTCACAGCCACTGCTTATTATGATATTCTGAAAAAAGGGAAACTAAATGTTATGATCAGCATTTCTCCTAACACAACAATGATTAATATTTTAAAAAAGGAAAATCACACCACATAAGCAGTTTTCTTTTCTTTTTCACTAAGAAAATGTCACTATAATCAGATCATCATAAACATAACAAAACCTTTCATCATGATTCTGTATACAACACTGCCAATGCACTATCACAGTCCTATAGGACATTTGTTATAGTTACATTAACGTTAATAAGTTTTTATATTTCTGTTATTTCTATTGCATTACCAAGTTTCTTTGTGGGGTGTACTTCTCTCTTTTTTTTTGGGGGGGGGGAGGGGGGGGGGGTTGGAGGGATGTCACTGTTTACCTTTTTTTTTTTCTTTTTCTTTTTTTCTTTTCTTCTTCTTCTCCATCGTCTAATATCACTAGAAGTGAACAGAGGTAAATTGAAGACAACAACAAAGGTCCAGAAATCCATCTGACATTAAAAAAAAAATTATTCATTTATTTATTCTTTTATATTGAGGATAATGGAATAAGCACTTGTGTGCTTTTTTACATCCAGTCCCCATGTGTATGCAGTTTTGTAATTCTTGTCATCTGTTCCTGCCGGCACACAATGGCCTACTCTTATGAAAAGCGGAACAGGATTTAACGTGTGCGCAAGATGTTCTGCGTGCGTTTGCACATGGGGCCTTGGTTTATAGTCTCATCTGAAGGACTATCAGACAATGTAAAGTGCTGTGCTAATGAAATGATAGCAAGCAGTATGATTACAACTACGATGAACTCATCTGTCAAATGTTCCAAGTCTTTTTAAAGTCCCTGGTTTGATTTTGTCTGTGTGATGGTTATCACTTTGCAATTGAAACACCACTGAACATTTGCTCTCACCACAAAAAATGTTGTAGTACAGTCTATATTCTGTGACTAATATTACAAACTACCCTTACACAAGTCAAATGGCAAGATCAATAAGTATGAAATTAAAATTATGTCAAAGTATGAAATCATGTCTGAGTACAGAAAATTCATTATAGGCAAACACTTTTTAAAAAACTGACACCCTGCAAAAGAACTGAATATAACAATAATGATCATAAAAAAAACTATATCATAATGTGTTATCTCTCACCCTGATTAAAATACAAGTTTAAAACAAGGTTACACAGTTGCTACAAGTAGACCCACCTTTCCTTTGCAAATGGAGCAAAGTTTCAGCGCGGAAGAAATGGTGTTTTGTCGAAAGGTACTGTCCCTGATGGCAGGGCTGTACAGGATTTCAAAGTGAATACCTCTCTCCATAGCCTGTAATCACACCATTGCCACATTCTTACACCTACATACTGTTTCTTCTTTAAACTGATTTATTTTATAGCTTTCTATTGCCTTTGACACTTTTTAGTTCGTTCAAGTTCTTCACAGCTAGCCAGTCAAAGAAATTTCAGTAGAACTGAAGCAACATCAGTGAAGGACTGCACAGTGGCCACAAAAACATCCTTGTTGAAAAATCATATGGGGAGGGGAAAGGGGGACTGGATAGCTTCGTGGTTTGAGTGTTTTGCTCACAATTTAATGGCCTGAGGTTGAACCTGGGTTTAAGCTACCACAGAGACCCGTTCATGGGGATTTTTCCCCTGGAGTTAACATCAGTGCTGATTCCACTCCCCTGAAAGTCCTTCGAATGAGACTATAAATCGAGGTCCCATGTGTGAATGCACGCAGAACATCTTGTGCACATGTTAAAACCAGTATTGCCTTTCAAAAGATAATGCCATTCATGGCAGTAAGAATGGATCTCAAAAAGTAAAATTTAAAAAACACAGCAAAATGGTGTCTTGTGTAGACATCATCCCTAAAGTTGGAATGCATCTTTTAATGGAGGGTAAAAAAAAGGTCCAAAGTATCTTACTACATTTCCTCCTCTGTTGACTGAATATGTTCTCTTCTCTGATGAAATAGTTTACTGCTATATCTAGAAAAGCATCTCTATCCCACAGTGAAAGTTCAAAAGCATCTTTTAATCTCTCTCTCTCTCTCTCTCTCTCTCTCTCTCTCTCTCTCTCTCTCTCTCTCTCTCTCTCTCTCTCTCCACACCACACACACACACACACACACACACACACACACACACACACATCACACAGACTTTTACAACTTTACAGTGTCCTCTCTTTCCCACAGCAGAAAGAGAGAGAGAGAGAGACACAGAGAGAGGGAGAGAGAGACGGTGAGCAGAGCCTGGTGTATGGGATGCTTGTAGCAAAGTCGACATATGTTTCTTTTACTAAGTGCAATGTGTTTTGTTTTTAATCTACTTTCTTTTATATATAGTGTTAGTACATCTTATCAACTGATAGTGCTCTTAATGTATGACATTTCATAATCATTTTGTGCATTAACATGTGTTTATGGTTGTGTGTGTACAGGCATGTGTGCGCATGTGTGTGTGTGCATGCGTGTGTGTTCGTGAGTGTGTGTGCATCTATTATTTTAAGGTTGAATTTTATTACTTTCTGTGATAAATGTTTCTGTTTATCATTTTTATGTATATAGGGCTTGTGACACTGTGAATTGCTATTTTACTGAGATGATAAAGTACTGGTATTGGTATAGGTATTATCTTGTAATGTGTGTGAGGTAATAGTTGTATACTGTGCTGTGTTATTCTTCTATGATGAATGTTTCTACAATTTACTTTTTTATGTATGGCTTGTAACCCACATGAATTTCTCTGTGAGATAATCAAGTGTTTGAATTGAATTGCCATACACACTTCCTATCTGAATTTAATATTCCAGAAATCACAAAACAGAGTTATCACATGATATGTCCTCCATGAATTCTTTTTTCTTCTTTTAAATAGGGGAAGCAAGCTTTCCTCATATATATGCCTCTTAAAAAAAAATAAAAAAAAAAAAAAACCTACTTATTCCCGACATGGCTATACATGCATTAGTCAGGAAAAAACACAAAACTGGAAGAACAAAAAATGATACTTGCCAGATGAACAAGTGGCCTTCTGATGTGGAATGGAATCTTTTCCGTCATATCTAGA
>CM060317.1:82243658-82286158 GCA_030674155.1 Stramonita haemastoma
AACTATTCTTGGGGCAGCTCACTCTCCGTGGAAAGACCAGTCTGAATTTCAAGCAACAAAATCTTCTGTGACAGGGTAACTGATCTAATAATAATACATCATAATGCAGGGTTCGCGATAACCAGTAATTGTTGGTATTTTACCGATTGTAAACAGGGAATACCAAAAAATTTTCGAAGCAGCCGGTACTGTGTACCGATTCTGTTTGCCTGTGACCGATTAGATTTCCATCTCAAAAAAAAAAGTCTTAAGTGACATTTTCTGACAGTCTGTCATGCGCCTGTGCTTGGGCACCTACCCCTTCCCATCCCTTCCAACGAAGTAAATGGGGCCTAGATTGATTTATTCTTTATTCTTTTATGTTGAAGATAAAGGAATAAGACTCCTGTGCTTTTTTACATCCAGTCCCCGTGTGTATGCAGTTTTGTAAATGTTCATCTGTTCCCACCGGCACACAATGGCCTACACTTACGAAAGCAGAGGGTCTATAACTATGAATTTGCGCGTTGCTTTGAGAGAGAAGAGTCGAAAACTAAATCTAAATTGAACGAAAGATCTAGATGAGTGCTGAGCATAGGAACAAGAAAGAAGAATAGGCTTAGCACAATATAAGTCATACGAATGATCATGATGTCATGCAAAACAACAGACCGACACAGACAGTGACACAGGCGCTAGAAAATTAATCCTACCTATTTCCTGCGTGGCTTCATGCCCAAGAAACGAGTGGCAGCAGCACGGCAGTCAAAGTCTCTGAGAGATCTGCTTTCAATTTAGATTTAGTTTTGCTGCCGAACAATCCCCCCCTTCCCCACCCTATCACTGAATAGTTTCATTTTGTTCACAGTAGGTACCGGATTTTATTTTCTGGGGACCGATTTTGGGGGAGTTGGTCAAGATATCTCTGAAATGGCAACTCCCAGTACCGGTTTTAAAAAATCCTAGCGCGAACCCTGATAATGTGCAAGCAGCAATTGTAATTAATGTAAAGTACATTGGCTAACACAGACACATGTATCGCCCTCCATCCACTTTTCAAACACAAAAAGAAATCATCTCTGATGTCACTATGTCACTCAGATCAGCAACCAGAGGGACGGGATATACTCATATAGCCTAGTGGTCAGAACACTGTGTCCGCAATTAGACAACCTGGGTTCGATTCCTGGTCAAGGGGATTTTTCCTCTGGAGTTAATATCAGTGCTGACTCCACTCCCCCCAAAAGTCTTTCAGATGAGCTTATAAACTGAGGCCCCGTGTGAAAACGCAGGCAGAACTGCTTGCACACATGTTAAATCCTGTTCCGCTTTTCATAAGAGTAGGCCATCGTGTGCCATGGGAACAGATGACATTGATTTACAAAACTGCATACACACGGGGACTGGATGTAAAAAAGCATATGAAAGATTGCTTATTCCATTATCCTTGATAAAAAAAATATACATATATATATAATAATATATATACCACAAAAAACAACATAAAAACCCAACCCAACAGGCAGATCATGTTCAAAGGCATTTAATAAAAATTCAACAACTCAGTACTGATGGGGGGGGGGGGGGGGGAGAGAAGGAGAGATATTGATTAAAGTGTTTTTGACTTAGAGAGAGAGAGAGAGAGAGAGAGAGAGAGAGAGAGAGGAGAGAGAGAGAGAGAGAGAGAGAAGAGATCTTCAATCTTGACACCAAGACAATAAGAAATATTGCAGAATGGGACAGATTAATGTTACAGGCTTCTTATAGTAATTAAGAAAAACATATATTACATACACTGAACAGCTTCCTGCATAACTTCTTGAATATGTTCCCCTTGTGAAGCCACGTGCAGATCAGCGAAGGCTGCCATTTTGGTTTGTTTAGGAGGAAGTGGATAGCCACGACTTTTATTTTATACCGAATCTATTTAGGTTTGCTACGTAATAACTTGGTGTAAGAAAATGAATTAAAAAAAATGAAACACAATTTTGAAATTTATAAATATTTTTGAAATACTATATACCTAACGTTCAGACGTGATGTGAGCGTGACGTCATGAATTTTGTCTCCCCGAAAAAGGAACAACTAGGTAGGGTGGCCACAGTAACTTAGGGGGATAGGACTTTGATAAAACTGCGCAACTGTGAGAAGGTACCAGATGATGTCCGAATCAGAGACAAATATGGAAACTTGCAGTCTACCGGATGATCGAATAGACGATCGAAAGGTATGTAAAACCAACCAAAAAGCGGTGTTTTCGACAAAGAATTTCTCTACGAATGTCTGCTCAAGTTGTGAGCAGTTGACTTATCACTGGACAGTCACGGAGTGAAGTGTCTGATGAATCTTGAGTCATTGAAGACTATAACCATTGCTAGGTCCGGAGTATAGGTTACTCTAAGAAGTACTCAAGAATGAATTAAGATAGTTATGTCCGTATATGCCAACAATTTTGTTTCAAAATAGTGTGATCAAACTCTATGTTGATTTAGGCGAACACTACACAGTAACACAACACTACAGAAAACAGGAAGGAAGCAAGCGCCCGAACACACACACACACACACACACACACACACACACACACACACACACACCACACACACACACACACACACACACACACACACACACTGTGACACAGTACAACATACAAAGGGCACCACACTCACACACACACACACACACACACACACACACACACACTCACACACACACTCACACACTCACTCCACTCTCTCTCTCTCTCTCTCTCTCCTCTCTCTCTCTCCTCCTCTCTCTGTCTCTCGCCTCTCCCCTCCTCCCCCCCCCCCCCCCTCTCTCTCTCTCTCTCTCTCTCTCTGGGATGGGATGATCTATAGCCTAGTGGTCAGAACATTGCGCTGGCAATTTGATGACCCAGGTTCAATTCCCGTTCGAGGGAATTTTTGCCCTGCAGTTAACATCAGTGCTGACTCCACTCTTTCCAAATGTCCTTCGGATGAGACTATAAACCAAGGCCCAGTGTGTGAATGCACGCAGAACATCTTGTGCACATGATAAATCCTGTTCAGCTTTTCATAAGAGTAGGCCATTTTGTGCTGGTGGGAACACATGACAAGATTTACAAAACTGCATAAAAATAAACACAAGGACTGGAAGTAAAAAAGCACATAAGTGCTTATTCCATTTTCCATGATATAAAAGATTTTTTTTTTTAATCTCCCTCCCTCCTTAATAAGTTGATATACAATCACACACACACACACACACACACACACACACCACACACACACACACACACACACACACACACACACTGTGACAACCCAGGTTTAATTTCCGTATGACTATGAGGGGATTTTTCCCCCGAGAGTTACCATCAGTGTTGACTCCACTCTCCCCAAAAGTCGTTTGGATGAGACTATAATTATAAACTTAGGCCCTGTGTGCAAACGCATGCAGAACATCTTGCGCACATGTTAAATCCTGTTCTGCTTTTTGTAAGAGTAGGCCATTGTGTGCCGATGGGAACAGATGAGAATATTTACAAAACTGCATACACACGGGGACTGGATGGGAGTAAAAGCACATGAATGCTTATTCCATTATCCTCGATTATAAAAGAAATTAGAATAAATAATTTATAAATAAAATGAAACAACACACACACACAATTTGACTTGTTTTTATTCACACACACACAGAATTTGACTTGTTTTTATTTGTGGCATAGGCCTATTAAGTATTATTCAGAGTCCTGACCACATGTACTGATGTTATGTATGCCTACAGAAAAAAGTAGATCACACAAAATGACAAATGAAATGGACAAGAAAAGAATAGATCTCTCTCTCTCTCTGCCCCCCCCCCCCCCCCCCCCCCCCCCACACACACACACACAGAGGACGGGATATATATATATATATCCTAATGGTCAGAACATTGTGCTCGCGATTTGACGACCCGAGTTCAATTCCCATTCTAGGGGATTTTTCCCCTGGAGTTAACATTGGCGCTGACTCCACTCTCCCTAAAAGTCTTTCTGATAAGACTGTAAACCGAGGCCCCGTGGGCAAATGCACGCAGAATGTCTTGCACTTTTTGTAAGAGTAGGCAGGCCATTGTGTGCCAGTGGGAACAGATGACAAGATTTACTAAACTGCATACACACGGGGACTGGATGGAAAAAAAAGCACACGAGTTCCTATTCCATTATCCTCAATATAAAAGTTTTTTTTTTAAACTTTTTTCCTCTCCCTGTCAAGTCTTGCACACACACACACACACACACACACACACACACACACACACACACACACACACACACACACACACACACACACACACACACATTCCCTTGTTGTACTGGTTGTTAAAATTGTTATGCTTCATTGATACTCACTTAGCTACTACCTCAATCTTTGTAAGTTAAGATTATTGCCTATTTGAGGTTATTTCAGGAGTTGTCAGATCAGCGCATGTCTACAAAATCAAATTTCCATACTGTCCCAGGTCATGGAGTGTCACTAGGGTTTGAGCAACCAGCTGGCCATTTCTACATTGTTTACAATGAAACCTGCAAATAGTCCTGTACATGTCAACTTCACCCTATTGACAAATAAACTTTTAACTGATTTTGTGATTAAGGTCATATGTCCACATCAAATTCATTTGATAGCAATTAATTAAAGCGCTGAAAAAGTCTATGAATTCCAAGAAACAAATATGTTTTCAAGTTTAGTCACCTGTGTTTTCTTTTGTATTACAAAATTTGGAGAAAAGTTCTTTCTTTTTCCAGGCTTTAATTTTTTTTTTAAATTAAGAATTTGGGGGTCATAAATTTGTGAAAGGCTAGATTTTTCTTTTAGATTTTTAAAAATCTTTGTGGAGATGGTGAAGATTTGGAAATCAAATATATTTCTTCCTTAGCTTTTAAATCATTTTAAAACTTTCCCTTCTGAATTGAACTTTTCCCCCCTTCTGACGTTCTGTTTTCTCTTACAGTTATTGATAAATTAAACCTATCTTTGCACTGAGAGGATATGAACACCTATTTATGATTTTTGTTTGCATTTTTTTAAAAGGAATCGTTAAGATTATGTTTTGATATTAAAGCCCATGCTAGGGGCATGTATCCTGGTAGAACTGTCTAGTGTATTACTTTTTTTGATGTTCTGTGAGTAAATACTAAAAGTATTTAATGAGGTTGGTTTCCTTTTATGGCTGTCTTTGATGTTTTCATTTCAAGTTAACTTCCTTGATGTGCTGCTCTGATGTATGACCCTCGTGCCATCATGGTTGGCTAGGTTATATAAATTTATTTAAGCAAAAAGAATGAATTTACAGATTGAGTGCATTTTATACAATGATTGTTCATTTGTTGAACATTGATTTTTGTTTCAGATGGATCCAGCAGCTGTGGTAAAAAGCTTGTCGGACCCTGTTGAAGAAACGGAGGAATTTTTGAGAGAAAGTGAAATGTGCGTCAGATTTTTCGAAAAGTGGAATGAAGTAGAGCAAGTGACCTTTGTTGAAAATTTACTTTCTCGCATGTGCCATTACCAACATGGACAAGTCAATACCTATCTCAAACCAATGTTGCAGCGAGATTTCATTTCTGCATTGCCAGGTATGTATTCAAAATTTTAATGTGTTTATAAATTTTACAACTTCTAAAAGTTGAATGGGACAGGATAGCCTAGTTGTCAGAACATTGCGCTGGCAATTTGACGACCCGGGTTCGAATGTGGTCGAGGAAATTTTTCTCCTGGAGTTAACATCAGTGCTGACTCCACTCTCCCCAAAAGTCCTTCGGATGAGACTTTAAACCAGGCCCCGTGTGCGAACACACGCAGAACATCTTGCGCACACGTTAAATCCTGTTCCGCTTTTCGTAAGAGTAGGCCATTGTGTGCCGGTGGGAACAGATGACAATATTTACAAAACTGCATACACACGGGGACCAGATGAAAAAAAGCACATGATTGCTTATTCTGTTATCCTCAATATAGAATAATAAATAAATAAATAAATAATCTCTCTCTCTCTCTCTCTCTCTCTCTCTCTCTCTCTCTCTCTCTCTCTCTCTCTCTCTCTCCTCTCTCCTCCCTCATGGGGAGGGGGGAGGGGCAAGACTTTGATATTGGCTTTCACCTCTCTTCTCATAAACAATGCTTCTCCTCCTGTATCTATGTAGTATGTATCCCTCCACATGTGAATGTACCACATCTTCCCCCCTCCCCCCCCCCCCCCCCTCTCCCCCCCCCCCCCCCCCCCCCCCCATCTCCTGTGTAAGAAAATCATTTTACAGACCAGCTGCATACATAAGATGTATATTAAATCCTGTCAGCCTACATACTGGTATCTTGTTGGTTTTGTTTCTCGTTCTTGAAAAATAGCAGAAATCAGAGTACTAACGGTATTATGAGCAAATACTACTTACTACTTGTCCCCTTTTGTATGAAGAGAAAATCCTTTTTTTTAAAGCCTTGAATCAACACTGCAGTCACCAATAAAATTGTGGACCTTATCTTGACAATCTGATCAACAACTATCAATATAAGTGGTTAGGTGGTATGAAAGTAATGCACTGATCAAGAATGAGAAAGGTTCTGAGTTCCAGTCTGGTCTGAATTTACACTTTTCTCCCATCTACTGCACCATTTGTTGTGAGCAGGGTAATGATCAGAATCAGATCTGTCTTTATATTATAATCATTATAATTGTTAGAATTATTATTAGTATAGTAGTAGTAGTAGTAGTAATGTTTTTGTTGTTTGTTATTTCTTTAATTCCTTTTGAGTTTGTTTATTGTTATGAGTTGTCATAACATTAACAATGTGTAGTTAATTATATTTTGGATTTTCTTCTGTTATTGTATTTTGCTTGTTGTTTCATTTTGTTGTTGTTTGTCTGGGGTTTTTTGTTTGGTGCTTTTGTTTTTGTTGGGTTGGTGTTTTTTTCTATAGGTGGCTTGACGGAAAAAAAAAGCAAATTTATTACTTACTCAATGCACCTTCTGGAAATAAAAATTTTACATTCAGATGAAACGTTTCTGCCTGAAAATCTGTAAACCTTTCAAAGCCATTTATGGAAATGACTTTTTAAAAAATTGGTAATGTAATACTGCGTTCTCTCTCAGCTGGCTCAAGACAAAATCTGTCATGTCCATAAATGCCCATCAGTATATAGAACAGTGCTATCAGTGAGGTAGAAGAGGATATATAATGTATACAACTCAGTTATTTGGCATTAGAAAATGTTTCGGTTATGTGTTTTCTAGAATTGTCCAATTTTTGCACAGATGATCTCAGTCTTAAACCAGAATAAACCTAAAAGAATTGCTTTTTACTATGTTTTGTTACCTCTAAGTTGACAAGTTGACATCAGATGAGAAAGTTATGTTTATTAAAAAAAAAAATTCTATTTTTAAGGTTGTTCATCACACTTTATCTTACATAAAAATGTGCACTTTGCCTTTATAGACAGGGGATGTTAAAACTTATAATTTCCTGTTTTTACTGATAAAAAATACAAACAGAAAGATGGTATAAAATTTCGGCCATGACAATGTAGAATATTACACATACTTGCATGGTTAAGGGTGGGTAGGGTGGGGTTTTTTGTTTTTGTTTTTCCTTGTTTGTTATTTTGGGTTTGTTGTGGGTTTTGTTTTGTTTTTTAACCCTTTGACTGCCTTAGCACGTCATAAGACATGCTACTGATAGCGCACTCCCAGTGGTACCACGTCATATGATGTGCACCAATTTTCCCGATTTTTCCTAACTTTGTTTTAAGGTCCATTCCAAAACAATTGATATTTTAAGCTTGTGTGGGATTCCCTCTACCCATATATGGTTGGAAATCCTGTTGCGTGGACAGAAAGTCTGTTTTTTCTTCAGTTTCATTGGCTGACTGGAGCACTTTTCTTGGAAGAGATCGTTTTTTCTTTTCCGCATTTTCTGCAAAATGGCTGACGGCGATGTGCCTGGTCTTAGCGCTGGAAAAAAAGTTTATACAACCCTTGAAGCTGTTCAGATGATACTATCAGAGTCTGGAAATGAAGGTAAAGATTATTATACTCTGAGGATTCAATGGATGACGACGAAGAAGACAGTGAGACCGACAGTCTGTTTCATGAAGCTGTCCAAGCGGACGATGTTTCTGACATGGAAAGCGAGACACTTGACACGAGTGTAGAAGAAGAAAAAAACCCCAAACAACAACACTGACATTGAAGCAGAGAGTGACAGTGACAGAGATTATCAACCAGATTTGCTGAATGTGTTGTCTGAAAAGGGTAGAGGTCGTGTCAGAGGTGCAAATAGGGGAAGGGGGAGAGGTACTGGTCGAGGGAGAAATGTGTCAAACAGAAGGGGGAGAGGGAGGGGTCGTGGTTTTGGTTGACAAGCCTTTTGTGAATGCGATAAGGTAGGACTGTTTTTCTTATTACCTTTACAACTAGCCAACAAAACAAAGCATCATATCCACACTCAGTTTGTGCATCAATGTATGTCTTTTCAGTTTGTTTTGTGTGTTGGTGCATGATCAGTGTTCACACATGTAATTTATGTATATCTTACCTGTCCACTTTACCTTTCCCTTTTTCTTAGTTGTTGTCACTGTTCAAATATTTAGACAATAGTGACAACTCACAAATAAGATAGGAACATTATTCAAGGTGTTTTGGACTCTGTTGAAAGCAAGGCATGCATTCATCATTTCATGCAGGTGTTTACAGTGTACCAAAAACGTGAAGTCATGTGTCTGTTTGTTTATGTTTATTTTTCATCAGATATAATAATCATATAAACTGAAATCTAAATTAATGTCAAAGTCTCTAGTTTGTCAGTATATGGGTGCTTCCTCTTACATTGTTAATGACTGTTTGGGACTTACAATTACATGGTATTATAGGTTGTAAGAAATAAATCAGCTACATTTTTTGACAGTTTACAGATTTTTTTATTTGTTTATTTTTGGATGATTCAGGCATGTTTATAAATTCCAACTTGGCCTTCAAATTAGTTTGGTTTAATGCAGAATTCAATTCTGTGCAAAAGTTGTACACATGTCAATATCAAATTGTTGGTAGTTTAGATGCTAGATTTTTTGGTGAATTATTACCCCATTCGGGCAAAAATCCTTTGGCAGAGCAGATTCAGGTTCTGGTTCTTTATATGGGCAGTCAAAGGGTTAAAGTTTGTGTGTTTGTGCAGATACTTGTAGTTGTACGTGCATGGACATGTTCTACTCTATATTTCATTGTATGAATGTAGATCATGTGTGCAAGCAAAACGTTTAAATTAGACTTTTGTGTATGCTGTATGTATTGACTTGGTCTTGCCATTTGTTCATCCGTGGACAGCCAAAGGGCTGGATCATGTAGCAGAGACAATCCTTGCCTACCTGGATGCAAAGTCGCTGTGTGCGGCAGAGCTGGTCTGCAAGGAATGGTACAGGGTCATCTCTGAGGGCAACTTGTGGAAGAAGCTCATTGAGAGGAAGGTGCTTACAGACAGTCAATGGAAAGGCCTCTCAGAACGACACCAGTGGTATGGTGGTTTTCTTTTGATTGCCTGATCAGACTTGAATTTAGTGTATTTTTGTTTAATCCTGCTCTGATTCCAAATTATAAGCATTACTTCATCATACATGATTTTATGCTTTATTGACTAAGATTTTATTACCACAAAAAGAAAAGAAAGGAAAGGAAACATCAGTGATAACATTTTTTGTGTAGTAATAGTATGTAAATGTACTGTATGTAGAAAGAAGTCCAAACAGCAAGAAAATATTTGTATGGAAAGTTAGGAGTTTTGGGGTTTTTTTTTTATTACTTTAAATATGTTTTCAACAGTGTACACACACTTATGAAAAAAAAATGTGCAGATTTTATTTCTGCCAATTTCAGATTAATTATCACATGATAAAGATCTTTTTAAACCCAGTTTGGATGAGACATTCACAAGTTAGTGTGGAGTTGTTGTTTTTTCATGATATTTATACTTCATAAGTAGCTTCTCTTTTTCATTGAAAAAAGTCATGTGAAGGACTTGCTTCTTTTTCATTGAAAAAAGTTATGGTGAAGGACTTAAAGGTTTGGTTTGTCTTTACTACTACTTTACTGATTTTAAAACAACATATATAAACATTCCACAATGGTTTGTAAATGTGCTCAAGAAACTGAAAAAAACCCAACCTAATTCTGGTATCGTTATTATTGTGCAGGCACCAGCACTTGTTTCGGCAGAGGCATGGAGAGGTTCCCAAAGATCACAAATTCTACAGAGATCTTTACCCACGAATCATTGCTGACATTGAGGTGAGAAAATACAAGATGCTTTTTCAAATAAAGATATCAGGGAAAGCACAAGTCTTCAGCACTTTTTTGTCAAATAAAGTCGGAGACAAGCAGCGATATGAAATGAAAGGTCAGCCTCTCAGTGAAGGAAATTATTTCCAGATCTATAAATGTACAACTTCCACTTTATGGCAAAATGTAAATTTTTGCACAAAGAAACAAAACAGTGACAACAACAAAACCAAATAAGAAACAATTGAAAATGGATTTATTAATGGCAAGTGTTTTTTTGCTTACATTTTGTAATACACATTCTAAGGCTGATTGGGTAATTATATCTGGAAGAGAGATAGAATTCTTCTTTAAGGTTCTTGTGAATTACAATATTACTTTGGTTTATGTTGATTCTACCAAAGTGTGGTAATGAGTCATGCTCATAAATGTCAAAAATATTTATTTATTTATCTATTTATTTATTCTTTTATTTGAGGATAATGGAAAAAAAGCACTTTATGCTTTTTTTTACATCCAGTCCCCATGTGTATGCCGTTTTTGTAAATTTGTCATCCATTCACACAGGCACACAAGGGCCTACTCTTTTCAGTAGCATAACAGGTTTTAACATGTGCGCAAGATGTTCTGCATGTATTTGCACACAAGACCTCAGTTTATAGTTCATCTGAAAGACTTTTGGTGGGGGGGGGGGGGGGAAGTCGGCATGATAATTCCAGGGGAAAATAACCACTTGAACAGGTTTCGGGGGCCCGAGGTCAGCATATCACAAGCACAATGTGCAATGCTCTTTCGTGCCTTCCCCCCACCTCCACCCCCACAGTGCCAGCAGTCTGGTGTAAAGTGCATAATTCCCCATAACTTTGGAGGGAAAAAAACAACAAAACCTGTCGGCAGTGGAAGAAAATTTCTTACTGGTGTTTTTGGGGTTGGAATCTCAGGTAATCATTGCATTTTGTTTGCCTGGTTGGAAGCTCCACAACTAAAGTGACTACAGGAGGTAGTACTAACAGTTCTGTGTTTCAGAAGCTTGTGCTTTTCCTGCACATACATACTTCTATTCTAGTTGTATGAAAAGTGCATGTTTGATGTGTTTTACTTATTGCAGCGGTTAGAAAACAACTGGCGGACAGGACGTCACACACTACAGCGAATCCATTGCCGCAGTGAAACGAGCAAAGGGGTGTATTGCCTGGAGTATGATGAGGACAAGATCATCAGTGGCCTTAGAGACAACACCATCAAGGTAGGATGCCAGCAGTACTTCCATGGTTTAATACTTGCAATTACTACTAAAGTTACCACTGGATAAGGACAGAAGTTTGGTTTTTTGGGGGGGATAAGTTGGGATGTATTAACACAATTTCCATAGGTTGCTATGATGATTTCAGTTGGTTTGAATTCTAAAGAAAACTTAAAATCTGAAAGCATTCCTCTGGTAAAAAGAAATTAATGTCAGAGCTTTGAGGTTTGCCAATGGTCAGATTTTGCATATGCACAGCTTTTGTCCACCATCAGGGTAACTGCATTTTTACTTCGGTGCTCATATAAACACTACACCTGTGTGTATGTGTTTTGTGAAAATTATTTTGTCATCTCTTATTATCAGCACTTAATGGCCTTCTTTTCCAAATGGCAGAAAAGGTTTTAAATGTGTGGGCAAGATTTGCTGTGTGCATTTGATGGGACCTTGGTTTTATCCAAAGGTCTTTCAGGGGAATGGAGTCCATACTGATAACTAAGATGGAAAATTGCTTTGAGTGGGTGCCTTGGTTGTAGCTCAAACCCTGGCCATTACATTATGTGGTCAACATTCTAACCTGTAGGCTGTCCTGCCCCCTAACCAAAGAGTTTAATATCATTCAGTTTTGTATACAGTATTTTTTTTCAGTGATAGTTCAGGCATGTGAATAATGTATACTTTCTGTATATGTGAAACATTTCTTGTTGGAAAGATTGCTCATATATTTTCAACTATTATGTTTAAGAGCCATTATACCTTTGAATTCAGATATTTGCAGAAGCAGCGACTATTCTTTCTCGTACATAAGTGAACCCCTATACCCCCCCCCAAAAAAAGACCCAACAAATAACCTCGTAATATCTCTCATTACAGTGGTAGGTTGTTGCGAACAAATTGTAATATCATTCTGAATCCACTTGCTTGTAAAAATTAACCCAATTTTTTTTCCAGGTGTGGGATCGCAACAACTTGGAGTGTGTCAAAGTAGTTGACAGGCCACACAGGTTCTGTTCTGTGCCTGCAGTATGAGAGAACATCATCATATCAGGCTCCAGTGACTCCACTGTCAGGTCAGTCAGCCTTTTCACCTTTTCTACTGCACTTTTAATCAAATGCCTCATTGCTCTGCTGTTACTGTGTTTATGCTACTGACAGTAGAGTGATTGTATGACCCATGCAGCTGCACAGTAAAATCATGTTAGGTGAGAACTGTAGAATCAGAAATGATAGATCTGTGTACAGTTTGTAATTTAAGAAATCTTTTTTCTTTGTCATAGAATCACACAGTTATTTGTATTTAAAAGTTAAGAACTTGATTCATTTTCAGAAGTTACTGAGTCATTAAATTCTTTTGTATTAATTTATAATTATATTTTCACTTTTTTGAAACGGCTCTGTTGCAAACTTTTAGTTCTGAGCTCTTTGTCAGTTGTTCTAAACAAACCATATGAAAAATTAAACTGTAAAGCAGTTGAAAAAGCAGCCATAAAAAAAGAAAATGTAAGGATGCATCTTCAGTTTGGTTTGCTTTTAATCAGTGATGTATATAATGGCGTTCTTGTATGGGAGTAACTATTGTGTCCTGTTTCCACAGGGTGTGGGATGTGAAATCGGGCGAAATGATGAACACTTTAATTCATCATTGTGAAGCTGTGCTCCACCTTCGCTTCTGTGATGGCATCATGGTCACTTGTTCCAAGGTGGGTCAGCAGAGAGAAAGGGAGGTGTGCTGCGGTTAGTCAGGTTATTGTAGAGTGCGATGGTATAGAGATAATCTATTGTATGGTGCGATGTCAGAGAGAAATTTTCATTTGAAAGTACATGGTATCATTATCACATCACATAACTCGCAGTGATCAAAACATCCAATATGGAAGTACAAGAAGAAATCACCTCTCAGATGATTAGATGAATATTTTTTTTTTTTAGGGATCTCAAGCTGTAAAATGACATGCGTTCATTCTAGCTGCCCTTTTCCCCCCTTGTGGCATCCCTTGATTCACATGGATCTGCTCATTAGAAGATGATGGAGGACAAAGAGGGAATGATTTTAAACAGATGTTACTAGAGTTAATTGCTTTTCTTCTCAAGGAAAAGGGACAGCTTTGAGTTCATGGCTTTTAACAAGTAAACTCTCCTCCAGCAAGGGTTACAACCCATTCTATATCATAAATATACCCTTGTGTGTTTGTGTATTCATATTTGTATTCCACTTAAAAGTCACAGCAGATTTCTTTACGTAAAATACCTACTGATCCCACTTTCAAAAAGAACTTTGACCCAGAATGTTGCTTCCTTCTTGCAGATGTTTTTCTTTCTTTGTTGGTTTGGTAAAAAAAAAAAAAAAAAAAAGTATTAAACCTCTTACCCTAATGTCTTTCATCCTGTAAATATCCTGTGACTGCATTGTGCTTGTAACAAAACTGACATTGACAGTGTGTGATGTTCTGCTACAAATCAGGGATAGGTTTTAAAAAATTTATTCTTTGACATCCAGTCCCCGCGTGCATGCAGTTTTGTAAATCTTGTCATCTGTTCCCACCAGAGCACAATAACCTACTCTTATGAAAAGCGGAACAGGATTAAACATGTGCGCAAGATGGTCTGTGTGCGTTCGCACACGGGGCCTTGGTTTGTAGTCTCATCTGAAGGACTTTCGGGGAGAGTGGAGTCAGCACTGGTGTTAACTAAAAAAAAAAAAAAAAAAAATCCATGGGGAAAAAATCCCCTCGAACGGGAATCGAACCTGGGTCGTCAAATTGCAAGCGCAATGTTCTTACCACTAACTAGGCTATCCCGTCCCCTTTTGAAGAAAGAGAACAAGGAGTATCGTTTCTCCTGCAGGATCGCTCCATTGCGGTGTGGGACATGCAGTCTCCGGTGGAGATCAACTTGCGGAGAGTGCTGGTCGGACACCGGGCTGCCGTCAATGTCGTGGACTTTGACGAGAAATACATCGTGTCTGCATCAGGGGACAGAACCATCAAGGTATGTAGAGTGTTGCTGGGGTTTTTTGTGTTTGGTTTTGTTGGTTGTTTTTTGTTGGGTTTGTTTTGGTTTGGGGGGGGGGTTGTTTTTTTGGAGGGGGGGGGGGGGGGTGTGGTGTTCAAGAAGCAATATATAGATCAAATTCACATGGTTCTGATCAAGTTTGGGGTTTTGTTTTGTTTTGGGGTTGATTTTGTTTGTTTGTTTGTTTGTTGTAGTTTTTTTTTTGGGGGGGGCAGTTAATTTGCCCTGCTTATAAAGAACTAATTCTTTTATAAAAATAAAATGTGTGTACTTTCAATTCTAAACTGATGGATTTTTTATGGAGGCAATAAGAAAACACTCACAATAAACCCTACAAATTTTTTAATAAAAAAAAACAGTGAACCCGCTATTGTGTGGAATGTTTTCCTTTTTAGTTTCAGTTCTCGTGCTGTGCTCATTACTTTTCCATGCTGTTGTTTTTTTTTTGGGGGGGAGGGGTGGGGGTCTCATGCTTTGCTTACCCTTCTACTCAAATACTTCACAAGCCAAATAAGTCCCATTTCTTCACTTTTAAAATAATGATGGACCGGGGCTTTGGTTTTCTTTATTTTTAGTTTCATGCAGTTGACTTCTTTGTATTTCACGATTGTTAGACCACATCAGTCAAGAAGAAAATAAACACTCCAAGCTTACTGCTGCGTTTCTTCTTTCTCCTCATGTCCACAAATTCACGAAGGCTTGCACACTTGCTCTCAAGGTCATTTATGCATAGATAAACGCTTCTGCATCATTATACCCTTGCATGCTAACTCATACATATTAATAAGTAAAGACTATAAATATTTTAAAGTAAAGAATAGGCAAGAAAGAAAATTTTGATATAAAAATGTATGATCAGTTTTGTGTATGCAGCAGGCAGGGTATGTAAAGTTAAACTGAAAGGTTACTTAAGTGTTTTTTTTTCCTTATGTCTTGACATAGGTGTGGAATACTTCTACCTGTGAGTTTGTACGCACTTTGAACGGTCACAAGCGAGGAATTGCTTGCCTGCAGTATCGTGACCGTTTGGTGGTCAGTGGAAGCTCAGACAACACCATCAGGTAAGATGTGCACAAAAAAAAAAAAGTTAAAGTCTGTCCCGAGCCTAAGGCTCATCAGGCCGGTGCTTATCCCGGTTTCTGTGGCGCTAAGCGACTGAGAGTCATAGACTCCCCCTGGATAGGACGCCAGTCTATCGCAGGGTTAACCCCCAACACAAGGTTGGTACACCCTTTTACACCTGGGTGGGGTGAGAAAATAGCCGTAAAGTGCCTTTTCCAAGGGCACAACGCCATAGCCGACAGCTGGGATCGAACCCGCAACCTTTAGATTACGAGTCCAACGCCCTAACCACTCGACTACCGCGGCGGCAAGATGTGCACAAGTTAACAGTAATAGTCTACTTAGAATTGAGAAAGTGAATGTTACTTTTTCTTTTCAGTATGAAAAAAGCAAATCCCAATCGCAGAATGAGGACTTTGCACACAGTGATATAAGCTAAAATGAACTCGCGTTTGTCCACATGGTTCTTGCCTGAACCTACTCCCATCCCCTTGTATCTTTTTTTTATTTTTTTATCCCATGCTGTGCATACCCTTCCACCCTCATTCTTCACATGTAAGGGGTTCAGGTTTCATCTATAGATGTAGAATGAACCACAAACATATAAGCTTTTAATGGCATAGTTTACACCTGTTTACTTAAATTGGTTTGACTTTATACTTTACTTAGAGTAGAGTTGATCAACTTTGTGTGGTGACTGTTACAGGCTGTGGGATATCGAGTGTGGAGCCTGCTTGAGAGTGCTGGAGGGGCATGAAGAATTAGTCCGATGCATCCGATTTGACGGCAAGCGCATTGTCAGTGGTGCCTATGATGGGTAAGCTCTCTTTTTCTTTCAGTGTAAAAAACAAAAACAAAACAAAGAAACATAACTTTCTTTTCCCGTGTGACATACATATATATAAATCATGAAGCTGGAACAAAGGAAAGTATATGACAGTAAAAAAAAATAATAATAAAAAAAAAGCTGTAATTTTTGTGTGGCTCGCATATTGACCATGCCAGACACTGGTTCTTGCTTGAACTTTCCCTCAGGGAACCAGTGTTCTCGCAAACGATTATCGGCCAGAATGTCTTTTGTGTCTAAAGCAGAGGATATTTATTTCTTTCTCTGTGTCTATCACATCCAGCATCACTGTGGAAAAATTCTGCACAAAGCAACTGCCTCTCTGCTACATCCATACTCTCTCAACCTCACTATCTGTGGTCCGCTCTGCCTAATTGTCCATTTCTTTCTGTTTATCTTCATTACTTTAGTGCAAATTAATAGAATTTAGGCAGTTGTGTGTAAATTTCAGGAGAGAAACACATTGAATATGCAGTCACACACCACACACACACACTCACACACACACACACTCACACACACACACACACACACACACACACACACACAACACACACACACACACAACACAATCTCTCTATTCTGTCTGCTTCCGATTTGATTTATGCAGGTTATAGAATATACAAGATAACTCTTTGTTCTGCTGAAAAGTTGAGAGTAATCTTTGTATGTGAACAAGAGAAAATAATATGCACAAAAATGCTAAGCACTAAGCTGTCCTATAACCAAACTACATTATATGGTTGATAGTGATATTGCTAGATATGTTTTAGTTCAGCTTTGTTTTGCATTTGTGATAACACTTTTTTTGGTAATTCAGAAAAGTTTGAAATAAATAGTCTTGCATGTGTCACTGATTTCCAGCAAAATCAAGGTGTGGGACCTACAGGCAGCTCTGGATCCCCGGGCACCCGCTGGGACACTTTGTCTTCGCACACTTGTGGTAAGTGAACTCTCCAGGACCAGGTTCAAGGAAGACTTGATGATAAGTGCAATAGTGGACAGTGGTGGCATTTCTTGCTCAAAAGATTGTAAGATTTTGGGGGTTTTGTGCTTGGTTTTTGTTGGGTTTTTTTTGGGGGGGGTTGTTTTTTTTAGTGGAATGTTGTAAGATACCTCAAGAGCTTTGCAGACTTTGTCAATACGTATGTTTTTCAGAATATTAGAAGCCTGTGTTGTAATGAAAGATAGCTTCTGTATGTGTTTAAAGCAAGTATTTTACTGAAATAAACTGATGGTATATGGGAAGAATGGTTAATAAAGATGCATGTTTCTAAACCATTAATTCCTTTTACATTATGTCAAATTGTGTCTGATTTCAGGAGCACTCAGGGAGAGTCTTCAGGTTGCAGTTTGATGAATTCCAAATTGTGAGCAGTTCACACGACGACACCATTCTCATTTGGGACTTTCTGAATGTGCCTTTGCCAGAAGGGGCCCGGTCACCTGCCAGAACCTACACTTATGTCACTAAATGATTCGCTTTTGACAGTCTTTCCACCTATGTTTCGAATCACTGTAGCCGTTAATGGAGTGTCTTATTGCGGCTGCCTGATTTGAGATTGCCCTGACCTAAGCCATAAATTGACATTCACTCAACAATCACCTGTGACGTAACTTGACTCTGATGGACTTGTTTGAAGGTTTCGGAGTTCCTTAGGCCATGTGAGAAAGACAGTGACTGGTTTTCTTGATTTTAGTAAGGATTATTTGGAAGAAGGCCTGTTGCATTGAACAGTGTGTTTTTCTGTACCGCCTTTGTGATGAACCAGAATGGACCTTTGTTGCCCACCATGGAAGACCCCGGTTTAGCTCTGCATGATGGAAGCATATTTCAGGAGAAACCAGAGCCTTTCTCTTGTCTGTTTTCTGCTATTCTGTGTAGGGTTTGTATTGCAAAGCTGTTTTTCAGTTGAAAAGCACTGACAGTATGTCTGTAATCATGTGCTTGATTTGGGGCTCTGAGGACAAGCATAGAGTCCTTAACATTTTCCTCTATGTCAGCATGTTCTGTTTGTTATCTCTGCATTTCACATTCCTTTTTATGCTGGATTTTTTTCTTGTGGATAAAAAGTCGATGCTTCTAGAGCTAGAGTTGGTATAAAGTTTTAACATACAAAGCTGCAAACATGGTATCCAGGATTTTAAGTATTCTGGATATAATTTTCTTCAGCTATTAGTTCTGAATATTCAGGCTAGTCACAATGTCTTGTGGTATCAGTATCAGGAGTCTGTGTACCCAGTGGTGAAAAGGAGAAAGATGAGCATCAACATTTTGTGTGAATTTGTTTTTTCCTCTGTTCACGTTTAACATTGATGTTCATCAGGTATACAATGGGAGTCGTTTTCCTGAATTACCTATTTGAAAAAAAACAATTAGTAACAACTTTCTAGGAGTAGATGGCCTAGGGGGGGTTGTTTTGTTTTGTGTTTGTTTTAATTAGACTTTATATGAAATTGAAAGCCCTAGAGTTTGTGAGCTTTGCTTATTTTCGATTTCAAGGCAAATGGTTGTATAAAAAAAACAAGATTTGTTAAAAGGATGCTAGATTACTAGTGAAAAACTTTTAAAAAATCATAAAAAATTAGACTGTACAGGTGTGCAAATCGGTAAATGCAATAGTTTGCTTTAAAATTTTTTTTTTAAAGTATTAAAAATATTCAAATGGATTAGTTCTACTTGTATTCAAAAGTCGTGAGAGCCAGAAAATGTATTCTATTGAAGCAAAACTGGTCACTTCTAAAACTCATTTTTTTAATCCCTCATGAGGATCAACAGTTACCCTTGGATTGCTTTAAAAATAGTTTTTAATTAATTTTCCATGACATTATCGTATTGTATACCACTTTAAGGCACCACAGATTTATCTGCCCAAGATTAAGGCTGCTCTCCCCAAGAAGAGGTGCCGCCACAGAGCACCATACCACCCATCAGTTATTTTTCTTTTCCTGTCAAAGTGGCTTTTTTTTTTTTTACAGAATCTTGCCAGGGACAACTCTCTTGTTGCCGTAGGTTCTTTGACATGCACTAAATGAGTATTGCACTCAGGATCTCTGTGATCGTCTCATCGAAAAGACTAGCACCCAGACCACCACTCACAGTCTAGTGGATGGGGGGAAAGTTTCAGGCACAAACAGGGATTGAACCACAACACGCTCTTTCTAGGCAGGAGCGTTACCTCTAGACCACCAATCCATTCCATTTGCTCTGGAGTGACACTATATCATCAATAAATGGTGGGTTGGGCCGTTTTTTTTGTGTTAACATCAGGGCCTTTTACCTTCACCCCACGAAATATCAGAATCAATGGAACAGATCTGGAATATGTTAAAAACTTCCAATATTTAGGCTCTGTAAGTAAAAGAGAATATTGGTTCCTGTCTAAAATACGTCAAGACTAGAATCAGTATGGCCAAGCAAAAGAAGATTCAGCTGGTCATGTGAACAGAAAAACCCAGACCACACAGGTCTGATGATGACAGTTCTCCAAGGTAAGATTGAGGGTAGAAGGAAAAGAGGCAGACCACCAACATCCTACATTGCCAACATCACTGAGATCAGTCTGGGAGGGGTAGTTCATGTCTAAAGATCCAAGTATGGGAAGAGTGCGCTTCCACAGTTGCGCATTTGCTAGAGATGAATTGGCACTGCTGTTGTGGTGCTTGAGCAAGCAGTACCTTCATCAAGTTTGTTTTACACTGTACCTGAGGACACCCAGTGCTTTATGTCTTTCTTACAGATATACTTTCATGGCAGAGTTGTATGTGTTGTAAATATATTTATTATGAATGACATCCAAAAAAAAACTTTTTTTTTTTATAAAGTTGCCTGACTTAATTATTTACGGTGGAGATGAACATACTATCTCTAGAATGAACTTGAAATGATACAGTAAGCACATGGTGTTTGGAGGAATGGGGTTAACTTTATAACTAGATGAACCAGTGTATACAATGTGATGTATTTTGTGCTGTTCATGTACTGATTTTCTCATTGTTTTCCTCTCCAGGCTGGCCAGTCACATAGTTAACACTGATGGTTCATCATCAAATTATGAATTGATTTTGCTATAGTGAAAGACATGATTTGGATTTTTTTTACTGAACATTTTTTTTTAATCAGACCATTCAAAAGATGGTGGTTCTAGTGTTTTCTTCCATTCTGGCTAATGCAAAGTCTACAAATATTAGGCATATACATTGGCTGTGCATACAAGAAGAAAATGGTTTCTGTTTTTTTAATAGATGCTGTTTTGCGTATTACATGTAAACATTTTATGTCATTCTAAACAGATGTAAGCAGTACATTGCCTTTAGTGTTGCCTGTTAATGAAGATGAAAGAACATTATTGAAACAAAAACATGCTGTTGGGTACAGGTCCGGTTTCTCTCTTTCCATTTGAAAGAGCAGGGGGAAAGTGGTGGGGAGCAGAGCCTCAACATCCCCACCTTGTCTGGGATCAGACTGCTAATACCAACAAAGATTTGAATTCAGACCTCATCTGGTTGCATTGGACAGGGATCAAAATGATAATGCTGAATGGTTGAATGTAAGCGCCGGTAAACAAGAGGATCAGTTCTTCACTTTAATTTAAAACATGTCTTATATGACTGTCAATAACTTACAAGTTATTTTTTGTGCAAGAGTTATGTTGATGTGCAGTCAACTTCCTTGTCCTGTCTGTACAAAATGTACATATTTGTCTGGACGAGAAAGGACAAATGCCTCAGGAGAGCTGACTGGGAGAGTTGGACTATTTTTGTGATGGGCTTTCCTGAAATGGTTTGGTTGAGAAAAAAAAAGTGGAATGTCTAGATATAAAGAAATACGATTGGATTTCCATGAATAGAATGCCAAGGTTTTGAACTGATATTAGGTACTTTGGATGATAGTCATTGTGTCTGAGCTTGGAGTGAGTGAGTGTTCTTTTGTTTGTTTTACAGATCTCGATTTCTTAAGAAAAAGAAAATAAAGTATTAAAGACTGATGTGTTGTTTTTCTGTTGTTGCTTTTATGGGGGGGGGGGGGATAAAGTGACAGTTTCATAGACAAAATGGAATTGATATTTTTTTTAAGAAAGGTGTCAGGATAGTTAAGGCGTTCACCTACTTAACATGTAAAGAGGTTCTGGGTTTGATTCCCAGCCCTGCCCTTTTTTCCCATTTTGATTGGAAAATCAAAACGGAAAGTCGATGTCCTTTGATGAGACGATAAACCCAGGCCCTATGTGTGAATGCACGCAGAACATCTTGTGCACATGTTTTATATATATATATAAATTTTAATTCCGCCTTTCGGAAGAATAGGCTATTTCGTGCTGATAGGAACAGATGATTTTTTTTTATCAAAAACACATGCATACAGGTTTGGTATTTAGACACCGTCCCTGGACTTGGAATGTAGCTACCTAGATGGTGGAGGGGGAAGGTTGTATACGCATATCTCTCCATGGGTGAACATTGGAGCTCTAGCTAATGACCAACATTTTTTTTTTTGCTTCACAACACACTTCAAAGGTCTGTCCACTTATATAAACCCCATCAGAATCTATTGAGCACTACTGAGAAATGCATAAATATCATTGGATGGGGACTTGTGTGTATCCATGACATTCTTTTTCCTGGTATTCTCTTACTCTTGGGGCTCTGATACACTGAGAAAAAGAATAAGTCATCTTGGTTACTTTCAGATGCAATCATTTGACAGTTACATGTAACTTTTATTTAGACTGTAATACACAGTTGAGTGTTGACAGGCAAAACAGACAAAATCAGACACGACAGCTATTGTACTTGCTGCATACAGAACTCACAGAATTTGTTTTTCATAGACATTGGATTTTTATTTAGACTGTACGTATGTGCAATGTGAGTGGTGACAAACAGAATCAGACATGAGACAGCTGCTGTGCTAGCTGTATACAACAGTTCAGTTTATAGCTGGTTTTACACTCTCCACTTTACAAACTGGTCAGTGGTTCCAAGGCTCTATCAGAGAAAAAACGGTGTCTTTCTTTTTTGGCATCATCACCAGTTTTCTTGAAGAATTGCAGCAAAGATGCACTGCCTGTGTTCTTGGAGCTGTCTTCTTCTTCGTCATCCTCCCTGTAACAAATACAAATTTACTTTTTTTCAACACCAAAGATGGAGAGATGGACTTTATACATGTAGCTGTCAGTTGCAGACACTAAAGTCTCCATTTCAGATTAAGTTTGTCTTGATAAAACTGTTAAAGAAACAAGTAACTTGTTCAAGAAAACAACTATCAAGTCCTCCTGTCTTAAAAAACGATACAAAAACAAAACCTGAAAATCCACATGAACCTACCCAGCCTTTCCTTTTCTCATTCCAGATTTAAACTGAAGCTTCTTGGAAGGGGGGGCAGCAAAGTAAAACAGGTAATATCAAAAACGAGGCATACAAGTCTTTAGTGAAAAAATGCAAGCTAAAGTAGTACAGGCATGTCACATGGACATCTGGATGGGCTAAGACAGTCTTACAGGGAACAGTAAAGGGAGGGAGACCAAGAGGCAGACAGATGAAATGATGGGAAGACATCATCAGAGAGTGGACAGGCCTTGGGTGGAGCAATCTGCGATGGAGGGTGGAGGACCATGCAGAGTGGAGGAGGCTGGTTGCAAAATCTTCACAGGTGCCCCCACAGTCCTTGGGACTACAGGGCAGGTAAAGATGAAGGTAAAGACAAGTCTTTAGAAGAAAAGCAGAGAGCAGAAGGAACATCTTTTCAAAGTGGGTGTTGTACCCACCATTCCACCTCAGCAGCCTGCCGCTCCAGAATCTGAGCCGCTGTGGACCAGCTGAAGCGCACCAGGTCAGGGAAGCCAAACACCGGGTCAATGTTCTCCGCCAAAAACTTCTTGGTCGCCGGATCTGGGAAAAAGAGATGATAGCATCGTCTTAAAGCACAACACCAGTTCTCTTCTCTACCTTTTTTTTTTTTTTAAAAGTCAGCACACAAACACAACAGATAACCATCAAAATAGTCTACATTACTTAGCAGGATTTTTTAAAACCTACTGGGGCTGAATTAATGGCAGCGGTACTCACTGCTGCTGGCGGAATTACCAGTGGCCATTGTTGTTTTGAAGCAAGGTGGGGTCAAACAACCCTTGATATTGATATGTAAAACCGATTTAAGTGTGTAAAGTTGTAAAACACTATAAAGCTTAGATAACAAGCTTTTCAAAAAGCTAAATTTTATAGTAGCATGTAGTGTTTATGACCATGTAAAAAATAAATTTTAAAAAACTGTGCGTGCACTACAGATCACTGTCGTGACATCAAAGCCCCAAGATTGATTTTAGCATGATATGCAATGTTGTTGCGGTGCAAAAATGTCATGATTTGGTAAATACCATCTCTTGACAATAGTTATAAAAAAAATAGGGAGCTTGTATAGCTTTATTTGTCGTCAAGGCCAGCAAAATAGTCGACGCCATTGCGAGCACTTATTTATGCAAAATGGTGGCATTCTATGATGAAAATATGACTGCTTGATTTCATGTTATGCAAAGTACTCGGCAGCATATTTTTGGGGTGTCCTGAGGCGCTGAGGTGGGAGACCTCGCTGAAGTGGGAGACCTTCTGACCTTCTGTCCACAGTCCCTAAATCAGAGTATTTCCGCTGGGACTATAATACAATCTCTACAACAACAACCTTACAGTCTAACTCAAATGAAAACATGGGCAATTTTAGGTTAAAGCAAGTCATTCAGCCTACCTCCAGGATATCCAGACCCAAAGCTGTTGTCTTCAACATCAATGTCCTCCACAAACTTCCAGTTCTTCACAGCCCTGTCTCGGGCCACCTGAAATTGCAACAACAGCAAAAAAAGATCTTTGCATCACCTACATACTTGTCATAACAATGAAGAAAAAAAAAGATAATTGCTGTGACAGTACTAAAGTACCACATACTGCACATGAATACGGTTATTTTTCTTCCCTCAGCACAATTTTGTCAAGATGTCTCTAAAAAGCAGCTTGTTTCATGTACACTGCTATACACATGCTCAGTAACAGAAAATGAGATTACAATATGTAAGTTGCGTAAAAGTGAGTATGTGTTAGGAAAATTTGGGATGGAGACAAAAAGTACCCTTGATTCTGAGGGACTGACCTTTGCACAGATGCTGGCTGCACTGACGATAGGATACAAGGAATCTGCCTTTTTGGCCACAGTGACGTCAATGGAGGGAAACACACCTTTCAGTTTCTCCTGGTACTTGGCAGGGTCACCCACGGTGTCAACATAAACCTGAAATAACATCACTTAATAAAGAGAAAAGCAGAAATCCCCACAGATATAAAGTGTATTAACCTGAGACAAGCTTCATTGATGGCTCTGCTACAGATGCTCCATAAAGCAGCAAGAATCAGACCTGCCTGCGAAAAAACAGAATTTCTTTTGAAATGAAAACACTTTTCAGTGAGAAATGAAAAAAATTTCAACAGATAAAAAACAAAACAACACTGCAGACAATAAGAACTTTGGTTGTTTATGACCTGCTAGTAAAGAGAAGTCTTACAGAAACTTAAACAGTGATTTCAAAACATTCAAAATGGTTAATATTTCTAGAATAGTTTGTGTGCAAACAAATGGGAATGGGTGTCAAGTCATGGACTTGAAGATGGAGGGAAGGGGTGGCATGCGATTTAAAAAAGTGGACATCAGTAGAACAACATGGTGGACTGTCTGTGGTAAAAATCAGGGACAGCATGCTCTCCCCTCCCCCTTACTTTTCAGTGTTTTATTTTCCCCCTTTCAAACAATTACCATCCCTGAACAGGACAACCCAAGCTTTCAAACACCAAAATGAAGACGCTGCTATGCCAACCAGCAAGCACTTGAAAAAATGACAAAGTAGACACAGAAGCCCTCTGTGAATCACCAAGCAGAGTCCTGAGCAGTTCAGAAAGAGCTACAGGCAAACACAGTTGTCAGACACCTTCTCAGAGTAAGGCACTCACAAAATTCCATGAAAAGGAGCTGAACTGTCTCAGCTGTTGCAAGCTGTTTTCAGACGCTGGCTGTTTTCTATTCAGAGTATACTACGGACTACACTGGAAAATGGAGACCACCCAATGCATTCAATTAACAAAGGGAATACTGAGTGTTACTCAACACAGCATGTGCTTGCATCTCTTGGGCCTGGTTGATACCAAGGTTTATTCTAATAGCCAAATATTAGAAACCACTCCCACTGGCAAACGCCAGAGAAGGAAACTTACTTCTGTGACATTGACCCCGTTCTCCAAAGCTGCCTTCACCAGCCCAATGGCTGTGTCATGTGAAAGGGCGTTCAGATTGTACTTTGCTCTGAAAATAAATTATAAAAGAATGTGTTACTCTGTGTGATGAGGAAAATTGTGATAAGTGTTTTCCTACAAACACAAATCTTATTCTGTTACAGACACAGATCTTAACTGATGTAAGTATGTTATTTTCTTTAATTCTCCAAACAAAACTTTTACTGTTTTTCCATCATGCCAGTGAAGCTGGCAACAAGTCATACATATACACCGTACATTATTCATGCTTTACAGGTCATGCACAATCCAAAAAGCAAAGGTCTTCAGTTCAAAGCACTGGATTCTAGTGTTTTGCATGAGTCAATATTTCAGTCTCATGTACAACATGTAGGCCTATTTAGCACAACTAAAAGAGCAGCGTGAGCACTGTTCCTCATATTCTTTTATGATGATCCACTCTGTCATAAGCAAATATAAATTATGCATGTAACCTGCCAAAGCAGCCTGAAGTTCATACAAAGAAATATTGCAATGACTAGCTCATATACAATACAAAATGATGCCATACGATACAGTACAATCTAAAGTAACAGAGATGACAATTATGCTATTTTCAATATGACCACAAACTGTGAGCAAAACTCAAGTCTATAAATGCTGAATGGATATCCCTACTTGTCATTCTGACAGTTTGTTTCAGAGCTGCTATTTTCTTGACGTCAGTTACACATTAGCAGCAATAAACCTTTTAACCATGGAATAAGCATTCACAGCTTCAGTTTGCTGCTACTTTATATCCAAACAAAGATTTGATTTTCTTACCATATCCAACAGTGTACCAAAAGCATAGGTATAATTATGAATTTTCACTTAGCAAATTTGTACAGATTTACTGTCTGATCTACGGATGAGAATGACAAGCTTAATCAAAACTGTTGAGTCATTAAATTTTTACTGATCAAATCAATTCTACCCTTCTGGCTCTGCTGAAACTCTAGACAGAACATGCTAAGACTAAGAGGCAAAAAAAAAAAAAAAAGACAACACTCTGAGAGATCAAAATATTCTCAGTTTGAAATGGTGAATGCTTATTTTGTGCATCTGAAGTAAACATTTCAAAAGTTCTGAAAGGGTGTGAGTTGAAGCAAATGATTTACCTACCTCCGCAACATGCTCTGTGAAATATATGCAGGGGAGATAATGTGAACCATCCAACCAATAAAATCACCATTGTCGCAAATTTTGCTGAAAATGTCTTCTCTCTGTTCCTCTGTCAGTGTCTTGGAATCTAGAAGAAATCATCAAAACAAAATTTAAGTGCAATCTGTCCCACTATGACAATAGAACAGAGGTTCACTCTTAACCTAAAAGGCTTGTTGTTAGTTACAGTATTCTAAAAATGTAGGACAATTATTTCCCTATTATTTGAAGAAAGAAAAAAAATCATGACAGTTGACAATCCTTTAAAAACATGGGGACACTTTAAGTAGTTTTACCATCTACAACATCGTACTTAATACTATACCAGGCCTAATTATGTCCATGGTTACACACAAGAATTACAAGTTACATGAATCAATGAATGGTCTCGGCTACAAACTGCCACACATGATGTATTCAAATACTGCTACACACAAATCAGATTCAAACCTTTTTTTTTTTTTAACACTATCACTCTTTGCCCAGCAGTCTGAGCAGTGGCCTATCACAGTATCAGCTGAGATGAGAAGATGGGTACAGACCCTACTAGAAGTATGTAATTTGTAAATCTGCTGCCCAGTGTTGGATTTTCCCCCTTCCATCCAAACACTTTCCAAAAATCAGAGTGCTATTGGGTCAATAAAAAATAAAATGGCATGCTGAACCTTATTTTACAAATAAAAAACTCTAGTGAAAAAACTTAACCCACACCAATCTCTGCAACTCTACCTCTTAAGTTTAAATAAGTCATCATACAAGACTCAACAATGTTACTGTATCAGTGTATGAGTTAATCTGTTATGTATCACTTTCACTATACTATTACATCGAGATGCTCAACGCCTCATTGTGGCTACTAAGTTATTCATGATGTCATAGTTTATAAGTTAACATGCATAAGATAAGAGTTCTTTTTTTTTAAAAGACCAACCTGCAAAGCCCATTTCTCCAAACTTTTCCTTCTCAGCCACAGGACTAAAACAAATTCCATAGACAAGGGGTCCTGCAAGTTAAAATAACATTATTGTTATTGTGCTTCAATATTTTATTCAGGTCAGCATGGGAAAATATTTCAATTTAGATAGATATATCATAATAGTACATTTCCTAATATAAGAGTGTCACCATCTTATTACATTATCATTACTAAATACTAATATTAATATCTGATGTACACATACTTGACCGATTTTGATAACGGAATATATGTGGTACCTACAGTCACATATATGTACAAAACAAAATGAATGTCATTTGGTTCCCTAAAATAAATCTAATATTATGATGGTACCAAGAGGCAAGGAATATGACAGCTTAGGGAAAGAGTGGAACAAAAATTCTCAAGCAACAATTCATACTCATAGAAACTGGGTAACACAAGACTTAGGGGAGGATTTTTTTTTAAAATAAATTTTTACAAAATAAAAAAATAAGACTCAGGGGAAGACAGCAGCTGGCTGGCCATTCTTTATTCACTCATCAGCATGGTAATGATGGTGCAGGGTTGGAGACCAAGACACCAACTAATTATCACTATTTGAAAATGCATACAAAGTGTCTCACAATTCACAGGCGTGTCCCAAAATAATAACACTATGCTGCAACAAAGTTGCATGGGAGATAATTCAATTAACTCCCCTGTCACACTAAATCTCTCGCACACTAAATCTAGCATACATGATACAACCAATTGCATTATTAACAAAAATCCTCTCTCTCTCTCTCTCTCTCTCTCTCTCTCTCTCTCTCTCCTCTCACACACACACACACACACACACACACACACACACACACACATATGCACGCAGATGCACCTGGCTACACTAAAAAATTAGAAAAATATAAAAAAATCATCTATGCTCAAGTCACATTATTTACATTTCTTACTAAAAGTATGTTTGTTACAATGACAATGTTAGTGTTGACCTAACCATCCCTGTGTGTGTACAAGATAAAGCGTGTTACTTTGTTTCATGAACCAAATGTACATTCTCCCCCTGTTCACATGTTTCTAAATATAGAAATTATATGAGAGTGGGTTTCTTTTTAGAGAATTTTGACATCACACACTCACATCTATTACTATCTATAGACACCTCTTGTTGCCTTGGATTTGCTTCAGTTCCATGCACACTGAACAGAATTATTGCATTATATACGATACAATGATACATGACTACACATGACCTAAGAAATCACTGCTCCAAAAGACTAGCACTCAAGCAGTCAAGGAGGTCATGTGAATAAAGGGAAAGTCCACCTCCAGTGAGGACTGAACCTTTGACTTGGGAACCAAAAGCTTCTTGGTCACCGTCAACAGATAGGTAGTTACCTATCAAGTTTATAAACAATTGATCCACTCCATGACCAACCAAGCAACCATTAAAACAAAATCGCAAATTACGATGTGAGGTAAGACTTACTCACTTAGCTTATTACTTTAGTAATATTACTATTTTAACATTAATAATAACTTAATAAGTAGTAGTTAACCCATATTAACATCACACAAACCATGATGAAAAGTGAAAACCGGCAGAAGATTAAAACTGATCATATCAGTTGACATCACAAGAAAAAAAATAGCAAGCTACTGACAGCTTTTTTCTGTGGATACTAGTGTTGTTTTGATTATAAAAAAAAAAATTACCCAGTACTGGTCCTCGACCAGCCTCGTCGATGCCAAGCCAGCATGGCTCATTCTTCAAACGATCTGAGATAGGAGACTCCACCATGCAGTTTTTCGATCTGTCTGCCTCAAAGCCTGACTGGTCCATGCTTATGTTGCAAATTATCTACAGCAGTTAGCCTAAAGGTCGGAAAAGATTCCTGTCAGAGAGCCAACTAAGCAGTAAAATGAAAGCTGTGCCTCATTCCATAGAGACCGAGACGCGCCAAGTTTTCTGAAAAATTGAGAATGGTCGCCCCTGTTCTTGTTTCTTATCACTGCAATTTTAAGGATTTGATTTTGTGCTTATCTTTCAGATCAGTTTTGGGGTACATGATTCCATTTCGTCATATTTTAATTAAATAAATACCGTTTATGGAGAATATTGGGTGTATACTTTAATGGAAAGAAATGTGCATTTTGCTTTCTTTGGCTGCACATAACGGTTAAATTTGGGGAAAATTCGACTTTTCCTTTTGTTTGTATGTATATATCACTCTTAAATTCATCCCGAACATAATGAGACATCCATAAAAATAAAAACCTTTTTTTCAGAAAGACATATTGGGGTTAGGAAGCCAGCAGACGACAAAGGAGTGAGGGGGTACAGTGTTTACTGAAAAATAAAAATGAAAAGTTCAAATCTACCAAATTTGTGCAAATCACCTGAGTTTTGAGTCAGGGGCCAGTATTTCTAAAAAAGTTTTTTTTTTTAATTTCTGTTGATGCCTTAGTACGTGCAGTGGGAATGCAAGAGCGATATATCATTATATGAAAATAGAAGGAAAAGTAGTCGAAATTAATACCGGTGTGCAGCCGTGCAAGTTTCCTCCCCTCCGAGTAGCCTAATCAGAGTAGTTGTCCTTGCAAGATGGCGCCGGTACGTAACATGTGGATAGAGTTCTCAACCAATATTAGACCTAGAGGCTATAGTATGGGTTGAGTCGATATTGTGAGAGATTGAAAACTGCTTGGTATGGTGATTAATTGATTATTCTGTTCATAAGTCTGATAAACCCGCTGGGACTAATTTGGTCAAAGAAAAGAAAATTCGACCACCGGCCAGGGTATGCTAGTTCTCAACACTAAAACTAAAAGTAAAACTCGAACCCTTTCTTCCCTTTGAAGAAAAAGATTTTTCCAGCCTATATTATCATCTAAAGAGGAATTCTTAATGATAATAATGTGGCTTTGGAAGTATTTTACCGTAAATGTGCATCCTTAAAGGGAGATGAAATCACGATCAATGTTACGGCGTCTTGGCCATTAATTTTTTTAACTGAAAACCATTCTCAGATTCTGGCAGAAACTACCTCTGCTTAGACTCAGAGTTCTGAATTGATCAGGGTTTTGTTGGTTTTGCTTGTATTCTTTTTTTCTTGTCAAGTAAAAGCTAGTAATGGAAAAGATTATTGTAGAAATCATTGATCACAGTGACACACTCACACAGAACATCTTGTGCACACGTTAAATCCTGTTCCACTTTCCCACTTTCCGTAAGAGTAGGCCATCGTGTGCCGGTGGGAACAGATGACATTTACAAAACTGCTTACACACGGGGATTGGATGTAAAAAAGCAGATGAGTGCTTATTCCATTATCCTCGATATAAAAGAATAAATCAAAGAATAAATCAAATCAATCAAACACACACACACACACAATCACACACATACACATACACATGCTCGCATGCATTCAAGTAGCATTCGCATTATCAGTGAACTTGGACACAAAACGTGCACACACACTTACACACACACACATACACACACGCATGCACACACACACACACACACACACACACACACACACACACACACACACACAATGATATAAATTTACACAGTTGCTAATGTTGGCATCAAATAGTATAATTATAATAAAAGATTCTAGAGAAAAGAAATTGTGTTTTGTAATTCAAATTCTCATGCTGCTTTACTTTCAGAAAAATTCAAAAAAGGGAAGCAAATCCAAATCAACAACTGCGAAAGTTGTAAATAAAAATGCAAACAAATTTGCCAAACAAGGCAAACTGAGAAAGCAGCGCCTGAAACAGAAGAAGAAGGAGAACAAACTCAATAAGAGAGGTGAGAAGGAAGCTGCAGCCAGGAGACTGAATGGAGAGGGGTCCGATGGTAGTGACTGTGAAGATGTCCTTCAAGAAGAGGACATAGAATTCTTCAGTCAGCAGGATTCTGCCTTTACAAACGGCATTTTATCAAGGTGAGTACAGCACGACGCACCTATCCCACATCAATCAGTCCACAGCTAAAATTAGCTGTTAAAAAATATTGAAGGAAGTTTAAATATAAAACATAATTAAAATGAAACAATAAGATCACAATCCTGACTTTGCCAAAGTCAAACCAAACTGAATTCAGAAGGGAAATTGCGATCAATTTACATCACTAGCACAAAAATTACCACCCTCAACACTAAACAAAGAAGAGCAAGCTGACAGGAACATCCAATTCAACTTACTTTTTGTTATAACTCCTATACAATATTGATATATTGACTAAAATTTACTTCTTCACAACAGCAAGAGAACAGTGCATTCAGTACACTTGGATATAGTGCTGAAGAATATTGCAAACATATTGCGTAGCACTGAAAAGTTGGAAATCAAAGTCTGAGTGACTTTTCTCCACTGTAACATTAGAAAGAATGCCATGCTATCTTGAAGGCGGGAAGTAGGGCCCTTCCATGGGGTCAGTGTGTGAGCTAAGATCAAATCATTAGGGCTCGAGTACCAGAGTGTAAGAGCAGCGGAAAATGAGGAAAACGACTGCCATGACAGCAGTTTTGGCTATGGCTGATTCATACAAGCCAAGTGGTTGTGTGTGTGTTGGAGAGATTGTTGCTAGTTTCAGGATAGGAGAGATTGAGTAACAGGATAGCCTGGTTGGTTGGAGTTATGTGCATTGCACTCATGATCTGCTGACCCAGGTTCAAATCTCATTCAAGAATATTTTTCCTCGAGATAAACTCAGTGCCAACTGCACTCCCCTCCAAAGTCCTTTGGATGAGACTACAAATTGATATCCTGTGTACCAACACACGCAGAACATCTTGCACACAGTTAGAACCCATTCAGCTTTTTGGAAGAGTAGGCCATCGTTTGCCTATTTTTTGTGATTATTGTACATTCTCAAGGGTATATAACATTGTATTTCTGTACCATGTCTAATCTTGATCACACTTTTGATGTATATTTTCTATGACAGGTAACTTACAAATGTAACTTTCTGACTCTAATAGGGTGTCCTACCATTGATAATAATTACATATGTTACATCATGAAAGAAAATTTACTTGCGCTGTTTACACCGTAATATAACCTGCTGTTTTGTGTGTCTAAAACAGAAAGAATCGGAAGAGGAAGATAGATCAAGGCCATGATAATTCTCCATTTTATGAAAAAAAAGCACGCTTCACATTTTCTGAGGACAACGGAAGAAAGAAAATGTTGCTTCCTATCAAAGAGGGGGGCAAGATAATCCCCCGAATGGTGTCAGAGGACCAGAGTGAGGAAGAGGAGGAAGAGTCAGCGCTATTGCCAAATTTTGAAAGTAAGTTTTGGGGGGGGGGGGGGATTTGTATTTTGTAGCATTTATGGACTTATTTTAGTTGTTAAAAATTAATATTTCAGCTCACTTGATTCACTGACACGTACAGGCCTTTGTGGTTAACAGGAAGTAACAGAAGTATGAAAAATGATTTAGGTATGAATGCTAAACTTAAAGCAGTTGTTTTTCTTTTTAATGGAACTTTGCTCACTGTCTTAAAAATTAACTCAAACTTTTTCTGAAGCCTTATCTTTGACAAGTCATACTGAGCTAAGAAACAATAACTATTTTATTTTATTTTATTTTATACCACTTTATGTCACAGCAGATTTCTCTCTGTGAAATTCGGGCTGCTCTCCCTGGGGAGAGCGTGTTGCAAGTACAGCGCCACTCATTATTATTTTTCTTTTTCTTGTCTGCAACTGTATTTGTTTCCCTATCAGAGTGGCTTTTTTTTCAACAGAATTTTGCCAGGGACAACCCTCTTGTTACCTGGGTTCTTTTACATGCACTAAATAATGATGTGTAACACACAGGACCTCAGTTTATCATCTCATCCGAAAGACTAGCTCCCAGACCACCTGTCATGGTCTAATGGATGTGGGAAAAGTTTGGGCCTAAACGGGATTCGAACCACCGCATACTCCGACCCGGACTTTTCACTTTCTAGGCAGGCACGTTACCTCTAGACCACCGATCCATCAGTTAATACAGCTTCAGCACAACCCCATTGAGTGAATCATTTTTGAAGATAGCCAAATTCTTTTTTTTTTCTTTTTTTTTTTGCTGCCGCATCTTCTGTAATGTTCCCGTACTGCTGTTCCCACGCCGCTCATTACAATCTCCCCGCCACAGCCATACCCAGATTCGTTGTGTCTCACCCCCGGGGTCGGGAGTCCATAGGGAGCCCATCAATATTAGGCCGCCGCGGGGCCACCAGCCAGAGGGGCCCTGCACTTCTGCTGGGTCACTTTGGTGGTGTTCAGTGGTGCCTGTTCTGAGCTAACATATGCAGGACACCACCTACTAAGCCCCCTACTAACGACAGTATTAGCTCAGTCGCGGAGCCAGACTGAATGAGTCACCCCCCTGAGGTGGCGACCACCACAACGTCCCTCCAACGACCGCCTCCCCGCGAACCCCAACCCCAGAGGCTTTGACACAAACTCACCACAGGCACAGAAGCGTATGGGGAAACCGAATCTGAGGTCACCATGAGACCAGAGCAACAGAGGCCACCGAGTCAGAGGCAATTTTTATTATTGCATGATGATCAATGAGGATGAGGATGATGTAATGATGCTGCTGTGGAGGTGCATCCGCTTTGAGACTACTTGACAGGGTTGTTCTCTACGCTTACTGTCATAATATATCCCGGCGTCAACCAGGCCCGAGAGATACAGACACCTGCAGTGTTGGTCAGGTAATTTGAGCAACACTGTCAAATTCGCATCCGTAAAGTGGATGAAGCTCGACTGTGTGGTTCCAGTCTCCCCGCTGAGCCCACAGCACACTCACTCTGGGTAGGGCCGGCCGGAGCCCAAAAAAATCCCTATGACTTAGGGTATTCGAACCCGCGACCTTCCAGTCCGGAATCCAAGGCACTAACCACTGCGCCATGGCGGCTGGTGATATCCAAATTCTTATTCATTTGTGATTGTGCGTATATTTCAACATATCATTGCAAACCACCTGCAAGAGTTGCTTGCTGTCTGTGTTGGAAGTTGCAATAGTGTCAACATAGTTATACTCTATAGGTAAGTAAATGACAGTGCAAACATGATTTTTATGACCGTGTGATTCAGGTGATGCAGAAAGGCAGGAGGAGGAGGAGCCACTGCCCCAACTCTCTACCTCAGACATTCTGTTGGTCAGACAGGAGAAGCTGGCCAACATGAGAAATAAAATAGCTGAACTGGCCACCTCTGTCATTGAGAGCCCAGAGGACAATGTAAGCAAGCTGGGGACATTTTTCATCATCAGCATGAAACATTTGTATTGATCTCTTGACATGGTCACTATTATCTAATCGCGTGTGTATGGGTGTGTGTGTCTGTGTCTGTATCTGTGTCTCTCGTGTGTGTGTGTGTGTGTGTGTGTGTGTGTGTGTGTGTGTGTGTGTGTGTGTGTGTGTGTGTGTGTGTGTGATTTATGAGCACATGAGTGTGTGTGTGTGTGTGTGTGTGTGTGTGTGTGTGTGTGTGTGTGTGTGTGTGTGTGTGGACAGTGTAAAAATCTTATCGGATGATACATTGTGTTTTGCTCTAATTTTAACAATAAGCTAATTGCTGTTTGATTTGTTCTTGTAATGCTTCAAATGTATTTTAATCATCAAATTTATACTTGGAAAACTTTCTAGTGCTTTTTTTGTTGTTGTTGCTGTCTTTTGGATTTGTATTTTATTGTAGTAGATGTTACTGGTTGATACGGAACATGAATGCCAAACATAACTGATGCAAAACAAACATATTAAATGTCTGATTTGTGTGTGTGTATGTGTGTACTGCTGCTTCACCCTCCCACCTACCAACAAAATATACAGTTCTGTCAGTTTATACAGCAAATCAACATTTCAAAGCTGGACAGTAAATGTTTGAAAATAGGTCTTTTGGGTTTGTTTGTTTTTTATCGAATTAGCACTTTACATTGGGGGAGGGGGGGGGGGGGGGGGGGCTTTGGAAACTTTGAGTGAATATCAGAGTAAAGTATTCTTAATTTGTTATATAGTTGCTGTTCAAAGAAAGTGAAAAACAGCAATATTATGTTATATCACAATGTAGTATGAGTACAAGTATAGGAGATAGTTTGCTTGAGAATCTCTTTCTCATCTGTGCTATTTTATGTGACAAATGTTTTTGGTTTTTATTCGCTTGATTTCTTTTTACTAGGATATATATGCTTGTAATCCACAAGAATTTGTCTTGTTTTGAGTTGATGAACCTAAAAGAGTAGGCACATTTGTACACATGTATCCTTGATTGAGACCACTTTCTCTTATAAGCAGGCGTGTTGAAAAATCAGATGTTGTATGAACTTGAACAGTTGTAAAGAAACTTATCAAACTTCATTCTGACAGATGGCAAAGCTCAAACAACTACAAAAACTTTTGGCAGTAAAAGATCCTGATGTGTGCCTGACCCTACGCAAGTTGACAATGACCTCTTTGACAGAGGTGTTCAGGGATATTGTCCCAGGATACCGGCTCCGTCTGCCTTCAAAACAAGAAAAGGAGCAAAGGGTATGTGCTTATAATGAGAGTTGAGTTAAAGAGAAGCAAAAAAAGGAAAAGAATGTACAAAAATCACAGAGAGAGAGTGTGTGTGTGTGTGTTTATTTTTATTTTATTTTATTTTATTCTTTTATATGGAAGATAATGGGATAAGCACTCATATGCTTTTTTTCATCCAGTCCCCGTGTGTATGCAGTTGTGTAAATATTGTCCTGTTCCCACTGGCACACAATGGCCTACTCTAAGAAAAGCAGAACAGGATTTAACGTGTTCACAAGATGTTCTGCATGCGTTCGCACGCGGGGCCTCGGTTTACAGTCTCATCCGAAAGACTTCTGGGGAGAGTGTAGTCAGCACTGATGTTAAGTACAGGGGGAAAAATCCCCTCCAACGGGAATCGAACTCGGGTCGTCAAATTGCCAGCGCAGTGTTCTGACCACTAGGCTATCCATCCCCTAGTATATCTTGTGTGTGTGTGTGTGTGTGTGTGCGTGCGTGCGCGTGCGTGCGTTCACATGCATGTATGTGTGAGTAATATAGTGGAATTTTAAGCTATGTTTTATAGAACAGAAACGTGTGGGTTGTATTTATTTCCATTAAAAAAAATCTGGCTGCTGTATTTAGTGTTATACAAATTAGATTGACTTGAATTACAAACAGCAATCTTCACATTAGATCATGCATACAGTACAGGCTCAGATCTTATTAACATGTAATGTTGATGACTGTGGTTTACAGTACACTGCATTGCTTCTCTACACTAGTCCTTAAGCCAGAATGGTAGGTGGCTAACATTTTTTTTTAGAAACTCCATATTGCTCAGAATGGGGGTTCGATGGTTTTTTGTTTGTGGTATTTTTTAGGGGGAAGGGGAATATTTTTATGCTAAATTGTTCTGGTTTTTTTTCTATAATGTGCTCAAGGCATAAGCCACAAACCTTAAATATCGAGTTGTATTTTAGTCTGTGTAAAAGATAAAGAGCATCTCAAGCAGCGTGTATTTTTAGGTGTTTATTATGGTACCTTTGAATGTCGACAGATGAAAGATGAGACGAAGAAGTTGATGGACTACGAAGCTTCTCTGTTGATGAGTTACAAAACTCATCTGGAATTCCTGAAGTACAGTATCACAGGTAATGAGGGCACCATAACATTGCTGAGATAATTACATGTCTTGCATGTCTGAGACTGCATTTTATTTTCATGATGAATTTCTTTAACAAACACTACAATAGTTAGATTCTTAGTCAGTCATTTAGTTTTATTTTCATTCGCTTGCAGATGTCAAATTCATGGACTTTGAGTGGTTGTTGATGCAGCATTCTGAAAAGGAAAGAAAAAGATGTAGCAGTCTACCAAATGTTTAATATTCACTAACTAAAGAACTAGTCTTTCGAATTGTATGTTCAGTAATGTTCTGTTGGATACAAGCTCATTTCTATCCTTTTTGTTGTTGTCATTGTGCTTTAAGTGCCTGCTGTAAATACATGATTCCTTGTAAGTCTGTGAGTGTCTGTGGTTTTAAGCAAGTACAGTTTGCATATATGTGCTTCTAATACAGATATTTGTAATTGTTATCAGTCTTTGACTTTTGCTCAAGCTGGGAAGTAGGTAGGCTTGTATGTAATTCAAATTTGATTCAATTGTGGATTCACTGACTTGAAATTTCCTGCCTCCTTTGGATTTTGTTTGTGCAGGAAAATCTTCTGACGGTTCTTTGAGGCTGAAGAGGCTTGGGTTCTGTGATGTGCCCTTGCCTGAAGAGAGCAAAAAGGTAATGTCATTGTATCTCGTTTTCCTTTAAACAGCTTTTAATCAGAAGACATCAAGACCTGTAATAGGAAATGGAATGTTGACAGTACAGCCATAAAGAGCAAACAATTTATGTTGTGCTCAGATAAGAACGCATGACATTGTACACGTGAAATGAGCATGGAGGGAGTATCCAAGATATTACCCTGGTTTTGTTTGGTTGTTGTTAGATTTATTAAATGGTAGGGTTTTTTTGTGGGATTTGTTTTGTTTGGGTTTTTCCCCTTCTGTTCTTGTTCTTATTCCAGCCAAATGTTTAGAGTGTGGACCTGAAACCACCAGAACAAGCAAATTGTATACTTACAAGACTAAGGAGATGTGAATCTCCACAATACAATAATGAAAGCAGGGTTTGCTCCATCATGATCATGTTTACATTGCAATATGGCTGCTCAGCATGAGTTCCACTCCATTGCAACAAGAGGACCACAAAACTGATAGGAACTGGGAGTAGGAAAAGAGATTTTGAGCTGTCTTGTCCAGAATGTGAGAGAAGACAATGAATTCTTGTTTGTGTGTGTATGTGTGTGTGTGTGTTTTTCTTTTGCTGCCTCATCTTCTGTGATGTTCCTACCCCAGCTGTTCCCACACCGCTCGTTTCAATCTCCCTGCCACAGCCATACCTAGGTTCACTGTGTCTCATCCTCAGGGTCGTAAATCCACTGGGAGCTTATTAATATTAGTCCGCCATGGGGCCACCAGCCAGAGGGGCCCTGCACTGCTGCAGGGTCACTTTGGTGGTGTTCAGTTGTGCCTGTTCTGAGCTAAAATACGCAGGACACCACCTTCTAAGCCCCCTACTAAAGACAGTATTAGCTCAGTCGCAGAGTCAGACTGAGTGAGACGCCCACCCAAGGTGGCAACCACCACAACGTCCCTCCAATGACCGCCCCCCTCAAACTGCCATAGGCACAGAAGTGTATGTACTATTTTTCATGGGTATTTCTGCTCATGTTTGTGTTTTTATTTTTCAAAATGACTTTGAATGGAAATGTGAATATATATATATATATATATATATATATATATATATATATATATATATATATATATATATATATATATATATATATGTGATAAAAAAAGTACTGATATATTCATGACATAGAATGCATTTAGTGCATATCTAATATTATCCTTATCACCATGATCTAATGCTGATCTAATATATATATTTATATATTGTATGTACGTATGTATACATGTTTTTTGTTATTGTTTGGATCAGGACCTGGCAGTGTTAGGCATACAGTGCCTGAGCTCTTTGCTGACAGCCCACCCTCACTTCAACTACAGTGAGGACATCATCACTTTCCTGGTTCCATTCATGAACCATAAGAAGGCACAGGTCAGATTTCGCACTTGTGCTTTTTACTGTGCTTTTCAGCATTCTGTTTGAGTTTGTGTTGTTTACATCTGTTTGTCCCCCTCTATGAAAGTCTTGTCGCCCGATTACTTGCTATGTATGCTATTTTCTGTTAGTTATGTGTTGATTTCTTTTCTCTGTGTGTTTGTGTGTGGGTTTTTTTTGTTGGTTTTGTTTTGTTTGGGGGGGCAGGGGGATGGAAATTTTTTTGCCTTAATTTTACACCTGGTCTGTGTCAGTTTGCAGTTATGATACCTTACCAGCTTTGTGAGAAATTCTTTTTTTTCCAGGACAAGCAAAGTTGAAGAATTTAAATGTCTTCAATCCCCATAAAAAAATTGTGTGTGTGTGTTTTGAAGGCAAGTGCTAGTTAGCTGAAAATGTCCATTTATTTTTTTTGTGGTGGGGAGTGTTATTCCTTTGTGAAGTAAGTTTATTTTCTCCTATGAACTGTCAAAAGTTTTGCAATGGTGATTTCCAGCACTGTATGTTCATGGAAATAGACATCCAGTGGCAGTTCTCTCCTTCAAGTGTAAGCTGTTGCCATTTTGCAATGTGCAGATATCAGACACAGTGTGCCAAGCTGCAAAGAACCTGTTTGTAGCAGACAAGTCAGGGGAAGTCACTCTTGAGGTAAGTGTCTCTGCTTTGATTGTCCTTGCTTAGATTCATCAAAGGAGAGATGTTTGTGTTCAAGCTGCCTATAATGCAGAAGAAAAAACAAGGGATTTCAGATTTCTTGTTCATTACGGTGAACACTGAGGCAGCAACTGTTGTCTTCTGTCACATGAATGGAAATTGGCTGCGCTGCCAGTAAGCGCCTGACAAGTCAGGCCCAGTGCTCCAGACTTTAACGTGGAAGAGAATCATTATAAGTCATTCTAAAAAAAAAGGCAAGAGAAAGGACCAAGCAGGCAGAAAATAGATGAGGAGGTGACAGGAAGAAAGACAGCAAGGCAGAAACAAAGAGAGATAGAAAGGAGGGGTTTCTTAGCGCAGAAATTCCAAAATGTGGGGATGCTGTTTATACTAACAGGCCTCAGGCATCCTGACAGGGTAGGGTTTCAGATCATATAGCATTTTCTACATTTGCATGTTCAGCTTTGTAACGGTGCAGTTTTACAGTCCTCTAATACTGCATGCTTATTGAATGCCTTTTACAGCTACTTTTCTTTTTTTTTCACTTTTCTATGGGTGTAGTGATTGAAGAAAGAATGCTACAATAACTGTGAACACATTGGAAAAGTGTGCCAAGTAGTTGTTGGGTGTTCCCCAGGTAAACACTCTAGAGGGTCACACAGAATATGCTCTGTTTCACTAGTCACACCTAGGTTTTATCATGAAACCATTAGTGTATACCAAATGAGACGTGTTGTGTGTACAGCTGTTTTTATGTACCAAGCAGTTAGGTTTGGTCGGCAATTCCGTCTGTCTCCACAATCAGTTGGACCAGGAGTCAGACCAAAAGAATTGTTTTGACTGAGAAGTCTGTTTGCTTATAAATAGGGTGTAGAATGTAATGAATTTTGACAAAAGTCAAAAAGATTTTTATTTCAGGGTCAGTGACAGAAGGGAATTTCTCTAACAGCACTGTGTTATCCTTGGCTGGCTTAGTAGTTGCAAGTAATGCCAGGGACATGTAGCAACACCAGAAACATTGTGTTTGCTATGCCACTATCACTAAGAAAGCTATTTAGCAAAGGCTTCATCGGGAGTATGTTTGTAGGCATTATTTGCAGATATAGGAATGTGGGTATTTGAATATTGTCTAGATTCTGTAATTTACTATATTGGCGTGCAACATGAACATTTGATTGCAAATGGTTAACACTTATTCTCAGTGCTAATGTCTGTCATGCATATATGCTTTTGTAACAACAAAAAGATTTTTTTTTTAAGTTTTCAAAAGAAATGCTTCATCAGGCACAGCACTTGTGCAAAGAAACTTATTCAGCAAATGCTTCTCAGGAACAGCAGATTTCTCTGTGTGAAATTCAGACTACTCACCCCAGGGAGATTGTGTTGCCACAAGAGCAGCGCCACAAGTCTCGGGTGTATGCTGAATATTTTCCTTTACCTCCAGCACACCCAGTGCTGACAGTGACTGCAGGGTGTAGCACATGCACACAAAACCTCCACATGTGCACTTATGTAGGAGGGGGTAAAACAGAGGCAGGTCTTCATTTATGTTGACTTCAGGGATCACTAAAAAAAAAAAATCCCCATGTTTGATCCAACATGCTCTGCTTACTTCTCATTCTGCATCCCTGGAAGTAAAGATCGTAGGATTAGAAGTCTTGTCACAATACGCACTTTGCAAAAGCATACATGTGTTTGTTTTCTACTAGTGTTGACCCGAATGCCTAATAGCGAGTGGTGCAGGTTTTATGATCAGTTGTTGTGATGGTGTCAGTGCTGACATGGCTTGTTGTGACGGTGTCAGTGCTGACATGGCTTGTTGTGATGCTGTCAGTGCTGACATGGCTGGTTGTGATGGTGTGTCCCCAGGTGGTGAAAGGAATTGCCAAGCTGGTCAAGAGCAAAAAGTTCATGGTGCAGCCAAAGGTAAGGACATGTTTTTTTGGTGATGTTTACCTGTCTTCAAGATATTCTACTTACACCAACTGTTGTTGTATTTTGTGCATTCTTTTATCTTTTCTCTGTTTCTCTAAAACACAAAGATGTAGACAGCCATACACCCAGTCAAACATGTGTGTAAGTCTGAAGAAATAAAAACATGTGCACATGTGCAAGGACCCCTGTGTCTGCCCACCCGCATACGAACATAATATATAGATACATATGCAGTGTTGATTCTAGGGTGCGCCCTTGCGGGATTCCCGCATTTTTTTCAACTTTGCCGCAAAATAATGTGACCAGTGCGTCCTAACGGACGCAAAAAAACTGGATAGCGCATATTTGAACAAACAGTGCGCCCCCG
>CM060317.1:82291158-82301158 GCA_030674155.1 Stramonita haemastoma
AATGATTCCACACACATTTCAAGATTTATTGATAAAAAGTTGTAAGAAAAACTGAATATCTACGAAAGTTGAATGAAAACAGATGAATTTTGTACTGAACAGCTTTTGATTGACGAGAAGAGACACTAGTAAATTTAGTATTTAGAGTGGGGGTTTATTTTTTTTGGTTTTGTTTTTTAAATTTTGAGTTTAATTAAATGGCCAAATTCTTCAAAGCTTCATTTTTATCTGAAAGATTTTGTTCTCTTAAAGTTTAAAGGACATGATAATACTGAAAAGCTTGTTGTGACAGTTTTGTTTTACAAAATTCAAGACGCTATTTTGGTCAAGTATTTATGGTTATTCCTTCCAATTCAGAATCAGTACACCTTTACAAAAACAGACAGGACAAGAAGGTACAGTACAGTGTTGGTTGCACAGTACAGCACAGCACCATAACAGCACCAAAAGAAAAAGAAAAAATTACAGTTCAGAAAAATACTTGTCAGTTTGTTATATTTCAGCATAAGCCAATAGAACTTTTTCTTAGAAGCAAGTCCAGTAAAGGGTGCATGGTTTTGTTCCTGCACTATAAAGTGTAGCGTCAAGTGAGGTGACCAGTTGGGTGGGTGACCGTTTGCGCGCCTTGGCTTCAGTACAGTCCCCCCAGTTCACCCAGCTGTCAATGGGTACCTGCCCTCTTTAGGGTCAGGGAAGGTAAAGCAGCGAGGGAGAAGAGATGGGTGCCGCCCTCAATATGCTGGCCCTTAGAGAAGCTGAGGTCTCTGATGCCTTGCTCCCCTATGACCGCCTAGGTAATGGGACACCTTTACCTTTAATATGCTGGCCCCTAGAGAAGCTGAGGTCTCTGACGCCTCGCTCCCCTTTGACTGCCTAGGTTATGGGACACCTTTACCTTTTTTTACCTTTTACCCTAAAGTGTGTTGGGTTGTGGCAGGTACTGAGCCAGGTGGAGGTTCTGCGCTGTGTTCAGACAGCTTTTGGCATCCTCAGTGGCCAGGGAGTGTCCCTCAGCATCGACCCCTGGAGCTTCTACACACATCTGTACTCTGCTGTACACAACATCCATGCTGGTAAGCTCTCTATCTACAAAAGAAAAACAGATGTTAGTTTTGTTTCTGTTATTCAGTGAGGTAGAGCAATTTATATACAAATCTGTACTCTGCTGTACACAACATCCATGCTGGTAAGCTCTCTATCTACAAAAGAAAAAAACAGATGTTAGTTTTAGTTCTGTTATTTAGTGAGGTAGAGCAATTTTTATACAAATCTGTACTCTGCTGTACAAAACATCCATGCTGGTAAGTTCTCTACAAAAGGAAAAAGAGAGGGGCTTGGTGTAAGTTTTGTTTCTCTTATTTAGTGAGGTAGAGTCTTGTCATGCGAGCTCAGTTGTTGGTTTAACAACAAAGAAGTCTAAAGTGCATAAGTTCAGATCTGAATTGCAAATAATTATGTGTGTGTGCATGGGAGAAGGGAGAAGAGGGAGGGTTGTTTTATTTTGTTTTTTCTGTTGTTTTTGTTGTGGGCATTTATCTTCTGTAGGCCAAGCATCTGCTAAGTGAATTTCCTTACAGATCTTGCATAGTACATTATGGGATGTTAAAAATTTTCAAATTCTTTATTTCCTGTCATCCCTTTAGGGATATGAAGGATTTTACATAACAGCAATAAACAAAGTCATAAGTGAACAAGACGCACTTCTTTTCTTTTTTTTTAATTTTTAAAAAGTAAAGGATTTTCAGGTATGAGAGTGGACAGAATCAATATCCTGTCAAGAAGAAAGTGTGAAAAGCCATGTGTACTGTTATAGTCTTTGATTTTGCATCTTTTCACTCTATATTTTAAAAAAAGTCATGTGTGTATGTTGAAGGATCTTCACCTGATAATGCAGCCATTATCCTTGACACTGTGGATGCTGCCATCATTAGACGCAAGAAGCAGGTATGATATCTGCTCTTCATCATCAGTGTCTTTCTGTCTTTACCTGTTCATAGCATTTGTTGTAAATATGCTACTTTTTCTCAGGAATATATGCTGTTCAGATATATATACACATATTTTGCTGGGAGGGGGGGGGAGGTGTTACACTGAAAGAGAACAAGGCCTGTACAACAGATCTGACTGGTGGGGATCTCTCTCTCTCTCTATCTATCTATCTATCTATCTACCTACCTATCTATCTATCTATCTATCTATCTATCTATCTATCTATCTATCTATCTATCTATCTGCCTGCCTGCCTGCCTGCCTGCCTGCCTGCCTGCCCGCCCGCCCGCCCGCCCGCCCGCCCCCCACCCACCCACCCACCCACCCATCCATCCATCCATCCATCTATCTATCTATCTATCTATCTATCTATCTATCTATCTATCTATCTGTCTATCAATCATCTATCTATTTGTATATCTATTGATCTATCTATCTATCTACCTATCTACCTATCTATCTATCTATCTATCTATCTATCTATCTATCTATCTATCTATCTATCTATCCGTTAGTCTGGCAACCGTGGGGGCACCCCTGAAGACTAGACAACCAGTTCCCTCCATTCCTCTCTCTGTTCTGCATTTCTCAAAGTTTTGTTGAGTTTTGGGCCTGTCTATTCGCTGATGTTGTCCTCCCATCTTTTCCGTGGTCTGCATCTTTTTCTTCCTCCTTGGACAGTGCCTTGCAGTATTGTTTTTTCAAGTCCTTTTGATCTTGTTACATGCTCGCACCATTTAAGTTTAGGCTTCTTTACGATTGATAGAAGGTTTTCATAGGGACCAATGGTTTGTTGGGTTCTGTTGGGGGTATCGGATAAAAAAGATTTGTTGCGTGGCTGGTCTTCAGATGAGACTATAAACTGATGCCCCGTGTGCGAACGTACGCAGAACATCTTGCGCACACATTAAATCCTGTTCTGCTTTTCATAAGAGTAGGCCATTGTCTTCCGGTGGGAACAGATAAGATTTACAAAACTGCATACACATGAGGACCGGATGTAAAAAAGCACATGAGTACTTATTCCATTATCCTCAATATAAAAGAATTGTAGTAGGCACCCATCAGTCTCAGAAGACTTTAGAGTTGCGCTCTAGTCTTTAGAGCGCAAAGCCAGGGTGGGTAAGTATGGAGGGCAAGCTGTTATAAAAGAATAAATAAATAAAGTAAATAATAAAAATTTTCAGGTGACCCAGCAGCGTGTGATGGCCTTCATCAAGCGACTGAGCACCATGTGTCTGCACCAACTGCCCCAGGCCTCTGCCGCCTATCTGGCCCTCTGTCGCTGCATGGTGTCGGTCAGTCTAAAGTGTTAGGTTGTTGTTGTTTTTTGGAAAAGGCTGCATGAAGTAACATCATGGTTATTTCTGAGTTGTGTTTTGTTATGGTTTTTAGGGGGGGGATGGGGATGATTCTTTGTTTTGTTTTTATTTCTGAAGTTTATTTTTTGTGATTTAATTTTTTTTTAGATGTAAGGGTTTACGATTTTAGAATTTTTTTTCTGTAGAATACTTTTTAGGGGTTGTGGTGTGTGTGTGTGTGTGTGTGTGTGTGTGTGTGTGTGTGTGTGTGTGTGTGTGTGTGTGTGTGTGTGTGTGTGTGTGTGTGTGTGTGTGTGTGTTGAGGTTGTTGGTTTTGATATTTCGATTGATTGTAAAACTATAAGCTTTCTTCTACCTTATGCCATACAGATGTGTTATGTTGAAGTTTCATTTCCTTTTTGCTTTAAAAATGTGTTTAAAAACACCCACTCTCCCATCCTGACTACCTATAATGATGCAAATTTCATTAGTTTTTCATTTTGTCACGTCCTGGTCTCTAGCATTTCAATTTGTAATAACTTTTCATACAATTAAAAAACAAAAAAAACTGTTCATACAGTTTACTGATTTTCAATCTGGGTTGTGTTTTTTTAATTTGTTGTTGTGTTTTTGTGTGGGTGTTTGAGATTTTTTGTTTGTTTGTTGTTGGTGGTGGGTTTTTTTTTAGGGGGGTTGTTTGTGTTTTTTGTTTATTTCAAATCTTTTTAATTGCGGATTAATAAAATATTAAAAATTTACCTCAGGTACAGTGTGGTTCATTATATGGTGGAGTGTCACATTTGATGAATAATGAATTATTTTAAGTACAGTTCACTTCAAATTCTTCTTCAGAACAGTGCTAGATATAAGCTGATTGATGATCCTAAGAAGATAAAAAAATATATTTTTAAAAAACGAGGAGAAAAGCATCCACATTTCCACATAATGATGAAATATTATCTTGATATTTGTGTTAATGTATATGTGAACTGACAAAACATTCTTTTCAGAGATACATAGCTTGTGGTCTGGGAATAATGTTGTTGTTTTTCTCCTAAGGGTGCTGTATGTCAGGCTGTGTGTGCAGATGTTCCCGTTCTCTGACCTGCTGTATGACCAGGAGGCGGGGAGCAGTGGTGTGCACCTGCCCTACCTGCAGGAGCCAGAGCACTGCCACGCCAACAGCGCTGTGCTGTGGGAGCTGCACGCCATGAAGGTACCCTCACTCTCCACCCCTCCACCTGCCTGTCAAACACAGACCATCCACCACAAAATGAGTCGCTTAGCACCTAACCCACTTTTCCGCCAAGGCAGGTGGGGGGTCAGGTTGTCAAGTTTGAGATTTTGATTGATTATAAAACTGTAGTCATTGTTCTACTTTGTAATGAAACATCGTCATAATTTTGTATCCTTTTGCTTTTTAAGCGTGTTTTAAAAATACCCAAGCCCCCACTCTGACCACCTTTCATGATGTTAAAGTTGTCAATTTGTCATTTTCTGCAGTCTATCATTTCAAATGGTAATAACTTTCCATGGAATTGTCTGATTTTCAACCTTTTTTTTGTATTGTATAGCCGCATAGCCATTTTATTGCAGATTAATATGTCAATAACTAAAAATTAACCTCTCTTGCAATGCGACTCGTTATGTGGTGGAGTGTCACAAACATGGCCAGAATGTTCACACTAAGCTTTCTTACTGGGGTCCCCCCATTCCTCAGCTAGAGCTCCAAGGTTCACCAATACTCAGATTTTTGCATGTGCAACCAGTTTTTTCCCCCTACCATTTAGATAGCTGCATTCCATCTTTGGGAATGGAATCTAAACACGACCTTTGTGCATGCGGTTTGGTGAGGTGCTTTTGTCATCTGTTCCTATGGGCACATAATGGCCTACTCTTCCAAAAGGCAGAAAGGGTTTTGAACATGTGCACAAGATGTTCTGCAAGCTTTCCCATACAGGGCCTTGATTTACAGTCTCATTGGAAGGACCTTGACATTCAGTTGTTTTTTTTCATCAAACTGGGAAGCAAAGGCAAGACTGGGAATTGAACCCAGAATCTCACAGCTTGTTGGCAAGCGAATGTCTTGACCATCTTGCCACCCTCTTTCTTTCCTTACTGTATGAAATGTAGATTCACCCGTGGTGAGTTGTTATGAGGAATACTGTGTGACAAGAAAGAATTCACTACAGTGTCTGAATGACTTGATAGCAATAATGAATCATTCTTTCTTTTTTTCTCAGAGACACTATCACCCAGACGTCAGCCGGTTGGCAAATGCTCTTCTGCACAGAAGTGCAGGAAACCAGGGCGATTTGTCGCATAAGTAAGTTTGTATTTGTCTCTGCTTTGCTGCTTTTTGTATTCGTGAATGAGACATTTTGTTTTTGTTTGTATCATTGGTTGTTTTATATTGCTGTTTGTACAAATGAATGAATGCTTTATTTGGAGAAAAGTGTCTTTTTGGGTGGGGAAGGAGGGGGGTTGTTTGGGTCCTGTATACTGCTCCATGACAGCAATCACCGCCTTGCATTTGCGGTATTGGTTTTTGTTTCATTTTGGGTTTCTCTTTATGGGCTAGGGGATATTGAATTCTTCTCTTTTTTTTCTTTTTTTTTTAGTTTATCAGTTTGTCTTGTTGTGCACTAGCTAGTCACCAAGTACATATGAACTTGCTATTTCTGTTGTTCCACTTTTCAAGCCTAATGGCATGTTGCAATTTTTTTTATGTATAAATTATTTGTTTATTGGCTAGAGCTTCAAGGTTTACTGATGGTCAGATTTGGTGTAAGGAAAACTTTACCCACCTGTCAGATAACCTCAATCCATCTTCGGAGATAGTGTGTGAACACAATACCTGTGTGCAGGCATTTTCACAAACTTTGTCATTTGTTCTTGCTGGCACAAAGTGGTCTTTTCTCTGTGGAGATATGTAATAATCAAAAACACAACTGACTGTTGAAAGAATATTTGGCATGATGTACTTTACTGCATTATTCTCTTGTGAGCACAACCCCACATATTTTTCTGTTTGCAAATAAGATTGTGAAGTTACTGAAATGAACAACTGTGGATCGGTGGTCTAGAGGTAATGCTCCTACCTAGAAAGTGAAAAGTCCGGGTTGGAGTGTGCGGTTTGAATCCCGTTTGGGCCCGAAACTTTTTGCCCATCCATTAGACCATGATTGGTCGTCTGGGTCCTGGTCTTTCAGATGAGACGATAAATCAAGGTCCAGTGTGTTACACGTCATTATTTAGCGCACATAAAGGAACCCACTGCAACAAGAGGGTTATCCCTTGCAAAATTCTGTAGAAGAAAAGCCACTCTGATAGGGAAACAAATACATTTGCAGACAGGAAAAAGGGGAGAAAAAAAAGGGGGGGTGGGGGTAGGCGCAGCACTTGTGGCAATGCGCTCTCCCTGGGGAGAGCGGCCTGAATTTCGCATAGAAAAATCTGCTGTGACATAATGTGGAATAGAATGAATAAATAAAACTGTCTCAGCCTTGAACTAGTCTCCCTTGTGTATTCCTGAAATTATTTTGTGCTTTTTTTTCTTCTTTTTTTTTTCATGTTCCTCGGCTAGAGCTCCAAGGTTTACCAATGTTGGGATTTTTTGTGTATGTGACTGTTTTTTGCCCATGCCAAATATGAATTTAAGTATATAAAAAAACAATTGTATTGTTGTTTTGTGTATTGGGATAGCTCAGTGGTCAAAGCACTCACTTTCCCCCAGCCAGTGTTAATCAGCATTGAGCATGGTTACCAAGTGGATGGTTGACTGTGCGACTTGGCTTCAGTACAATCCCCCAGTTTATTCAGCTGTAATTGGGTACCTGCCCTCTTTAGGGTCAGGGATAGTAAAGCAGCGAGGGAGAGGAGATGGGCGCCACCCCGATGGCCCCTGGGGAAGTTGAGGTCTCTGATGCCTCGATCCCCCTACGACCACACAGGTTAGGGGATACCTTTACCTTCACCTTTTGGTATTTTGTTTCCAGGACACCCCCAGAACTGTTCAGTCATGTGCAGAATCAGGACCTCTTCCCAGTGTCTTTGCCCAAACAGTCCTCCAAACACTCAAAGGTGGGTATTGGCTTTGCTGATTCCTAGAATGATGCAGAGAAATCTTCCAGCTTGTGGGCAGATTTGTGAAATCATTTTGTGGCTGTTTCTTACCATTGGCATTAGTTCTTTCAGCAGTTTTAGAATGATGTAGTGAATTTTTTTCACTGTGTGTGTGTATGTTTTTATTAGGGTTGGTGTGCGTTTTGGAGGGGGGGTGGATGTATGGTGGTTTTCTGGGGGGGGGGGGGGGGGTATTTACTGGGAGTGGGGGGGGAGTTCAAAATGTTTAGCTCTATTCATACATTTAAGTGTATAAGTATAGAATACAAAGGCATTTTTTAGGAATGAATTTGGAGGGGTATCTCTGTAGATATACTTGGAGTTCTTTTGTTAGCACATTTTTATTTTCATGAAGTTTTTACTAAAAATAGCCTTTATCTAAAATATTCCCTTCTTTCCCCATATTTTTTTTTTTAGGGTTAGTTTGTTTTGTTTTTGCTGTTGTTTTGAGGGGAGGGGGGGGGGGTTGTTTGGGGTTGTTGTTGTTGTTTTTTTGGGGGGGGGATATTCCGCCTGGTTTTTTTTTATCTCCATTAAAAAAAAAAAATTGGAAGTGTTTTTACTGTCATATTTTTTGGTGCCTCTATTATGTGACAGTTTTTCCATTAACAATTGTATTTTTTAGCAGATATGCTTTTCTGTACATTTTTTTTATAACATATGTTATGATATCAATGGTAGGAGGCGTTTGTCACCCCCTGTTAAAAGCATGGCAGTTTGTAATCCCAGACCAAGAGTTATGTAGTTTGGAAATGTCAGTCATTTTATTTATTTAATTTATTAATTTATTTATATATTCTTTTATATGGAGGATAATGGAATAAGCACTCTTGTGTTTTTTACATCCATTCCCCGTGTATGAGCAGTTTTGTAAATCTTGTCATCTGTTCTCACTGGCACACAATGGCCGTCTCTTATGAGAAGTGGAACAGGATTTAATGTGTGCCCAAGATGTTCTGCGTGCATTCGCACACAGGGCCTCAGTTTATAGTCTCATCCGAAGGATTTTTGGGAGAGTGGAGTCAGCACTGATGTCAACTCCAGGAGAAAAATCTCCTCAAACGGGAATCGAACCCGGGTCGTCAAAGTGTGAGCGCAATGTTCTGACCACTAGGCTATCCCGTCCCCTGTGTATTTTCTCATCAGCATCTAACAGACAGTTTTCCGGGATGTTTGTTTTTGCAGGTGACAGCCACTGGTTTCCGCTCCCAGGAATTTGAGGCAGAGCTCCAAACAAAATTCCCTGATTTGTTCACATGATGACTCTGTGTGTGTGTGTGTATGTTGTGTGTGTGTGTGTGTGTGTGTGTGTGTGTGTGTGTGTGTGTGTGTGTGTGTGTGTGTGTGTGTGTGTGTGCATACGCACTTGCTGGCTCTGTGTGTGTGTGTGCATGTGAATGAATGTGCAGTTGCTGACCCTGTGTGGGTGTGTGTGTGTGTGTGCACATGTATAATATATATATATATATATATATATATATATATATATATATATATATATGTAGGAATGTGCACTTACTGACACTGTGTGCGTGTGTGTATGGGGTAAGGGGGGGGGGGGGGGGGGGGGTTGGTTGGGGAGAGTGCAGGCATGAAAAGTGAAGCATTCTTGAGGGGAATGAAAGGGAGGACTGCAATGTTGATGTGTTCATTTTGGAGTAAGGGATCAGTGGTGTTTGAAGAGATGTGTACATTTCAGATGAAAAACTTGGTTAATGTACAGTGTTAGAAGGTAAAATAGTTGTATGAATAAATTATCAGCTGTGATACTTTGACATACAGTGTTTGAATTTTGTGTGGATGATAATGTAATCAGTTTGACTGGAAATGCACTTTGCCATTTTGAGTTCAAATGCACACCCAGACACAATACAGGCGCATGCACACAGACACTCATGTGCACTTGTGCGAACACACGCTTCTCATGTGCACACATACACACACACTTCACATGAGCACACATGCACACACACTCATGCACATGGTTTGCACCTGCCTAGAAAGTAAGAAATACCGGTTCAATCCCCATCTATGGCCAAACTTTTCTTTTGTTCACTGTCTAATACCATTTTTTATTTGATAAACTTTAAAACACACACACACACACAGAAATATCTCTGTCCTTACATATGTAATACCAGTTTCATTGTGGGTGGTAATCATATCAGGGATAGAGCTTAGCACATGTAGGCTACAAATGTAATACTGCATGAATGGCACCCTTGAATTTCTTGAAAATCTTGAAAGCAACCTGAAAATTCCTTGAATTTTACACAGAGAATGTCTACATCCTGTATCCCATATCCACCACCTGAAAATACCTCATACAAAACAGTGTCCCAGTGGCCACAAACTCCCCCCCATAGCCAGCCGTCCTGCCTCACCTTTAAACATGGGACACCAGACAATGATATCGCCCAGCTTTGTAGAGCTCCCGAAAAAAAAAGGGGGGGGGGGGGGGGGGGGGGTTGCTGCAGCAGTCTTCAGACACTGCCATCCAGACTGGACTTAAAAGTTAGCATGGCCAGGAAAACCCCATAAGTTATGTCAGCTTTCGGTGGGTTACAAAAAGCGAACATGCCCAG
>CM060317.1:82308658-82319112 GCA_030674155.1 Stramonita haemastoma
GCAGCAGCAACAACAACAGCAACAACAGCATCACCAGCAGCAGCAGCTGCTGCTGTTGCTGCTGCTGCTGCTACTACTACTGCTGCTGCTGCTGCTGCTACCACCACCACCACCACCACCACACTACTACTACTACTACTACTACTACTACTACTACTACTACTACTACTACTACTACTGCTTCTACTACTACTACTACTGCTACTGCTACAGCTACTGCTGCTGCTGCTGCTACTACTACTACTACTACTACTACTACTACTACTACTACTACTACTTGATGATGATGATGATGATGATGATGATGATGATGATGATGATGATGATGATGATGATGATGATGATGATGATGATGATCAGCGTGTGTCGTCAGATCTGGGGCTGGATATCCAGGACGAGATGGGCCGCCACGAGGTGGGCTTCAAGGACAACACGGTGAAGACTCCCTTCGGCAAAGGCGGCTGTCGTTTTGAGTCACACTTCGAGATCAATAAAGTGAGTTCTTTCGTGGTCTTCTGTTAGCCTGGTTTTTGCCAATCATCTTACAGTTTTCTGAGTCACACTTCGACATCAATAAAGTGAGTTCTTTTATGTTCTTCTGCTAGTCTGTTCTTTGTCAGTCTTCATACAGTTTTTTTCATTCATTCATTCATTTCTCTTGTTCGTTCTTTCCCATTTATGTATTCATTAACAAACAAAAACAAAAATGAGTGAAACAAAGCAGGAGTTGTGAACTAGCACAGATGATCATGGAGAATGTTTGTGTGTATAATAAACTGTGACACAGGTGCCCGGGAACTTCCATATCTCCACGCACTCTGCACGACACCAGCCAGAGGACCCTGACATGAGTCACGTCCTTCACCGGGTGCGCTTCGGCACAGAACTGGAAAAGGGAAAGGTGGGGATCTATCTATCTATCTATCTATCTATCTATCTATCTATCTATCTATCTATCTATCTATTATCTATCTATCTATCTATCTATCTGTCTGTCTGTCTGTCTGTCTGTCTATCTATCTGTCTGTCTGTCTGTCTGTCTGTCTGTCTGTCTGTCTATTAATCTATCTATCTATCTATCTATCCCTGAGTCTGGCGACCGTGGGGGCACCCCTGAAGACTTGACAACCAGTTCCCTCCAATCTGCCTTTCTCAAAACTTTGTTGAGTTCTAGGCCTGTCCATTTACTTATGTTGTCCTCCCATATCTTCTTTGGTCTGCCTCTTTTTCTTCCTCCTTGGACAGTGCCTTACAGTATTGTTTTTGCAAGTCCATTTGATCGTGTGACATGCCCGTACCATTTAAGTTTACGCTTCTTTATGATTGATAGAAGATTTTCGTAGGGATCAATGGTTTGCTGGATTCTGTTATGCACTTCGTTGCTTATGTGGTCTCTGTAGGAGATGCCAAGGAGTTTCCTAAAGCATCTCATCTCTACCGCCTGTGCTCTCCTCTCAAAATCAGCAGGGCTAAGAATAGAAATTTCGTCATATACAATCTACACCATGTTATGCATCATACTATTGTCTTCATAGACAGTACTATACTGTTTTATACATCATACTATTGTTTTCATAGAACTATACCCGTATCAAGATATTGTTTGATCATAGCTGTGAAAATCATTGTGCAGACTGAATAAAGTGTTGGTTTTTTTCATGCCAATCATAATTATCTATAAATAATTGTTCAGGCTGGCCACAGATCTTTCAGAAATCGACAAAATGCTGTCTTCCTTTTTGACAAAGAAATAAGCAGTTTGCAAATCTCATTGTAGCAAAGGACTTTTGGTCACTTGAATGATAAGAGCTAGGCTGCATTGTTTTGTCATGTGCTTAATCAATGTGTTTAAAGATAAAAAGTGATGTGGTATTTTGCTCAGGGCAAACTGCATTGTGTTGCAGGAAGTTAAAGGCTCTTTCAATCCTCTTCAAAACGTGGATAAGTCCAAATCTGAACGTAAGTGTCCTATCTCCTTTACTTTCTGGAGGTCCTGTTTGGCTTATCAATAACATTATCCTACGAATGATACTCAAGACTCAAGACTCAAGAATTTAATTGTATAGGCCATACAACCCGTTACAATTCCATGGGCAATCAGGTGTGAATGGATGCGTTATTGTGGTATACACATTTGAATAAAACATTATCAGTGACACCAAGAAAACATTGAATTTCAAAATGATATTAGCAGTGTTTGTCGGCATGACACCTAACAAGATCTTGGACCCACTTGCTGTCTTGCATTTAACTTTAAAATAATGTTAGCAGAGAATACATACTACATAACACCATACATACGTCCAACATACAGATAATACATACTATACGTTTATAGAATACATTTCTGTTATAAGTCACTTAGAACATTGCAATGAAAATATAGTTTTGTTTCTACAGCATTGTGGCAAATGAACGCTGATGATCATACCATCCCAAATAAGAACTCAAACAAAATGTCGCCAATGTTTTGTTAGGTACCAAGTTAAAGTACATTTCCATAATACATCATGACACAATGGGCATGTGTTTTGAATCAATAGGTTCTTAGAGTACATATAGGTGAGGCTGAACTGAGAGAAGATGAAAATGGAAAATAACAGACATCACAGTTTTCAGTAAGAGAGGTAAATGTAGTGGAATCACTTTTGTCACCTTCGGTAGAGCTATTAAGTATATGTACAGATCAAAACTACCACAACCATCGCAAAATTTCCTACAACCGTATAAACTGTAATATTGCAACCTCGAAGTAGAACAATAGGTGGATCTGCAATGAATTGTGTCACACAGTAAGGGCTTCATCTAGCTCAAAGAAAAAAGAATCTCCATCAGAACACAACGGCTGTTTGCTTGCAATTCCTGCATTTAGGTAGCATCATCATTACGTTCAACAATACTGAATTAAGCACACAACACTCAAACATTGGATACCCTATGTGAAATCACTGTTACCATAAGATAGACTGTCACTTTGATTAGATATATACAAATTGTAACTATTTCTGAAAAGAACAAGTTTGTAAGTTAAAGTATGTTCATGTTTTGATAGGCTGTTGAGATGTCTTTGACAAAATGCATTAACTCATGAAATGCACACATTCCTCTCTTTCAAGAACGATTGTTCCTCTACTATTTCTTCCATGTTTTGAAATTGTCTCTGCTGTTGAATGGAAATGCATTGATCTATTAAAAGAAAATGCGCTCGAAAAAAGAATCTTTTATAAAGGTTTCAAACAAACAAAAATTATACACAGATACAGAAGACAAGACTGAACTATCTTTCAGTGTGGATCCCTTCCACTGCCTAGACTAATGTGTGTACACTGGTGTGAGTGTAAGTTGCACTGTTCCAGTTTTTCTTGGGGTCATGATTTTGACGTCATTCCTTTTTCTTTGAGACGCTGGGCTTTGAAGTATGCTTCTGGATTCTTTGCTGAGCAGTTGTCCAGTTCGAAGGCAGTCTTGCCTGCGTTCTACGTGTCCGTCTGTCTGAAGCGGCTTGTTGTGGTATGTTGTCACTTACAGCCCCTGCAGAGGTGCGTTGATTTCTTCCAGTGTTCGGTACAGGTGGACTGCTCGCAATCTGTTGCCGTTGACTTGGGGAATCCCCGGAATGCTGCTCTGCATTTTGCGGTGTGACTGTACCCGATTCTGTCGTATGCACGTTTCCGTCTTTGTTAGTTTTTCTGGAGCTCGCTGGGGAGGGATGGGGGTTTGCCAGCATTCCCTGTGTGGAGGGGGGAAGGGAGGAAATTGCTGTCGCTGCCAATGGTGTATTGTCTTTCTGTTCTTGCAAAGCATGTTCACCATCCGATGTCACATCTTTCTCACTTTCTTCTCCTTTCTTTGGCGCTGAAGACAGGACAGGTTCAGGGCCAGCAGGACCCAGCACAGCAGGGCAGGGCTGAGCACTGAGCTCCTCACGCACTGCTTCATGGAGCGGAGGGCTGACCAGCTCTGTTCCCCTTGGTGACAGGCTCGGCCTCTGATCACTGGTGGTTTCCTCGGTGTTCTTCCAGGTGGGAGAGACAGATGGGTCTGGCTCTTCCACAGTCCTTTCAGAGGTCCTAGGAGCATTTGCCAGCACCTCACTGTACAGACATGAACCAGGAGTGATGGGTACCGCCGCAAGGTGTGGTCCCGGAGTTTGTAGAGAGAGGGATCTTGAAGTTTGATAAGAGTGAGACCTAAAGGATGTGTCACGTCTTCTGTGGACTCCTGTCTGCCTCCAGTTTCTCCTTTCACCTCGGAGGGATGAACAGCGTTCTTCCTCCCTGTGTTTGCCTGTAAGTGGAGCTGACTCTTCGGGGAAGCTGCATCCATCTCTCTGGTGTCTTGAGTTTGTTTCTTCTTGGTTCTCGTGGTGGTAAGTGTGCTGGATCAGGTGGTTTCCATTGTACGTAGCAGGCCGCTGATGTCGATCCTCAACTTGCAGTCGACCTGCTATGAAGTAGGCAGTTTTGCCCTGCTGGCGATAGTGCTCCACTTCGTCACGTTGACGAGCAGTCAGATCTGCAGAAATCCTGATGTTTTCTTGCCGGAGGAGATCTCTCAAGTCCTTGTTGGTGAGGATTTCCATTTTGTCGCTCCATCTGTGCATGTGGACAATCAATGGTCGAGGATGATCGCTGTGTGTTCGGCGAGCTCCCACACGGTAGCATCTTTCGATGTCAGATTCGTGCCATGTTCGAGATGAGGAGAACTTGTTGAGCAGGTGGACAACAGTCTGGGAACTCTTCTGGACATTTTCATAATCCCGTTCTCTGACGCCAAACAGTTTCAAGGTGCATACGAATGATACTAGGATGGAGAGAGATGGCATGCTGATGATACATAGTTTCTAATCAAGGTAGCTTTTGCATATGTTGATAAATTATGGTAAGCGCGTGGCAGCAGCATAATTTTTACGGGACAGTCTTTTATTTATTTATTTTTTTTTTTTTTTTTTTACAGGACAGTTGAAGTATGTTCAAAGTAATACAAATGAGGACACTGCCTCCGCTCCCCCCCTTCCAAAAAAAGGAGTAGAGATAACGTAGATAAAAAAAAGTTTGACATAATTACAAATACATACATACATACATACATACATACATACATACATACATACATACATACATACATACATACATACATACATACATACAAACGTACAAACGTACATACATACATACAAACGTACATACAAACATACGTACGTACGTACGTACGTACGTACGTACGTACGTACGTACGTACGTACGTACGTACGTACGTACATACATACATACATACATACATACATACATACATACATACATACATACATACATACATACATACATACATAGACCCCTACATAGAGTACATGTGTGAAGGACCGAAAGAAACACTATTTTCCTCCTCTAAATAAATTTGAATGTCAATGAAGCGTTTTAAATGAATTGATTGAAAATTGGTTTCCAGCGATGGTATCTCATGATTACGTGCTTCGTATTGTGCCCACGGTGTACGAAGACATACTGGGAAACGTGCGCTATCCATTTCAGTACACTTACTCTTCAAAGGTAGGTGCCTGCATGCTGGTCATTTTTTTGGGGTGTTTTTTTTGGGGGGGTGGTAAAGAAATGCTTGAAGCTGCAGCATTAGTGCATTTAAGTAAACCTATGTGTGTGTAGCAGTAGAAGTAGTTTTTAATTGCATTCAGTTTCAACATATTTCTATTTCAAGTGATAACAGATGATTGAAAATGGGAGGGGATAGCATAGCGGTTAGAGTGTTACACACGCGACTGGACGACACATGTCCGAGATGTCCGAGGCGATTGTTCGAGGTTATTTTCTCCCTTGAGTTAACATCAGTGCCGGGTCCACTCTCCCACAAGTTCTTCGGATGACAGTTTAAACCCATCAAATCAATTCTTTTATTTCGAGGATAATGAATAAGCACTCGTGTACTTTGTTACATGCAGTCCCCGAGATCCCGTGTGCAAACGCACGCAGAACATCTTGCACACGTGTTATATTCCGTTCTGCCTTTCGGAAGAGTAGGCCATGGTGTATAATTTTTTTTTTTTTTTTTACAAAACAGCATGCATTAGACATCATCTCTGACGTCAGAGTGCAGCTGTCTTAATGGTCAGTAAATGGTTGTATAGATGCAAACTCTCACCATTGGTGAACTTTGGAACTCTAGCCGAGGAACGAAAAAACAAAGAGGATCAAAAAGAATAATTGGAAAGTGGTGTGTGTGTGTGTGTGTGTGTGTGTGTGTGTGTGTGTGTGTGTGTGTGTGTGTGTGTGTGTGTGTGTGTGTGTGTGTGTGTGTATGTGTGTGTGTGCGCGCGCTCGCGTGCGTGCGTGCACGCAAGTGTGCGAGCGTGTGCGTGCATGCGTGTGTGTGTGTGTGTGTGAAGGTTGACAGTACTATTCATATTAACCCAAAATGACAACAACACAAAAATGCTATGATAAAGTTTACATTTGTACATGGCTGCAGGAAGAAGTGGTGTGGTTTTGCTGCAGGAGGCATTGGTGTTTCACCCTGGGGGAAAACTGATTCCAGCGATCTGGTTCCACTACCAGCTGAGTCCCATCACTGTGCGCTACAGAGAGAAGCGACAGCCCTTCTACACCTTCCTCACCACCGTTAGTCTTACTTGTATCTGACATCTGCATACACTGTTATTTATTTTTATTTATTCTTTTATATTGAGGATAATGGAATACCAGTGTTTGTGTTGTGTGTGTGTGTGTGTGTGTGTGTGTGTGTGTGTGTGTGTGTGTGTGTGTGTGTGTGTGTGTGTGTGTGTGTGTGTGTGTGTGTGTGCGCGCGTGCGTGTGTGTGTGTGTGTGTGTGTGTGTGTGGAGAGAGAGAGAGAGAGAGAGAGAGAGAGAGAGAGAGAGAGAGGAGAGAGAGAGAGAGAGAGAGAGAGGTGTGTGTGTGTGTGTGTGTGTGAATGAGTGTGTGTGTGTGTGTGTGTGTGTGTGTGTGTGTGTGTGTGTGTGTGTGTTTATTTTTTATTTTTATTTTTATTCTTTTATATCGAGGATAACAGAATAAGCAATCATGTGCTTTTTTTCATCCGGTCCCCGTGTGTATGCAGTTTTTGTAAATATTGTCATCTGTTCCCACCGGCACACGATGGCCTACTCTTACGAAAAGCGGAACAGGATTTAACGTGTGCGCAAGATGTTCTGCGTGCGTTCGCACACGGGGCCTCGGTTTAAAGTCTCATCCGAAGGACTTTTGGGGAGAGTGGAGTCGGCACTGATGTTAACTCCAGGAGAAAAATCTCCTCGACCGGACTCGAACCCGGGTCGTCAAATTGCCAGCGCAATGTTCTGACCACTAGGCTATCCGTCCCCCGTGTGTGTGTGTATGTGTGTGTGTGTGTGTGTGTGAAATAGTGTGTGTTTTAAGTGTGTGGGGTGGGGGGAGGGGGCGTGATATTTGTTTTTCCATCAGCACTTTGTGAACATGCCATACACGTGTAAGAATGCCCATGGAAGCATTTTGATTTAGTATCAAAAATATGCATATGGCATCTATATGAGTGTGTTTGTACACAGGTCTGTTTGTCATTGTGACTGTCCATTCTTTACACTTGCATTTTTTTGTCTGTCACAGATTTGTGCCATTGTTGGTGGGACCTTCACTGTGGCTGGCATTGTGGATTCCTTGATCTTCTCTGCTGCAGAGATCTTCAGGAAAGCTGAACTGGGCAAACTCAGCTGAATGGAAACTCTGTGTGTGTGTGTGTGTGTGCTTGCCTTTGGGAGGTTTCTCTTCTTTCTGGACCTCACAATTGTACTTTTGACATAACACATTTTGAAATTCCCCATTTTAGTTCAACGCTTTTCTGACAGATTTGCCCTTTTTTGCAGAATAAAAGCAGGGGGACTGACCTGACCAGAACTAAAATGATAGACTACTGAAATTACCATGCCCTAGCACTGGTTTGGTGCAAACCATTACTACCACAGTATTAAGAGAAATGAACACACATCCCTCTAACGGAATGTAGGATAAAAGACAACAGACTTCTCTTACACAAACTTCTCTTACACAAACTTCTGCAGCACTAAATCTACTTTGAACACTGTCTATGCTCTGTAACACTTGATCTTCAATTCACATCATGGTGGGCAAAAATAATATTATGTGTAAAATCTCACCATTATATTTGTATGTATACCACTTTAAGCCATGGCAGATTTCTCTTCATGAAATTTGGGCTGCTCTTCCCAGGGAAGGCATTTCACCACAAGAGTAGTGCCAACTATTACTTTTTATCTTTTCCTGTCTGCAAGTGTAGTATTCGTTTTCCTTGGTTAACCTCAGAGCTCTAGCCAAGGAACAACAAAAAAAATTCACATCAAAACAACACAATTTCATTGCCAACTCGCAGACAATGTCTGGAATGTGAGGGCAGTGGCTGTCTAAATTTATACACTGTAAACCACAAACGGCCCCCCCCCCCAATTTTTCTCTTTTTTGCTTTGCAACAGCCAAGTAAGTACTGAAGCATGAAAAGGTGAATATTTTTGTTTTAGTTGTTTTAACCTTTCTCTGAAAGCCTGGTGGCATTTGGGAGATTACCTATTTCACTAGAACTAATCTTCAAACAGTGTATTTGCATTGGGGGGGGGGGGGGGGGGGGGGGGGGGGAGGGTAATACCCTTTTTACTACAACTACTTTTGGACAGCATGTTTACAGTTGGGAATTCCCTTTACCATTATCTGATTTTCTACCAGTAGGTTTCCACTTATAGGACACATTTTTGCCAAAATAGTTTCTACAGCATGATTATGATAAAATGCTTGTACCCAATATTTCAGAGTTTTTTTTAACAGCACATATGAAGAACTCACCATTTCAACATAGTGTTATGTTTGTATTTGGGGTTTTCTCAATTACATTATATCCTGGAGTGTATTTTTTAACCCCCCAAAAAATTGGGGGGAATCCTTTTTCAAACCTTTCCCAACAGCACAGATGCTTTTGTTTTTCCTTTTGAACAGATTTGTTCCATCCCTTCCCTTAGAATGTTGTGTTTCAATAAGGGGAGTTTTTCATTTTCTGTCATTTTGATGGCATAATTGCATTTGGATACATATGTAAATACAACTTCATATTTATCATATTCAACTGTAGTGTGTGTGTGTGTGTGTGTGTGTGTGTGTGTGTGTGTGTGTGTGTGTGTGTGTGTGTGTGTATTTTATTTAATTTAATTATTTTATTTTATCTTATTCTTTTATATCGAGGATAAATACTCATGTGCTTTTTTTTTCATCCAGTCCCCGTGTGTATGCAGTTGTGTAAATATTGTCATCTGTTCCCACCAGCACACAATGACCTACTCTTATGAAAAGCGAAACAGGATTTAACATGTGCGCAAGATGTTCTGCGTGCGTTTGCACACAGGGCCTCGGTTTACAGTCTCATCCGATAGACTTTTGGGGACAGTGGAGTCAGCATGATGTAAGTATTTGCCAAAGTTCATTAATGGCTGTAAAAACTCCAGTGAGTAAAAATTTGGTGGTGGGGGGGGGTGGGGAGGCAGTGTGTGTGTGTATCCACAGAAGCATTTTCTTGTCATTCAACCAACAAACTATGTAAATTGTTGTCTTTTTTAATAACTTTGTTGTCAATCAATAGATCACATCATTTCATCATTTATGTAATCTGCAAATCACCTCAATCTACACTTTGTGCCAAACAGTGTTAAAATTTGTTTTGTTTTTTTGATAAATAGGCCATTAGGGATGACAAAATTTACAAAACGCATACACACTGGGGCGGGATACAAAAAAGCACATGAGTGTTTATTCCATTATCCTTGAAATAAAAGACCTTATAAAAAAAAGCTCCTTTCTTGAGCATATTTTCCACTACACATTTTGTTGTCTATCTTAAAACATAGTCTGGGTTCTTTTTTACAGCCATTAAGGAAACTTTGGCAAATATTTTGCTGCAATATTTGCACCGAGTGCTAAAGTTTAATTAACATTTAACATTTTTTAATAACTGTAGTGCTGTGTCAAACAACAGCATACGGCAACTGTATTTGTTACCTATAAGTGTGTATTTTTCTACAGAATGTTGATAAAGACAAATCTCTTGTTGCTGTTAATTCTTGTATATGCATTAAACTTATGTTGCACATGAGACCTATATTTATAAACCCATCCAAAAGACTAGTACCAAACCACCACTCATGGTCTTGAGGATTAGGAAAAGTTTTGTCTTTTCTCTCTCTCTCCTCTCTCTCTCTCTCTCTCTCTCTCTCTCTCTCTCTCTCTCTCTCTCTCTCTCTTTCTCTCTCTCTCTCTCTTCCATACATGTGCACACTCAAGTCTGACTGCAAACAAGTCTCTTTTTACTAGAATTCAGTGCTTCAATTTTCTTTTCTGGAAAACCAAAATTTCCCAGTACAACAAATAATGAGAATGAGGTTTGTAAAGCCTTG
>CM060317.1:82319212-82331712 GCA_030674155.1 Stramonita haemastoma
GTTCCACCCAACAGCTTTTTTAACTTCCTGAAAGAATCAGGAAATTTTTGGTCTGATATGAATGAAGCAAATCATATTTCATCACAAGAACCAGGTTTTTTTTAAAGGGAAATTTCGGGTTTTGTTGGTTTTTATCTCTTTTTTCTGTGGGGTTGATGGGGTTTTTCTCCCACTATTTGGTGACCATCCGGGGTTAAACCCTTTAAGGGTGGCTAGGGCGTTAATTAACACAAGGAACAATCGTAGGGTTGGTTTTTAAAACCCTTTTTTAAAATCTGTGTAAAAACTGCACATTTTTAAAAATTTTGAGGTTTTACAAAGTTGCCGAGGTGACGGGCCCCGAAAAGGGACCCCTATGGTTGGTGGGAAAACCCTAAAACACAAAAAGATTGGGCTGTATTGGTTCATTGTTCCTTCTTGGTTATGTTTCCTTGATTTGTTATCTTGAATATACTTTGCTTGACTCCAGTAGTTTAATAAAGGGGGAAAAAACCGCACTCTGGCATAGGAGAGAGAGAGAGAGAGAGAGAGAGAGAGAGAGAGAGAGAGAGAGAGAGAGAGAGAGAGAGAGAGAGAGAGAGAGAGAGACAGACAGACAGACAGACAGACAGACAGACAGACAGACAGACAGACAGACACAGACAGACAGACAGACAGAGACAGACAGCCAGACAGCCAGCCAGCCAGCCAGACAGACAGACAGACAGCTTTAATTCTTATATTTGGAGGACAATGGATAAGCACATGTGCTTTTTTTTTTCTTTTTTTTCTTTCTTTTTTTTACTAGACTAGATCTATCAGTTCCCGTGTACACTCGGTTTTGTGAATATTGTCATCCGTTCCAAATAGCACTCAATGACCTACTCTTCCAAATGTGGAGCGGGTTTTAACGTATGCGCAAGATGTTATTACAGACAGACAGACAGACAGACAGACAGACAGACAGACAGACAGACAGACAGAGAGGTGAACTGAAGTACTTCAAAATTATAGACCTAAATCAATCGATGTGAAATGATTTATCGTTTGGCATTAAAAATTATATCAGTTTACGTTGCAATAATCACGGACAAATAAGGATAATCAATGAAAAAGAGAGAGAGAGAGAGAGAGAGAGAGAGAGAGAGAGAGAGAGAGAGAGAGAGAGAGAGAGAGAGAGAGAGAGAGAGAGAGAGAGAGAGAGAGAGAGAGAGAGAGAGAGAGAGAGAGAGAGAGAGCTTTTCTTTTCAGGCAAAACACATGGTTTCATAATTTCTCTTGGATAAACATTTTCTAATGCCCATAACAGCTCAGTTCCCACAAACACTAGAACGAAAATGACGCTGCTATGATACTTCTTGGACTGGGTTTAAAAGCCATGATGAACTGTTTGGAATATGGATTGAAGCAGAATTAGTTTTGTAATAACTCTCGGCATTGATTTGCCAGAGCCGTCGGCGAGGTTTCTCCGTTTATTCAATGAATAAATTGATCCAACAAACGTGTAGATATTTGCAGAAACTGTTTTCGCCCTCTGTTGGTTCAAGTGTGCAGAAGTAATAATTCATGCATCACAAATTCTTCACAATGTTTAGAGAAGAGACAAGGAATAAGATGAGAAAGGAAAAGGAGGAGCAAAAGAAGAAGAAGAAAAAAAAAAGTAACAGAAGAAAATGAGGATGACGCAGGAGGGATGGAGGGAGGGAGGAGAGAAAGGAGAGAAGAGAGAGAGAGAGAGAGAAGAGAGGAGAGAGAGAGAGAGGAGAGAGGAGAGGAGAGAGAGAGAGAGAGAGGAGAGAGGAGAGAGGAGGGATGGGAGAGGAGGGAGAGGGAGGAGGAGGAGAGAGAGGGGAGAGGGGGGGAGGAGGGGGGGGGGGGGGGGGGGGGGGGGGGGGGGGGGGGGGGGGAGGCAGGCAGACAGACAGAGAGACAGCGTTACACAGCATAAATCTTAATGTAAAAAGCAAGCTGAGAGAGCTGACCGAGTAGCAGTGCACTTTTAAAAGTGAGCTTCTCAAATGTCCATCTCCTGTCTCTGTGAGCCAAAAATGTTGTGTTTGGTTCATAATGGCCGATGATCGCCATAGCCGAGTGGACAAGACCGTCCCATTTCAATCCTATGGGTCCATAAAGTCATGAGTTCGAATCTCGGCGGCGTCTGGTAAATTAAGGGTAGGGATTTTTACGATTTTCTGGGTCACCTTCAAGTGCAGACGTGCCAGTGCCTTAAAATCCCTTCGTGCATAATTATGTACACAAGCAGATCAAAATATGCACATTAAAGATCCCGTAATTCATGGCAGAGTACGGTGGGTAACGACATAACAACATACCAAACTTACATCTCTGAAGTCAGAATATGGCTGCCTTCGTGGTGGGGAAAAAAAGGTCCAATACGCAAAATCTCACCATTGGTGAACCTTGGAGCTCTAGCCGTGGATCGAAAAACAATAATGGCTGTAATATTTTATATGTTTTTTATTTTATTTTATGCCACTTCCACAGCAGATTTCTTTGTATAAAAATTCGTGCTTCTCTCCCTGGGGAGAGCGCGTTGCCACAAGTGCAGCGCCTACCCATTATTTATTTTATTTTTCATTTTTCCTGTAAGCAACTGTAGATCTATTTGTTTCCCTATCTGAGTTGCTTTTTTCTACAGAATTTTGCCAGGGACAACCCTCTTGTTGCCGTGGATTCTTTTACGTGCGCTAGATAATGATGTGTAACACACGGGACCACGGTTTACCGTCTCATCCAAAAGACTAGCCCCCAGACCACAACTCATGGTCTAATGGACGGGGAAAAGTTTTGGGCCCAAACGGGATTCGAACCACCGAACACTTGGACCCGCACTTTTCGCTTTCTAGGCAGGTGTATTACCTCTAGACCACCGATCCACAGGATATCACCAAGGTAACAAGAAAAGAGCCGGTGTGTGTGTGTGTGTGTGTGTGTGTGTGTGTGTGTGTGTGTGTGTGTGTGTGTGTGTGTGTGTGTGTGTGTGTGTGTGTGTGTGTGTGTGTGTTTTATAGCCACAGATAACACAAGATGCCAACTACGAGTCATTCTAGTTTGGGAAGCTCTCCCACGTGTGGATGCCAGGGGTCTGTCAGGATAAATAACATCCCACTTTGAAAATCTGTGCCAGGAATTCCCTTCTTTATATCCCTCTCTTTGTTTCTCCGTGGTTCTTTTTCTTCCAATCACCCCCTTCTTGTTTATTTCCTGCCATCTTGATCCGTTTCTTGCCTTATTTCCGTAAAGACTAAGCATAACAATTCTCCCCAATGCTTAAGTCGGATTCGCTGGGCCTGACTTGTTAGGCACTTAACGGTAGCGCGACACATTTTGGCTCATATGACAGACAACAATGAGTTGCTGTTTGAGTGTTCGAAGAAGAAGAAGAAGAAGAAGAAGAAGAAGAAGAAGAAGAAGAAGAAGAAGAAGAAGAAGAAGAAGAAGAAGAAGAAGAAGAAGTTTGGGAGGCTCAGTCACTATATCCAGAAGATCCAAGCTCGGCAGATAGACCCTCAGAGTTCCTATATACCTCCTAAAGACTATTTTCCCCCCAGATATTATTGTTAAACATTTTGCTTAAATTGCTGGAGATGAAGGATCGCATTATAACGTTTTAAATGGATAATATTACTCGCTCTATGTCAGTCACATTCAATCCTAAAATGCTTGCGGCAGCATTCCTTGTAAGGTCATTATGCCTTGAAGACCTTATCCACGAAATACAAAATCCTAGAATCTAACTCTGCCAATGATTTTCATTGCATTACAAGACATCTGGCCAGCTTTGCTTAACTATGAAATCCCGGGTTTTGAGCAATCTTCTAAACACAAGCAGACAAACAAGTGACATGGTGGAGCAAGGCGTGCTGACAGAAGAAGAAGAAGAAGCTAGTGGCCCCTGTTACCCAGCTGGCTACACTCACTGCAGGCTCTTGTTCATGCCAAAAGAACATCATTCTGATGTAAACCTTTCACTCTTTGGCTTTTGTTAAGTTTATGTTTTCAAACTGTTAGTGATTGGATCTTTTTAAAATCAAGTCATGCGTGCGCTTACGTATGTGTGCGATGCTTCACTGATTCGTTTCTTACACATTTTAAAAAAAGTAAATGGATCTTTTTGAGGATGTACATCTGTTGCTTTTTTTAAATTAATCAATCACTTTCATTGCCAACGATAATTGTACAATAGCACCTGTAAAATAGAATACTTCTTTATGTTTTGAACTAGATATGTACCTGTACCATTTTCACACACCCCATCCCCCCCCCCCCCCCCCCCCACACACACATTCTCTCTCTCTCTCTCTCTCTCTCTCTCTCTCTCTCTCTCTCTCTCTCTCTCTCTCTCTCTCTCTCTCTCCCCACCCCCTCCCTCCTCAACGCAATTTTGACATGAAACGTCTTACCTTGCAGCCCAAAGAAACAGGAAAGTGTTGCCTGCCATTCACACACACACACACACAAAGCAGCCCCACCACAGCCACAGCAGAAGGGCTTGCTAGGCCTGACCAAAGCAGTACAGGATCAAGCGGTGTTTGAACAAACAACAAAAAAGAAGCCCAAAGCCCTCTTGTGCAGGGGCGGAGTGAGCGGGCAGGCAGGGGCCGGGAGAGGAAGGCAAATAGAAGGTAAACAATTAGTGGCCATTAACAATCAGGCCCAGGCCCGCAATGTTACCTGTCCTGTTGACACAATGGAGGGAGGCCAGCCAAGGCTGTGGCTCTAGCCCTCCTCTTCACTTTAATGAAGAGCTAGCACAGGGCAGTGCCGCTCTTTCACTCGCTGGAAAAAACCGCTTTCATAGCCATTTTACCATCAAACACTCCAACCACCTCAAAGGCCTTGTCCGTGTGTTAACTGTTAAATCATTGTTATAAAATGGGATCCCGCCATAATGTCCTGTTATGTTTGCAACTCAGTTTTGACATCAGTTTGCTTTTTTTAAGGTACTTTTCCATAATAGTCTGGTTTGTAGCCAAGCAGGTGAAATTCTATACCTGAAGCTATCTAAGTATGAAAAGACTTGCTATATTAGATGAAAATGACAACCAAAACCTGTCTCCAAGGTAACCAAATTATGAACATTCAAAAGTAGGAACACCTTACTCAGAGTTTTTCCTAGGTTAAGGTAAAAAGTTTTTGTTTGATATAAATTTTAAGAAATATTTTTGTTTGGCCATGAAAAAGGTTTGTGTTTGTTAGAAAGAGTTTTCAGTTTTTGCTTGGTCAAGAAAGTTTTCGTTTGGCCAAGAGAGTGTTGTATTTACAGCAGTAAAAGGACTGACCACCACCACCACCACCACCACCACCACCACCACCACCACCATCATCATCATCATCATCGTCATCATCAACAACAACAACAACAACACCAACAGCGACATCACAACAACAACAGCTCCCCAGCTAAGACTTCTTTTTACCAGCAGTCAAACTTTCCCCATGTCTTTTAAGCTGAGAAAACTGCGTGGTGGATCTTGTAGATAGCTAAGTGGACAAAGTTGGAGAAGATAGGTTTTTCTATTGTTATTAGGTTGCCAAAACTGATTATTGGGCTTTTGTAATACTGTATCATGCAATATACAGTAGCCCCTTCAGTATGAGGCTAAAGCTTAATAAATCATAACTCTTTCGTATTCTCCCTCTCTTTCTGAAAGGTACATCCAGCAAAAAAAAAAAAAGGGGGGGGGGGAGGCCATAATAACACAGAAATCAGAGCCAAGTGTGCCAAGTAAAGCGAGAGAGAAGCTAAAGAAGTCTCAATGACGGGGATTGGGTTGAGTTGTAGGCTGTGTGAAGGACCTTCCCCGTCAGGCCTGCCTTCTCTCTCTCTCTCTCTCAGTGGCAGGCAGGCAGGACAAAGGCCGAAGACCAGAGAGGTCCAGTGTACACAGTGCTAGCTGTGCCCAGGGCTGAGGGAGCAGGAGAGGTCAGGCCTGGCTAGGAGACGATAGAGGCCAAAGTCCGAAGCTCTGCACTGCACTACCCCCTCCTCTCCCTCCTCCCTCCACCTACCCTCCCTTCCTCCCTCTCCATCAAACAGTCAAGGTGTCGCGCTCAATCCAATGGGCCGCTATTAGCGCCGCTTTAGGCCCGCTAAGCAAACTTGGAAGCTGAGGCCGAAATAAAACGGGCAGTCATTAAATAGATTCCGAGTCACGAGCAGGCAAACACAGCCATCAAGCCCCCCGTGTGCTCTCCCCTGCCCCTCACGTGAGCTGGAGGTGGGGTGGGGTGGGGAGGGGCTGGGAGGACAAGAGAGAGAGGGGGGGGGGAGAAGAGGGGGGGTTGTTGAAGGTCAGTCACCAGAATGGGGTTAGTTAGAGTGTTCTTACTCAGGAGGTTTTTGAAGCACAGATTACGGTTACACATACTTCAGGTTACAGAGGGTTCAAGTCCTGTGTAGACAGAGGAGGGTTAGGGTTACCAGGGCTGGTGATGAGGGCGATAGGAGAGTCGTCTGCCTGTTGACATTTCCCAGCGAGATGCGCAGGAGTAATCGCTTTGATCAGGTAGCTGTTACACTCATTGCCGCGTCCATTACACCCCCCTCCCCCTTCACAGGGGTACAGTTACTAAAGCCATCCAGCCGGGTAGCTTTTTGCTGCGTTCACATGGGCCTAAACAGGCCAGCTTCCGTTTTATCAGCATAGAATTGGAGTTTATTGTCAGGACATCTAAGAGATCTAAGAGCCCTAATCTCGTTAATATATGTTTGAACATCGTCCTCAGCAGTGGGAAAACTTGTTAAGCACTTTAGAGGACTTTTTGTTCCTTGCTCTGGTCATCTTTGATTCGTCAGTTTGGGGGGGGGGGGGGGGGGGGTTGGGGGGAGGAGAGGGGACGACTTAAGCCCTGCTGCAAACAACAGTAGCATTTGATTAAGACTGAAATAAATATTTAGGACTGATAAAACCAGTTTAGTGTCAGCGGTTTCCATTACATTATGGAGATGAATCGTGTCCTGTTTGAGAAGGCAAAGTATAAGGCCACATTGTAATGCATGTATTTTGAGCTGATAAAGTTCACAATGCAACTTCCTTAATGGTGGGCAAAAATGGTCGCATACACGAAAATCTCACCATTGGTGAACCTCGGGGCTCTAGCTGATGAACAAGCACCCCCTCCCCCTTTCCCCTATGGGAGAGCTTGCCAAGACAAAGCAAAGGACAGTCAGAGCGGCCCCGAAAACAAGTACAGAATCTATGTGACAGAATGTGCAAGAAAGATTACTTTTCTTTCTGTCAAATCACTGAAACATACAAACTTTACACAAGAACGTTTATTTTTCCCAACAGCAAAGAGACAGGCACATGAGGGAATACATCAGAACACTTCCCTATAAAAAAAAGGCCATATTCTACATATATCATCTTATACCAAGTATATGTACTGCTGTGTGTTTGGGAAGAAGCAAAGTAACTTTCCATTCTTCGGTTTTAAGGAGAACATCTATCCCCAAAGTCGGACTGCAGCTACCGTCATGGTGGGCAAAAACGGTCGCATACGTAATATCTCACCATAGGTGAACCTGGGAGCTTAAGCCTAAGAATATAAAAAAAATATACCAACGTAATTATCCTTACCTCAACATTTCTTCATTTTTGCCAGAAAGAAGCAGACATCGCCTAGTAAGTGGACTGAAGACTGGACAGAAGACCCACTGCAGGCACCTGTCAACTCATTTCTCATACCTACAGAAAAGGCTGAAGGTAGGTTGCAAACCCCTAAAGACTGGAATGACAGTAGGCATCGAAAACAAACATATTCCTTTAGAACCTATGATACAGGTCGGAGACGTGCCCATAATAAACGCACTGACCAAGAATTTTTTGCCCTGAACAAGATCATGCAGACTGGATAATGAAGTCCTTTGTCTGCTCATACTGCTGAGGTGAGAGAGAGAGAGAGAGGAGAGAGGAGAGAGAGAGAGAGAGAGAGAGGAGGAGAGAGAGAGAGAGAGAGAGAGAGAGAGACAGAGAGACAGAGAGACAGAGAAGAGAGAGAGAGAGACAGAGAGAGAGAGAGAGAGAGAGAGAGAGAGAGAGAGAGAGAGAGAGGAGAGAGAGAGAGAGAGAGAGAGAGAGAGAAGAGAGGAGAGAGAGAGAGAGCATAGCTGATGTTCTGTTGGTACCATCTCATTCCCTAATATTAGCTCTGTCTGTCTGTCTTTTGTCTGTGTGTGTGGTGTGTGTGTGTGTGTGTGTGTGTGTGTGTGTGTGTGTGTGTGTGTGTGTGTGTGTGTGTGTGTGTGTGTGTCTCTCTCTCTCTCTCTCTCTCTGCCCCCCCCCCCCCCCTCTCTCTCTCTCCCCCTCCATGCCCCCGCCTTGTGCCTTGTCCCATCTGCTCGTCATTCTCTGCAGAGTTGTTAGTACTACAAAACTGACTGCACAGACCGATGGAATGATGATGTTGTAATCGCCTTGATGTTTCTGTCTCCCACTCCCCTCCTCTCACTCACCCTTTTTGTTCACACTCCCCCCTCCCCAACCCCTCTACACCCCCACCCCCACCACCATCCACAAACCAAGGCTACGTCCCAGGTCCTCTGACTGTCTGTCGGGGGGCCCTGAGCAGAGAGGCTGTAAAGCATATAATGGGTGGGGATGAGGGAGGCTGAGGGCTATCAGACACCAGGGCTAACATCTTCAGATCTCCCTGCAAGGTGGCTGCTAGCTGTCGGTCCCCTGTCCCATGGCCGCGCCATCAGCCCGCCAATTAAGGCCAGGTAAAACAAGCAAGATCAAAGGCCCCGGGCCCCTCCAGTGACGTCTTTTACGCCTGTTTCCCCTGCTTGTTTTCCTCAGCTCACCTGTCCCCCCTCCCCCCCCCCCCGCCCGTGGGACAAGAAAAGGCCCCAGCCTGACAAATCTGCTTCATCATTTTCTCTTTACAGCCTGGAAAAGACCCCACTCTTGTCGATAGGTGGGGGGCGGGGGTTGGGGGTGGTGGTGGTGGTGGTGGTGGCGGTGGGGGTGGGGGAGGAGAGTGGTTGCCCCTTTTTTGTCTGATCCCTTTATGGTTGTAGGTGTGTGTGTGTGTGTGTGTGTGTGTGTGTGTGTGTGTGTGTGTGTGTGTGTGTGTGTGTGTTGTGTGTGTGTGTGTGTGTGTGTGTGTGTGTGTGTGTGTGTGTGTGTGTGTGTGTGTGTGTGTGTGTGTGTGTGTTGTGTGTGTGAGTGTGTGTGTGTGTGTGTGTGTGTGTCGTGGTGTGTGTGTGTGTGTGTGTGTGGTGTGTGTGTGTGTGTGTGTGTGTGTGTGTGTGTGTAACAATAACAATAACAATAACTTTTATTCAGTTTTTGCAGGCCATATAGCTCATAGTAACAACATTTATACATGTACTTTCATGTATGGTGAACATCATTACTTCTGATATCTAAACATTTAGTAAGAAATAATCCAACTTTAAACAGCAAACTAGGTCTAGTGCACATACAAAGAAGCTGAACTTTAAGAGTCGAAGGAAATCTGTAGTAATACAAAGGAATACATTTTCTTCGAAACAAGCATATTTAGGACATACAAGCAAAAAGTGACACACATCTTCAATTTGTTGACCATCACACTGTGAGCAGAATGGATCGGTAATTGGTTTACCATAACGTGAAATTCCATTTAAAGGCAGTCTGTTTGACCTTAGTAAACATATAGCTCTACGATATTCTAAAGATTCCACTTTACATACATAGCTTGCTCTACAGATAATCGGATGATAATCTAAATAGTCAGGGTATGCTGATAGAGAATCATGCCATTCTTGTTGGTACACATCCTGTATTCGTCTTTTAAATTCCTTTATGAAGGATGAAGAACTACCACAGTTCTGCATTGTCCAAACAAAACCAAATCCATGGGTACAAAGAATCTTCCTAACATGGGTAACTGTGTGTGTGTGTGAGTGTGTGTGTGTGTGTGTGTGTGTGTGTGTGTGTGTGTGTGTGTGTGTGTGTGTGTGTGTGTGTGTGTGTGTGTCGTGGTGTGTGTGTGTGTGTGTGTGTGTGTGTGTGTGTGTGTGTGTGTCGTGGGTGTGTGTGTGTGTGTTGTGTGTGTGTGTGTGTGTGTTTAATATATTATTATTATTATCTATGGTTGTTTTTGCTGTTACCGAACAGTAGAGCAAAAGGGTTTTTTTTTTTTATTGTTTGTTTATTGTTTGATGATCGTTACTCGTTATATGTGTGCCCTTTAAAGGCGTCCTTGTTTTCAGAAAGAAATGTGGACTAGGAAAGTAATGAGCGAGATATCAAGGAAGTCTGAAATATTTATTAGTCACACGAGGCTTTCATCAAAGATGTGTTCTAAATGAATCAATCAATAGGAAACTCTCTCTCGCGAGCGTGCGCACACACACATACATCCCCACCACTACCATCACCACCAACACCACCCCTTCCACCATACCCTCACCATTAACCATTGCTACCAACATCACCACATACCATAAAACCTGTTGAAGGAAAAGAGAGAAAGAGAGAAGAAGAAGAAGAAGAAGAAGAAGAAGAAGAAGAAGAAGAAGAAGAAGAAGAAGAAAAATGCTATAAAGAAGGAGAGAATACAAAGAAGAATGAATGAATACCAAACATAAGTTATATCTGGAGGTCAAGTTTTGAGAACCGTTGATTTTCCTTCTGTGCAACAACTAACAATGAGACCATCAGAAAGTCTACAGGCAAGGCAGGGAAACACTCCCTTAAAGAAAGCTAGGCCTCACGCTGTTTACATAACCATCATATGACAGGAGCTGAAAGCAATAATGAAAGGTACAAACATGCTACCTCTCTCTCTCTCTCTCTCTCTCTCTCTCTCTCTCTCTCTCTCTCTCTCTCTCTCTCTCTCTCTCTCTCTCAAGACAAGAGAAGCCTTTCGGCGTAAATGCGGCACAGAAAACAAAGGGACGAAACCGCACAAACATTATAGTCTCAGTTTAAACTTTAATTCTAATTGGTCTGAAATCATGGTCCTAGGGTATATTTTAGGAGTGAACATGATCGCTTTTGTGGATAGTCCGGGTATCACTTACATGCAAGTTGAAAAAGAAGTGGAAGGGGGACGAGAGAGAGAGAGAGAGAGAGAGAGAGAGAGAGAGAGAGAGAGAGAGAGAGGAGAGAGAGAGAGAGAGAGAGAGAGTTTGTTGATACCATAGCTGTGTGAGTGACAAGCAGTGACATGACACAGGCTTGAAAGATCGGCCAATGAAATCAAAAGCTGCCATCACGACACTGAGGATCCAGTTGCCTGACGTGTTTTCTTTCAAACTGCCGTCTATCTGCCCACACCATCAGATGACTACACCTATCCGGTGCTTGCCTCGCCCAGCTAAGGGGCTGTAGTAGGGAAACATTTCAGTAATTGGTATATACTGTTACAACAAGCCAGTGAGCTAATACGCGCGCGTTGTGCACGCGCTCGTGCGTGTGTATATGTACACGCGCACAGATGCAACACAGACACGGACACACACACACACACACACACCACACCATACCACACACCACCTCAGACACACAGACAGACACACAGACAGACAGACACACACAACACACACAACACACACACACACAATCACCACCACCATTATCGTCATCATCACTACATCCAAAACCATCTTGAGCTTGTTTTTGGTTCTCTTGTTCTTTGCTGAGGCCACAGAGGTTAAGTAGCTAAACGCATCACACAGTATTATGTACTGACCTACAACACATGGCTTAAAGAAAGCGATAGATTAATGTCCCCACACAGCATACGCCCTACTTTTATCTTTCCAAGAACAGCAAAAAATAACCAAACAATAATGACAATAATGAAACGACAATGAACTGCTGGGTAGGCCTACAGTATCAGCAGTAACAGCAACAGCGATAGCAACAGTAACAAAATCGCCAACAAGAGCAAAAAAAAATTAGCTGCAACGGTAGCAACGATAACTACATCAATTATAATTGTAACAACAACAACAACAGCAACAACAACAACAACAACTACTACTACTACTACTACTACCACCGCCACCACCACCACCACCACCACCACCACCACACTACTACTACTACTACTACTACTACTACTACTACTACTACTACTACTACTACTACTACTACTACTACTACTATTTCTGCTGCTGCTGTTGCTACTACTATTACAACAACAACAACAACAACAACAACAACTACTACTACTACTACTACTACTACTACTACTACTACTACTACTACTACTACTACTACTACAACTACAACCACCACCACCACTACTACTACTACTACTACTACTATTACTACTACTACTACTACTACTACTACTACTACTACTACTACTACTCCTGCTGCTGCTGCTGCTGCTGTTGCTACTACGATTACCACTACAATAACTACTACTACTACTACTACTACTACTACTACTATTACTGCTATTTCAACCACCATTACCACCAAAACAGCTGTTACTGCTCAGACTTCCTGTTTCTAGAACTACCTTAGCTATCACCACTTCTACATCTATCTGCT
>CM060317.1:82337117-82367117 GCA_030674155.1 Stramonita haemastoma
CTTCTCTCTCTCTATCTCTCTCTCTTTTTTCCAGAGGTTAAAAAATTTCTCAGATGCCCACATAGCCGCAACATTACCAGCAAAGTATGTTTTTATGCTATTGTTTTTATATTTATGATCTGTTTTTAAAAACTATTTTTTTTGATAATCATACGGTCTTTTTAAAAAACCCTTTGTCTTATAGCATGGGACCATAAATTTTAAGCGCAAAGTTAAGTCATGTGGTTTTGTTTGTGTGCCCCAAACACAAAATGTTGGTGCTTCATGGTGTGTTTGCTTAAGCATATGCTTATGCGGGTTAAAAAATTTCATAAGGGGGGGGGAAAGATTCTATTTGTGCTCTGAGTACTGAAAGCAAACGTTGAAAACCAAAAAACTGTGAACAACGGTAGAGTCAAAGTAAACGGGGGTTTGTTTGGATGTTTGCAGCACACACAGATAGTGGGACCTTTGTTCCCCAAAAATTTTTTTTTTTTTAAAAAATGTCCTAAAGGGAAAAAAGGGAAAGGAACCGCTGATCCATGGTGGGGGAAAACCTTGGAAAAAAAAAGTTGGGGAAATGTCCCCACAGTCACACGCAAGGTGTGGGGTTTGTCTAAAAAAAAAATAAACCTATTTCCATTCCGTTTAGATCCTTTTTTCCCTTTTTTAGGTTTATCTTATGTTGTTTTTTTGAGGGATTTTAAAAAGCGTCATTGAGAGTGGATGTGGTTAAAGTAAGTTTTTTCCCCATATCATTGAATTTTTTAGCAGAATAAAGGATATTATACTCTTGGTTTGTTCTTTTTTTTTAAAAATGGGGGAATTGACTTAAACTGTTTTGGTTTTGTATTAATTTTTTGATGCATGGTCTTTCGGGTTTTCAAAACATCTGATCGTGTTTTTTTTTTTCCAAAACCCCTTACACTGTTTTCAACAAACAATTAAAACGGGGGGAAAAGTTGTATACAAGGCCCTTTTCTCTGTGTGTGGTGTGTTTTTTGTGGTGTGTGTTTTGTGTGGGGTTTGTGTGTGTGTGTGTGTGGGGGGTGTGTAAATTTTGAGCCCTAATTAAGCGGTTTTAAAGACTTTTATTTTCGGGTTTTTTGCAGAAAAAATTGAAAATTTGGGCACTTTTGTTCCCTTTAGGGCAGGAAAATTGTGAGTCAATTGACTTCCACACACATTCATAGTTTGGGAAGGGGCCACATTGTAAAAAACAAAAAAAAAAAACAGCATGAAATATAAAAAAGGAAACAAACAGCTTTTTGGATGAGGGTGATGTTCAAGGGGGACATTCTAGTTTGGGGAAGTGGGGGGGTTATTTTTGGGGGTTTTGTTTTTTTTTTAAAATTTTTTGATTTTAAAAAAAATTTGGCTAAATTTTTTCCCCAAAGCTTTATTTTCATCGAAAGATTTTGTTCTTTTAAAGTTTAAAGGAAAATGATAATAAATAAAAAATAAGCTTGTCAGGGACTTTTTCTTTTTTACAAAATTCAGAGGCTTTTTTCAATTTATTTATGGTTTTTTTTCCCAAATTTCAAAAATCAGTACACCTTTACAAGAAAAGACGGACAAAAAAGTCAGTACAGTGTTGGTTGCACGTACAGCACAGCACCTAAAAAGCACCAAAAAAAATCAATAAATTTCAGTTCGAAAAAATACTTGTCAGTTTGTTATATTTCAATTTAAAAAAAAAAAACTTTTTTTAGAAGCAAATCCCTAAAGGGTGCATGGGGGTTTTTTTCCTGCAAAATAAAGTTTTAGCTTAAGCGAAAGGGGACCTTGGGTGGGTGCCCTTTTTTTTGCCCTTTTGGGGGATAAAGTCCCCCCCCCGTTCCCCAGCTGTCAAAGGGTACCTGCCCTCTTTGGGTCAAAGGGGGGGTAAAGCAGCGAGGGGGAAGAGTGGGTGCCCCCCTCATATGTGGCCCCCCGAGAAATTTAGGGCTCTGATGCCTTGTCCCCCCCCCCGAAAAGGGAATGGACCCCCTTTCCCCTTTTAAAATGTGGCCCCAAGAAAGCTGAGGTCCTGACGCCCCCCCTTTCCCCTTTTTACTGCCCGGTTAAGGGACCTTTCCTTTTTTTACCTTTTTTCCCTAAAGTGTGTTGGGTTGGGGGGAGGTACTGACCAGGTGGAGGGGTTTTGCGCTGTGTTCAGACAGCCCTTTTTTCATCCTCGTGGCCGGGGGTCCCTCCCTCGACCCCTGGGGGCTTCTAAACCACACCCCCACTCTGCTGTTCACAACATCCGCTGTAAGTCTCTACTACAAAAGGGAAAAAAAAGAGTTTGTTTTGTTTCTGTTTTTCAGGAGGTTTTGGCAATTTTATACAAACTGTACTTCTGTAAAAACATCCCTGCTGGTAAGCTCTTATTACAAAAGAAAAAAAAACAGTGTTAGTTTTTTTTCTGTTATTTAGTGGGTAGGCAAATTTTTTTTTCAAATTTTGTACTCTGCTGTACAAAACCCCTTTTCTGGAAGTTCCTTTCCCCAAAAGGGAAAAAAAGGGGGTTGGTGTAAGTTTTGGTTTTTTTATTTTTAGGTAGGGGTCCCGGTCATGCGAAGTCAGTTGTTGGGGTTTTTAAAAACAAAAAATTAAAGTGCATAAGTTTTTTTCGAAAATTTTTAAAAATTTTTTTGTGTGTTTTGCATGGGGAAGGGAGAGAGGGGGGGTTGTTTTATTTTTTTTTTCTGTTGTTTTTTTTGTGGGCATTTATTTCGTTGGGCCCCAAAAAAAATTTTAGTGAATTTCCTTTCAGATCTTTCATAGTTCATTATGGGTTGTTTTAAAATTTTTCAAATTCCCTTTTTTTTTTGTATCCTTTTGGGGGGTAAGGTTTTTTCATAACGCAATTTAAAAAAAGTCATAAAATGAACAGGGCACACTTCTTTTTTTTTTTTTTTTTTTTAAAAAGTAAAGGGTTTTTTTTGGGATTTTAGAGTGGACTAAAATTTTTTTACCCTTTAAGAAGAAAGGTGAAAAGCCCCGTTATGTTATAGTTTTGATTTGGATTTTCACTCTATTTTTAAAAAAAGTTGTGTGTAGTTTTTAAAGGGGATCTTCCCCTTTGGATAATGCTCCCCTTTTATCCTTGCACTGTTTTTTCTTCCATTTTTTGCCCAAAGCAGGATGATATTGTTTTTAAATCATCAGGTTTTTCCCGTCTTTCCCTGTTCTTTAAATTTTTTGAATTTGCTACTTTTTTTTTGGGAAAATATGCTGTTCAGATTTATTTAAAAAATATTTTGCTGGGAGGGGGGGGGGGGGGGTTCTTTAAAGAAAAAAAGGGGCCCGTACAAAGATTGGGGGGGGGGGGTCTCTCCCCATCTATCTATCTATTATTATCTATCTGCCTTCCTCCTGCCGCCGCCTCCCTTTCCCCGCCTCCGCCCGCCCGGCCCCCCCCCCCCAAAACCATCCACCCCCTTTTTTCCCTCCACCCTCCATCCATCACCCAATCCATCCATCCATCCATCCATCCATCCACCTCCATAAATCCACCCCATCTATCTATCTATCTTTTTCTACTATCTATCATTATCTTTTACCCCTTTTTCTGGAAACCCCTGGGGGCCCCCTTTTAAAAACTAAAACAACCATTTCCCCCCCCATTCCTCTCTTGTTCTGCTTTTCAGGGTTTTTTTTGGTTTTGGGGTGCCCCATTCGCTGATGTTGTCCCCCTTTCTCTTCCCGTGGGTCTGCTTTTTTTTTTTTCCCCCTTGGACAGTCCTTTCAGTATTTTTTTTTTAAAAAAGCCCTTTTTGGATTTGTTACATGCTCGCACCATTTAATTTTTAGGTTCCCTTTTCGATTGATACAAGGTTTTCATAGGGGGCCAAAATGGTTGGGGGGTTTTTGGTTAGGGGCCCCCGGTTTAAAAAAGATTTTTTTGCGGGGCGGTTTTTAGAGGGGGCAAAAAACTGGGGCCCCCGGGTTTTCCAACGTACGCAAAACATTTTTCGCACACTTTAAAAATCCTGTTCTGTTTTTTATAAAAGTAGGCCATTGTTTCCCGGGTTTGGGAACGATAAGTTTTTACAAAACTGCAAAACATGGGGGACTGGAGGGTAAAAAAGCACAGGGTTACTTTTCCCCATTACCCCTCAAAATAAAAGAATTGTTGTGGGGCCCCAAATCATCTCAGAAAAATTTTAGAGTTGCGCTTTTGTCTTTGAGGGGAAAAAACCGGGGTTGGGTAAGTATGGGGGGGAAACTTTTTAAAAAAAAGAATAAAAAAAAAAAAAATAAATAATAAAATGTTCAGGTAAACCCAGCCGGGGTGGGGCCCTTTCTTTAAAACGCCCTGGCCCCTGTGTCTGCACCAACTGCCCCCGGCCTCTGCCCCTTTTCTGGCCCTCTGTCCGGGGATGGGTCGGTCGTCAAAAATGTTGGTTGTTTTTTTTTTTTGGGAAAAAAAGGTAAATTTGAAGGGAACATCATGGTTATTTCTGAGTTTGTTTTGTTAGGGGTTTTTTGGGGGGGGGTGGGGGTGATTCTTTTTTTTGTTTTTATTTTTAAAGTTTATTTTTTTTTTTTTAATTTTTTTTTTTAGATGTAAGGGTTTACGATTTTAGAATTTTTTTTCTGTAGAATACTTTTTAGGGGTTGTGGGGGTGTGTGTGTGTTTTGGGGTGTGTGTTTTGTGTGTTGTGGGGGTGTGTGTTGTGTGTTTTTTGGGGTTGTTTTTTTGTTTTTTCGATTGATTGAAAAAACTATAAGCTTTCTTCTACCTTCCCCCTCAGTTGGTTATGTTAAATTTTTTTTTTCCCTTTTTGCTTTTTTTTTTTTAAAAAACCCCAAACTCTCCCATCCTCCCCCCCTTTTAAAAATTGAAAAAAATTTTAAATTAGTTTTTCATTTTTTTCACTCCGGTCTTTTGCATTTCAATTTAATAACTTTTCATCTTTTAAAAAAAAAAAAAAATGTTCATACATTTTTTGTTTTTCAATCTGGGTTGTGTTTTTTTTTTTTTTTGTTTGTGTTTTTTGTGGGTGTTTGAGTTTTTTTTTTTTGTTTGTTGTTGGGGGGGGTTTTTTTTTTTTTGGGGGGGGTTTTTTGTGTTTTTTGTTTATTTCAATTTTTTTTTTAAATTTCAGATTAAAAAAATATTAAAAAAATTTTCCTCAGGTACAGTTTCGGTTAAAATTTTATGGTGGGGGTTTTGGGTTTTTACTTTGATGAATAATGAATTATTTTAAGTACAGGGTTTACTTAAAAAACTTTTTCAGAAAAAGTGCTGTATAAGCTGATTGTGACCCCAAAAAGATAAAAAAAAAAAATTTTTAAAAAAACGAGGAAAAAAAGGGATCCCATTTCCCAAAAAGAGGGGAAAATTTTTTCTTGATTTTTTTTGTTAATGTATTGTGAATTTACAAAACTTTTTTTTCGGAGAATGGGGTTGTGGTGTGGGAAAAAAAGTGTTTGTTTTTCCAAAGGGTGCTGTATGTCAGGGTGTGTGTGCGATGTTTCCCTTCTCTGACCTGCTGTATGACCAGGGGCGGGGGGGCGTGGGTGCACCCCGCCCCACCCCAGGAGCCTAAACACTGCCAAAGCCAAAAGCGCTGTCTGTGGGGGGCGCACGCCAGAAGGTACCCTTACTTCCAAACCCCCCCCCTGCCTTCCCCCAAAACACGCCCCACCACGTTTTTTGGGCGCTTTCACCTCCCCCCAAAATTTTCCCCCAAGGAGGGGTGGGGGGCCCGGTTGTCGGGGTTGAGATTTTGATTGAAAAAAAGAAGTATTTTTCTACCCTTTTGATGAAAAACAGGGGGCATTGTTTCCTTGTAATTTAAAAAATTTGTTATAAAATTTTTATTTCCCTTTTTTCCCTTTTTTAAACATGTTTTTTTTAAAAAAACCCCAACCCTTTTTTCGATACCTTTTTTTTTATGTTAAACTTGTCAATTTTATTTTGGGCATTTTCCGTGTCATTTTCACTTCAATTTGTAATAAATTTTCTTTTTAATTGTCCCCCTTTTTAAAAAGTTTTTTTTTTTTTTTATTATATAGTAATTTTTTTCCGATTGAAACATTCGATAAGTAAAAATTAAAAACCCCTTTTTTTAATGCGACTCATTATGTGGTGGACGTCACAAATGTGGCCAAATGTTTACCTAGGGGTTTCTTACTGGGGCCCCCCCCCTGTTCCTCGCTAGGCTCGGGTTTTTCCCCCTGCTCAGATTTTTGATATGCGACCATTTTTTCCCCCCCCTTCCATTTAGTGCTGCATTCCTTCTTTGGGATGGTGTCTAAAAAACGCCCCCTTTTGGGGATGCGGTTTGGGGGAGGGGGTTTTTTTTCATCCCTTTTTCCCCATGGGCACATTAAGGCCCCATTTTTTTCCAAAAAGGGAAAAGGGTTTTGAATATGTGCAAGGTTCTGCAAGCATCCCATAAGGGGCCTTTTATTTACATTTTTATCGAAAGGGCCTTGACATTCAGTTTTTTTTTTTTTCCATCAAAGTGGGAAAAAAAAGGCAAAAGGCCCGGGGAATTAAACCCCCGAAACTCAGGGGTTTATTGTTGGCAAGCGAATGTCTTGACCACCTCCACCCTCTTTCTTTTTCCCTTTTGTTTGAAATTTATGAAATTTTACCCTGGAGAGTTGTTTTGCTGCCCTGTGGTGTACTTCGTTTTTGCTGAAATAACATAGTTATTGTTGGGGGGTTTGTTTAGGTTAAAAACCCCAAAAGCTTTTTATTTGTTTTTTTTAAAAGATAAGCGCCATACAAATTCCATGTTTTATTATTTATTATTTTGAGGAAACGGTGCAAAAAAAGAATTCACTACACTTTTTTTGGACTTGTTTGCAATGAGAAACATTCTTTCTTTGTTTTCAAAAAAATTTTCCCCCCCAGTTGTCACCCAAGACATGTTGCTTTTTTTTTAATAAAATTTTTTATTTCATTGGCTGGGTTAAAGGGTTTCGAGGCGATTTGGGTGAGGAAACTTTACCCCCATTCAGATAGCCTCAATCCCCCCTTGATAGTGTCGAACACCCCCCTGTCACAGGCTTTTAAAAAATTTTTCACTGTTTTTGCCGGCCAAAGTGGTTTTCCCCTTGTGGAGGAAAAAAAACTGACTGTTGAAAGAATTTTTGGGCAGGATTTTCCCCCTGCCTTGAAACAAAAAGTCGGGGTTGGGGTGGGTTTTTCCCCCCTTTTTGGGGGCGAAATTTCCCCCATCCATTGCCATGGTGGGTTGGGTTGTTTTTCAATGCCGAAAAACCGAGGCCGTGTTTTACACACTTTATTTACGCAAAAAAACCCATGGCAACAAAGGGGTTTCCTGGAAAAAACTGTAAAAAAAACCCTCTAGGGAACAAAGACTTTTTGCGACGGGAAAAAAAAAAAAAAGGGGGGGGGGGCACTCCCCTTTGGGCAACGCCTCCCCCGGGCAGCACCCAAATTCACGGAAATCTGCGGTGAAAAGGGGTTTTAAAAAAAAATAAAAAATAAAACTGTCTCGCCTTAAAAGTCTCCCCCGTGTTTTTCCTAAATTATTTCGGGGGGGTTTTTCGCCTTTTTTTTTCATTTCCTCCTAAGCTTTAAAATTACCAATGTTGGGTTTTTTTTGTATACTGTTTTTTTCCCCTCCAAATATGAATTTTTAATAAAAAAACCCCTTTGTAGTTTTTTGTTTTGGGGTAGCTCTGGTCTCACTCGCTTTTCCCCCCCCCAGGGTTTAAAGCATTTATGGTTTTCCAATGGTGGATGATTTTGGGGGCTTGGCTTCAGTAAATCCCCAGTTTTACCCGCTGTAAATGGGTCCGCCCTCAAAGGGCAGGGGAAGGGGAAACAAAGGGGGAAAGGGGAAGGGGGGCCCCCCCAAAATGCCCCCCCAGAGAACGAGGGTCCCCATGCCTCGCCCCCCAAAACCACATATTTGGGAAAAAACCCTTTTCCCCCTTTACCTTTTTTTATTTTGTTTCCAAGGGGCAAACCCCCAAGTTCAGCATGTGCGAAACAACCTCTTCCCCGTTCTTTCCCAAACAGTCCCCCCAAACACTAAAGGGGGTACTGGGGTTTTCTGTTTTTTTGAAATAAAAAATTTTCCATTTTGGGAGATTTTTGAAACATTTTTTTGGGGTTTTTTTTAACCCCTTTGGGATTATTCTTTCAGCAGTTTTAAAAAGATTGGGAAATTTTTTTTTTGTGTGTGTGTGATTTTTTTTAGGGGTTTGGGTTTTGGGGTTTTGGAGGGGGGGGGGTTATGGGGGTTTTTTTGGGGGGGGGGGGGGGGGGGGGAATTTACGGGGGGGGGGGGGGGGGGGGGGATTTCCCCAAAGTTTAGCTCTTTTTTAAAATTTAAATGTTTAATAAAGGGGAAAAAAAAGGCTTTTTTTTAAAAATTGAATTTGGGGGGTTTCCTGTAGAAAACTTGGAGTTTTTTTTTACACATTTTTATTTAAAAAAGTTTTTTCTAAAAAAACCTTTTTTTTAAAATATTTCCCTTTTTTCCGAATTTTTTTTTTTGGGGGAGTTTTTTTTGTTTTTGCTGTTGTTTTGAGGGAGGGGGGGGTTGTTTGGGTTTGTTGTTGTTGTTTTTTTTTGGGGGGGATATTCCACCTGGTTTTTTTTTATCTCCATTAAAAAAAAAAAATTCTAAGTGTTTTTTACTGTCATATTTTTTGGTGCCTCTATTATGTGACAGTTTTTCCATTAACAATTTTTATTTTTTAGCAGATATGCTTTTCTGTACATTTTTTTATAACATATGTTATGATATCATGGTAGGAGGTGTTTGTCACCCCCTGTTAAAAGCATGGCAGTTTGTAATCCCAGACCAAGAGTTTATGTAGTTTGGAAATGTCATCATTTTATTTATTTAATTAATTAATTTATTTTTTATATTTTTTTATTTTGGAGGATAATGGAATAAGCACTCTTGTGTTTTTACATCCATTCCCCGTGTATGAGCAGTTTTGTAATCTTATCATCTGTTCTCACTGGCACACAATGGCCGTCTCTTATGAGAAGTGGAACAGGATTTAATGTGTGCCCAAGATGTTCTGCGTGCATTCGCACACAGGGCCTCAGTTTATATGTCTCATCCGAAGGATTTTTGGGAGAGTGGAGTCAGCACTGATGTCAACTCCAGGAGAAAAATCTCCTCAAACGGGAATCGAACCCGGGTCGTCAAAGTGTGAGCGCAATGTTCTGACCACTAGGCTATCCCGTCCCCTGTGTTTTTTTCTCATCAGCATCTAACAGACAGTTTTCCGGGATGTTTGTATTTGCGGGTGACAGCCACTGGTTTCCCCTCCCAGGAATTTGAGGCAGAGCTCCCAAACAAAATTCCCTGATTTGTTCACATGATGACTCTGTGGTGTGTGTGTGTGTATGTGTATGTTGTGGGGTGTGTGTGTGTGTGTTGTGTGTGTGTGTGTGTGTGTGTGTGGTATATGTGTGTGTGTGTGTGTGTGTGTGTGTGTGGTATATGTGTGGGGTGTGTGTGTGTATGTGTGCATACGCACTTGCTGGCTTCTGTATGTGTGTGGTGCATGTGAATGAATGTGCAGTTGCTGACCCTGTGTGGGGTGTGTGTTGTGCACATGTATAATATATATATAAAATTATATGTAGGAATGTGCACTTGCTGACACTGTGTGTGTGTGCATGTGTGTATGGGGTAAGAGGGGGGGGTTGGTTGGGGAGAGTGCAGGCATGAAAAGTGAGGCATTCTTGAGGGGAATGAAAGGGAGGACTGCAATGTTGATGTGTTCATTTTGGAGTAAGGGATCAGTGGTGTTTGAAGAGATGTGTACATTTCAATGAAAAACTTGGTTAATGTAGTGTTAGAAGGTAAAATAGTTGTATGAATAAATTCTCAGCTGTGATACTTTGACATACAGTGTTTGAATTTTGTGTGGATGATAATGTAATCAGTTGAACTGGAAATGCACTTTGCCATTTTGAGTTCAAATGCACACCCAGACACAATACAGGCGCATGCACACAGACACTCATGTGCACTTGTGCGAACACACCTTCTCATGTGCACACATACACACACACTTTTCACATGAGCACACATGCACACACACTCATGCACATGGTTTTGCACCTGCCTAGAAAGTAAGAAATACCGGTTCAATCCCCATCTATGGCCAAACTTTTCTTTTGTTCACTGTCTAATACCATTTTTTATTTGATAAACTTTAAAACACACACACACACACACACACCAGAGAAATATCTCTGTCCTTACATATGTAATACCAGTTTCATTGTGGGGGGTAATCATATCAGGGATAGAGCTTAGCGCATGTAGCTACAAATGTAATACTGCATGAATGGCACCCTTGAATTTCTTGAAAATCTTGAAAGCAACCTGAAAATTCCTTGAATTTTATACAGAGAATGTCTACATCCTGTATCCCATATCCAACCACCTGAAAATCCTCATACAAAACAGTGTCCCATGTGGCCACAAACCCCCCCCCATAGCCAGCCGTCCTGCCTCACCTTTAAACATGGGGACACCAGACAATGATAATCGCCCAGCTTTGTAGAGCTCCAGAAAAAAAAGGGGGGGGGGTTGCTGCAGCAGTCTTCAGACACTGCATCCAGACTGGACTTAAAAGTTAGCATGGCCAGGAAAACCCCATAAGTTATGTCAGCTTTTGGTGGGTTACGAAAAGCAAACATGCCCACTTGCAACATTAAAGGGAGGGGTGGATAATCTCCAAAACAAAGTATAGTGCTAGTAGCCATTTCACAGCCATGAATTTCATCATTATCTTCTTAGCTGATCATGAAATTGAAATGAAAATGACATCTCGATGGAAAAAAAATATATATGTTTTTAACTATATTTATTCATAGACTGTAAGTGTAGTCAGTTTTTATCCTAGGCCCTCTGAGAGAGAAGTCACAAAACCGAAACATGCAACAAAACTTTTTTCTTTTCCTGACAGGCCCTCTTGATGTGCTTTCGGCCCTGTCAGCCATTGTTTATTTATTCAGTTATTTGTTTATTTATCTTTTTATAGGCCTATCTCTTTAAGTCATGGTGTCAAGTCATAATTCTAAGACTCCATAATAGGCACAACAGACTAAATCATTATGTCCACAAAGCTAAAACTCCTCCTTCTCCCTTGTGTTCCAGTGGTAAAAAAAGAACAACACACAAACAAAAAAAACAAAATAAAAACATCCTTCAGAGGTGTATGCTTTTCAGCGACCTGAGGAAGAAAAGAGTGGCCAACAGAGATAACCCTACAGACCAAGCTGTACGGCCCACGAGAGGAGCTGGAAGGGACATGCCATTATCACGGTGTAAAGCAAACGAGACAAGAAGTCACGGCAGGTTTCTCTGCCTGAAATTCGGGCTGCTCTCCCTGGAAGGCAGATATGTTCTCCTCACAAACATGCAAGCAGCAACACATGCTAGTGGATTGGTGGTAATGAGGTTAGGCATCTGTCTAGAAAGCAGCATGTTACAGGTTCAATCCTCAGTTAAACCTGAGCTTTTCCCCACCCACAAGGCCTTGAGTGGTGGTTCACAGGGTCGTCTTCCTGATAAACTGATATGCAAATGTCTTGTGCAATACACATTTAGGAAAAATAATAATAAAGACCCTTGGGAAGAAGAGAGCTTACCCTGGCTAAATTATGATAAAAGCTTTTTTTTAAAGCCACTCTCATATTGGGAAAAAGTACACACGAAGGCAGGGAAAAAATGACCCCAAAATGGGTGGCACAGTGCCTGTGGCAATGTGCTCTCTCAAAAAAGAGCAGCCCGAATTCCATTCCACGCAGAGATCAGCTGTTACTGAAAGTGGCATGTAATGTATACAAAACAACACAACACTATACTCCACTTGAGAAATGGTCTTTCATGTGCATAACGCAATTCACCTAAATTATCAAGCATCAGAACCAAATGCGTGGGAGGGGGGGGGGGGGGGGGGGACAACAACAAAATATTTTCAATAAGTTGCCAGGACATTTCACTCTATTTGGCTTTGCAGCTGTCCTGCTATTATGGTGTGCAAGTTGGCTTACTAGATGTGCGAACACTGAATCAAAAAGGGAGCAGTGTGCGCGCACGCACGCACGCACGCACGCACGCACGCGCGCACACACACACCACGCGCGCGCGCAACACACACACACACACAAACACACACACACACACACACACACCACACACACAACACACACACACACACACACACACACACACACAAACACACATGCGGAATGTTTGCGCCAACCAATGAAGGATGCACACACATTGGTGTACCTGAATAAATAAGATTGACTGATGCACATACAGCGACAGGAGGAAGGAGGGGGGGGGGGGGGGGGCAGTACAGCAAGGGGGAGGGAGAGCCAAGAAAATCCTATACAGCTGCGACAAGTTTTTCAGTTCGTGCGAACTATGGGGAGATGATGGTAGAGTCTTGGCACTGAGTGCATAAGTTTTAAAATAGTGCTGACCAGAGGAAAGAAAAAGGGAATAGATAGTTTTGCCTGAACTAGCTTCAAACGACAAAGATGTTGCAGTTTGACATCAGGAGGTAAGAGAACAACAGTATTGTTTACTACCCCGTTTTCCCCCTAGGGAGCTAGAAGGATGGGAGACCTTTCAGTATAAACAGTAGGCCTAGCCTATCGTTAACCAGAAATTCTTTGCTAGAAATTTTACTTTTATGTCTGCTTGTTTTTTCCGGTGTGTGTGTGTTTTATTTTTATTGTTATTCTATTATTTTATATTTTATTTTATTTTATTCTTTTATATCGAGGATAATAGAATAAGCACTCAAGTGTATTTTTCATCCAGTCCCCGTGTGTATACAGTTTTGTAAATATTGTCATCTGTGTGTGTGTGTGTGTGTGTGTGTGTGTGTGTGTGTGTGTATGTGTGTGTGTGTGTGCGGTTGTGTGTGTGTGTGTGTGTGTGTGTGTTGTGTTGTGTGTGTGTGTGTGTGTGTGTGTGTGTGTGTGTGTGTGTGTGTGTGTGATATCTTACTTGTGAAGTGTTCTGCCTTACCATTCTTTCATTAAGCATTTTTGCCAACAAATTCTGTCAGGTTGTTGAGTCCTTGAAAATATGATGTTTTTACAACTGGTCCAAATTTTCTTTATATACTTTTGTATGTCATTCTGTGTGTGGGGGGCGGGGGGGGGGGGGGGGGTTGCGCGGGTGCGCGCGTGCACAAGTGTGTGTGTGTGTGTGTGTGTGTGTGTGTGTGTGTGTGTGTGTGGTGTGTGTGTGTGTGTGTGTGTGTGTGAGTAAAATCACATTCCCATGGCCTTTTCTGTTTCTGTTTAGAGCCTACCATTAAATTTTGTTTTCGACCTCTGTCAAGTTATAATCTTCCTAAGTTAGTAAACTGTCAATCACGAAAAACTCCCTTTTTTTACTGTTCAATTCCCCTTTTTTATTGTTAAAGATCCCTTTCTACCGTCAAAACCTGTAAAACTACCTGGTATTTCCTAAAAACCTGTTTTGCTTTAAAATCGATTAAAATTTCAGTTACACACATAAACACACACTATATATATATAGAGAGAGAAAAGACAGAGAGAGAGAGAGAGAGAGAGAGGAGAGAGAGAGAGAGAGAGAGAGAGAGAGAGAGAGAGAGAGAGAGAGAGAGAGAGAGAGAGTGTTAGGAAAGGAGTTCACCCACCCCTCACAAAATATTTCATTACATTGTGTCACTATAAGTTAGATTGCAAAGGGGGTGGGGGTACCGGGTGGGGAGGGTTTATTGCATTTTTTTTCTCTTCTCTCCCCCCCCCCCCCCCCCCCCCCCCCCCCCCCCTCCCCTTTTTTTTCTTGGTAGGGGGTGAATAATATGTGATATTGTTATTTCAATGTGGTGTAATTTTTGTGTGTGTATTATATAAATCACATTATTTTGTGAAAAATTGCTGCTGGATTAATTCTTTAACTGGAATTGTTTGTAAACCGCCATGCCCTTGAAGAAGTAAAAACAAAAACCACAAAATAATCCTCTTGAATCTCAAGTCAGTCTCTCTCTCCAGTGTACCAGCTTTAGTTGAGACCTTGTGGAGTGCAGATTAGTCCATTGATCTGATGGTGACAGTTGTTGATGCATCGCTTGGTATGTCTAAGTCCACCCCATTTCACCGAATACGAATGGGTGACATCGATAAAGCTTGCACTTTAACTGTACGCTATTTTGATCTCACCTTTAAGAAGTGTATCAAAGTCATTTGTTTTATTTCCAGATGATACGTGGCATAAGCATTGCATTTGTTTGTTTGTTTTTTACATAAAAAAAACAACAACAAACAAACTAACAAAACAGTGATCACAAAAAAAACACTGAAAAGCAAGAGAGAAATAATGACTCAAAAAGAAAAGTGTGTGTGTGTGCGTGCGTGCGTGCGTGCGTGCGTGCGTGCGTGTGTGTGTATGTGTGTGTGTGTGTGCGCGGTCCGTCCGTCCATCCGTCTGTATGTCTGTCTGACTGTCCGTACGTACGTACGTACGTACGTACGTACGTACGTACGTACGTACGTACGTACGTACGTACGTATGTACGTATGTACGTATGTATGCATGTATGTATGTATGTATGTATGTATGTATGTATGTATGTATGTATGTATGTATGTATGTATGTATGTATGTATGTATGTATGTGTGTGTGTGTGCGCATGTATATGTGTGTACGTACCTGCTTCTCACCTGCCGGCCTGCCTGTGCGCCTGCACAGGTTTGATATTTACCGGAAGATCCCTAAGGACCTGACCAAGCCCACTGTGACAGGGGCCATCATCTCCGTGTGCAGTGTGCTCTTCATCCTCTTCCTGCTCGTGTCCGAACTCTCCCTCTTCATTGCTGCAGACCTGTGAGTATGTGTGTGTGTGTGTGTGTGTGTGTGTGTGTGTGTGTGTGTGTGTGTGTGTGTGTGTGTGTGTGTGTGTGTGTGTGTGGTGTGTGTGTGGTGTGTGTGTGTGTGTGTGTGTGTGTGTGTGTGTGTGTGTGTGTATTGTGTGTGTCACTGTGTGTGTATTGTGTGTGTGTGTGTGTGTGTGTGTGTGTGTGTGTGTGTGTGTGTGTGTGTGTGTGTGTGTGTGTGTGTGTGTGTGTGTGTATGTGTGTGTGCATGCATGTATGCATGCATGTATGTATGTATGTATGTATGTATGTATGTATGTATGTATGTATGTATGTATGTATGTATGTATGTATGTATATGTGTGTGTGTGTGTGTGTGTGTGTGTGTGTGTGTGTGTGTGTGTGTGTGTGTGTGTGTTGTGTGTGTGTGTGTGTGTACGTACGTACATATGCAGACCTTGGCGCACTGCATCTGTTTAGACTTCAGGATACAGATCACATGCAAAAAGAATTGTCTCCCTTCTCATTGTCTTTGATCTGTGTAAATATACAGACCTTTTTCACACTACATCTGTTGATTGTTTAGCATACTGGTGCCACTTATCTTTAAAAAAACAACCATTCAACCTTTAAGAAATAAAAAAAAGCGCCCCCCTATCCACCCGCCCCCAACCAAACAGACAATATGTCGTGACCAAGTTTGTGTAAGACACAGGGACAAATGAATACACTGTCTCAAACAAACCAACCTACCTGAACAAAGAGCAAAAAAAAAAAAAAAAAAAAAAAAAAAATATATTATATATATATATATATATATATATATATATATATATATATATATATATATATATATAATATATATATATATAGACCTAGCCTCTTGCTGCCAGCAATAGGTATATTTTTTGTCTGTTTTTTTTAAACCACAAAGAGTCAAAGACACTGTTTATCTGCCACATGTTATGATGATCTCATCCCCGAAGTCGGAATGTGGTTACCTTTACAGTGGGCAAAAAAACGGTCCCATAGCCTATGCAAATTTCACCATTGGTAAACTTCAGAGCTCTAGTTTAAGAACGAGCCACAAAAAAATTATGATCAGAGTATAATAATATGACAACAAAACGCAATGGAGACTCGATTCATATTTTATTTTAGACCCCCACCTGCTTACTATCGTCCCTTTCATATCCCAGCCACGTCCACCAGACAGGTTTGCCCCCGAGAAATACAGGCACCTGCAGTGTTTGTCAGATTGTGATAGGCAATACTCACAAAGTCCCTGACGACCCCTCACTGCCCCATCCACTGCACCAAGGCAGCTGGTGAAAGTCAAACTATTGCTGCTGAAATCGCTGCCCAACTTAATACACTATTGATGTCTGTTCTCCTGGACAAAAGGGACAGCTGTGACACCCGTAGGATTGCAGCTAATCCTTGGGAGTCAAGAGAACCACCAAGCCTTGCTGAGAGAAAAACAGTCTATCAAGCCTTCTCTGAAAAAAAAAGTATCTTTTTTTTAAAAAAGAAAAAGCACAACATAATGACGTGGGGAAGATCCACACAACCCAGAAATTTACAACAAAAAAAGAAGAAAATAAAAAAAGAGATTATTATTATTTTTTTTAAATATTATTTTTAGATCAGATTTTCAGTTTTTTACATTGTGCAACTAGGGAGTGATAAAATCACAGCCGTTGGCCAAGGAGCACTGAAGTGGGAATCTTTGCTTTTCTGTTGCTATTTATTGATGGACATGAGTTGTGTATGCATTACTCTCTCTCTCTCTCTCTCTCTCTCTCTCTCTCTCTCTCTCTCTCTCTCTCTCTCTCTCTCTCTCTCTCTCTCTCTCTCTCTCTCCTCTCTCTCTCTCTCTCTCGTCTAGTTGTACGTCTTTTCCTTGCTGTTCCCCTCCTCCCGGACCTTGCTATTGTTGTTGTTATTGGTTTGTTCCTATTCCATCTTCATCGCCCTCGTTCGTTATTTGCTGTAAGCCAGTAGGCTAGATGTGCTGGTCATCAGGGCTGCCACTGCATGATCCCATCTGTATCTTTGTCTGCTCTCCGGTATGCTGGTCTGGTCTGCAGGCCTTGTCCTGATGCATTGGTCAAGAAAAAGAGTTAGTTCTGTGTTCAGTCTTCTTCTTGCTTACTCAGTACGACATTTACAAAACTGCATACACACGGGGACTGGATGTATAAAGAAAAAAGCACATGAGTACTTATTCCATTATCCTCGATATAAAAGGATAAATAAATAAATGAATGAATAGATGAATAAATAGATCAATAAATACATAAATAAATAAATAAATAAATAAATAAATAAATAAATAAATAAAGTATCATTATTTCAGCTGGTAAATGATTTAACACATACCGGCCCAGCGCATCCGACTTCGGCATGGGAGAGAACTGTTGTTAAGTCTGGGGAGAAAAAAAATGCGGGGGAATGGTCCAGGCAGGCAGAAAATAGACAAGAAGGAGGTGACAGGGTGAAAAAGAACGAGGCAGGAACACCGAGAGGGATAGAAAAGAGGGGAATCGTAGCACAGAATTTCCAGTAAGTGGGGATGCTATTTATACTGCTCCCCCCCCCCCACGGGGGGGAAGGCTTTTTAATCTAAAAACAAGCCCGCAGCAACAACAATGATAATGATGAAGGCGACCAAGACACAGTGATGACGACAGCAAAAAAAGAAGAAATACAAAAAACAAACAAGCAAACAAACAAAATGATTTAAAACATAGCAAACCAAGACAAAGACATCCGAAATAAGCTAAACCACAAAGGTATTATAATATCTCTCTCTCTCTCTCTCTCTCTCTCTCTCTCTCTCTCTCTCTCTCTCTCTCTCTCTCTCTCTCTCTCTCTCTCTCTCTCTCTCTCTCTCTCTCTCTCTCTCTCCTCCCACCTATCACATTAAATACGTTAAATCCTGTTCCGCTTTTCGTAAGAGTAGGCCATTGTGTGCCGGTGGGAACAGATGACAAGATTTACAAAACTGCATATACACGGGGACTGGATGTAAAAGTGCACATGAGTGCTTAATCCATTATCCTCGGTATAAAAAAAAGAAGAAAAAAATATATTATTATATCAATCCATCAGGGGCAGTGTACATGCTGATTGCAGACACAGCGAGCTGACAGTGGAGGACCCCGTCACCCACACAGAGAAGATCCCCGTCTTCCTCAACGTCACTCTCCTCAAGATGAACTGCAACTGTGAGTGGCTCCCTCCTCCTCTGCCTTGTCTAGCGACTAAAACCGTAACAACAAGGACAACAAAGACAACAATACTCTACAACAACAACAGCAGTAGCAGCAGCAGCAGCAGCAACAACAACAGCAACAACAGCATCACCAGCAGCAGCAGCTGCTGCTGTTGCTGCTGCTGCTGCTACTACTACTGCTGCTGCTGCTGCTGCTACCACCACCACCACCACCACCACTACTACTACTACTACTACTACTACTACTACTACTACTACTACTACTACTACTACTGCTTCTACTACTACTACTACTGCTACTGCTACAGCTACTGCTGCTGCTGCTGCTGCTACTACTACTACTACTACTACTACTACTACTACTACTACTACTACTACTACTACTACTACTCTGATGATGATGATGATGATGATGATGATGATGATGATGATGATGATGATGATGATGATGATGATGATGATCAGCGTGTGTCGTCAGATCTGGGGCTGGATATCCAGGACGAGATGGGCCGCCACGAGGTGGGCTTCAAGGACAACACGGTGAAGACTCCCTTCGGCAAAGGCGGCTGTCGTTTTGAGTCACACTTCGAGATCAATAAAGTGAGTTCTTTCGTGGTCTTCTGTTAGCCTGGTTTTTGCCAATCATCTTACAGTTTTCTGAGTCACACTTCGACATCAATAAAGTGAGTTCTTTTATGTTCTTCTGCTAGTCTGTTCTTTGTCAGTCTTTATACAGTTTTTTTCATTCATTCATTCATTTCTCTTGTTCGTTCTTTCCCATTTATTTATTCATTAACAAACAAAAACAAAAATGAGTGAAACAAAGCAGGAGTTGTGAACTAGCACAGATGATCATGGAGAATGTTTGTGTGTATAATAAACTGTGACACAGGTGCCCGGGAACTTCCATATCTCCACGCACTCTGCACGACACCAGCCAGAGGACCCTGACATGAGTCACGTCCTTCACCGGGTGCGCTTCGGCACAGAACTGGAAAAGGGAAAGGTGGGGATCTATCTATCTATCTATCTATCTATCTATCTATCTATCTATCTATCTATCTATCTATCTATCTATCTATCTATCTATCTATCTGTCTGTCTGTCTGTCTATCTATCTGTCTGTCTGTCTGTCTGTCTGTCTGTCTGTCTGTCTATTAATCTATCTATCTATCTATCTATCCCTGAGTCTGGCGACCGTGGGGGCACCCCTGAAGACTTGACAACCAGTTCCCTCCAATCTGCCTTTCTCAAAATTTTGTTGAGTTCTAGGCCTGTCCATTTACTTATGTTGTCCTCCCATATCTTCTTTGGTCTGCCTCTTTTTCTTCCTCCTTGGACAGTGCCTTACAGTATTGTTTTTGCAAGTCCATTTGATCGTGTGACATGCCCGTACCATTTAAGTTTACGCTTCTTTATGATTGATAGAAGATTTTCGTAGGGATCAATGGTTTGCTGGATTCTGTTATGCACTTCGTTGCTTATGTGGTCTCTGTAGGAGATGCCAAGGAGTTTCCTAAAGCATCTCATCTCTACCGCCTGTGCTCTCCTCTCAAAATCAGCAGGGCTAAGAATAGAAATTTCGTCATATACAATCTACACCATGTTATGCATCATACTATTGTCTTCATAGACAGTACTATACTGTTTTATACATCATACTATTGTTTTCATAGAACTATACCCGTATCAAGATATTGTTTGATCATAGCTGTGAAAATCATTGTGCAGACTGAATAAAGTGTTGGTTTTTTTCATGCCAATCATAATTATCTATAAATAATTGTTCAGGCTGGCCACAGATCTTTCAGAAATCGACAAAATGCTGTCTTCCTTTTTGACAAAGAAATAAGCAGTTTGCAAATCTCATTGTAGCAAAGGACTTTTGGTCACTTGAATGATAAGAGCTAGGCTGCATTGTTTTGTCATGTGCTTAATCAATGTGTTTAAAGATAAAAAGTGATGTGGTATTTTGCTCAGGGCAAACTGCATTGTGTTGCAGGAAGTTAAAGGCTCTTTCAATCCTCTTCAAAACGTGGATAAGTCCAAATCTGAACGTAAGTGTCCTATCTCCTTTACTTTCTGGAGGTCCTGTTTGGCTTATCAATAACATTATCCTACGAATGATACTAGGATGGAGAGAGATGGCATGCTGATGATACATAGTTTCTAATCAAGGTAGCTTTTGCACATGTTGATAAATTATGGTAAGCGCGTGGCAGCAGCATAATTTTTACGGGACAGTCTTTTTTATTTATTTATTTATTATTTTTTTTACAGGACAGTTGAAGTATGTTCAAAGTAATACAAATGAGGACACTGCCTCCGCTCCCCCCCTTCCAAAAAAAGGAGTAGAGATAACGTAGATAAAAAAAAGTTTGACATAATTACAAATACATACATACATACATACATACATACATACATACATACATACATACATACATACATACATACATACATACATACATACATACAACGTACAAACGTACATACATACATACAAACGTACATACAAACATACGTACGTACGTACGTACATACGTACATACATACATACATACATACATACATACATACATACATACATACATACATACATACATACATACATACATACATACATACATACATACATACATACATACATACATACATACATACATACATAGACCCCTACATGGAGTACATGTGTGAAGGACCGAAAGAAACACTTTTTTTTCCTCCTCTAAATAAATTTGAATGTCAATAAAGCGTTTTAAATGAATTGATTGAACATTGGTTTCCAGCGATGGTATCTCATGATTACGTGCTTCGTATTGTGCCCACTGTGTATGAAGACATACTGGGAAACGTGCGCTATCCATTTCAGTACACTTACTCTTCAAAGGTAGGTGCCTGCATGCTGGTCATTTTTTTGTTTTTTGGGTTGTTGTTTTTTTTGGGGGGGGGGGGGGGGTAGTAAAGAAATGCTTGAAGCTGCAGCATTAGTGCATTTAAGTAAACCTATGTGTGTGTAGCAGTAGTAGTAGTTTTTAATTGCATTCAATTTCAACATATTTCTATTTCAAGTGATAACAGATGATTGAAAATGGGAGGGATAGCATAGCGGTTAGAGTGTTACACACGTGACCGGACGACACATGTCCGAGATGTCCGAGGCGATTGTTCGAGGTTATTTAATTCCTTGAGTTAACATCAGTGCCGGGTCCACTCTCCCACAAGTTCTTCGGATGACAGTTTAAAACCCATCAAATCAATTCTTTTATTTCGAGGATAATGAATAAGCACGTGTACTTTTTTACATGCAGTCCCCGAGATCCCGTGTGCAAACGCACGCAGAACATCTTGCACACGTGTTATATTCCGTTCTGCCTTTCGGAAGAGTAGGCCATGGTGTATAATTTTTTTTTTTTTTTTTTTTTACAAAACAGCATGCATTAGACATCATCTCTGACGTCAGAGTGCAGCTGTCTTAATGGTCAGTAAATGGTTGCATAGATGCAAACTCTCACCATTGGTGAACTTTGGAACTGTAGCCGAGGAACGAAAAAACAAAGAGGATCAAAAAGAATAATTGGAAAGTGTGTGTGTGTGTGTGTGTGTGTGTGTGTGTGTGTGTGTGTGTGTGTGTGTATGTGTGTGTGTGTGTGTGCGCGCGCGCGCGTGCATGTGTGTGTGTGCATGCGTGTGTGTGTGTGTGTGCGTGCGTGCACGCAAGTGTGCGAGCGTGTGCGTGCATGCGTGTGTGAAGGTTGACAGTACTATTCATATTAACCCAAAATGACAACACAAAAATGCTACGATAAAGTTAACTTGTGTATATGGCTGCAGGAAGAAGTGGTGTGGTCTTTGCTGCAGGAGGCTTTGGTGTTTCACCCCGGGGGCAAACTGATTCCAGCGATCTGGTTCCACTACCAGCTGAGTCCCATCACAGTGCGTTACAGAGAGAAGCGACAGCCCTTCTACACCTTCCTCACCACCGTTAGTCTCACACACTGTTTCCCACATCTGCATGCTGTATGTGTGTGTGTGTGTGTGTGTGTGTGTGTGTGTGTGTGTGTGTGTGTGTAAGAGAGAGAGAGAGAGAGAGAGAGAGAGAGAGAGAGAGAGAGAGAGAGAGAGAGAGAGAGAGAGAGAGAGAGAGAGAGAGAGAGAGAGAGAGAGTGTGTGTGTGTGAATGAGTGTGTGTGTGTGTGTGTGTGTGTGTGTGTGTGAAATAGTGTGTGTGTGAAATAGTGTGTGTGTTTAAGTGTGTGGGGTGGGGGGAGGGGTCGTAAAATTTGTGTTTTTTCCATCAGCACTTTGTGAACATGCCATACACCTATAAGAATGCCCATGCAATCATTTTGATTTAGTATCAAAAATAAGCATACTGCATCTATAGGAGTGTGTTTGTGCATAGGTCTGTTTGTCATTATGACTGCCCATTCTTTACACTTGCAATTTTTGCTGTCTGTCACAGATTTGCGCCATTGTTGGTGGAACCTTCACTGTGGCTGGCATTGTGGATTCCTTGATCTTCTCTGCCGCTGAGATCTTCAGGAAAGCTGAACTGGGCAAACTCAGCTGAATGGAAACTCTGTGTGTGTGTGTGTGCGCTTGCCTTTGGGAGCTTTCTCTTCTTTCTGGACCTCACAATTGTACTTTTGACATAACACATTTCAAAATTCCCTATTTTAATTCAACCCTTTTCTGATAGAATTGCCCTTTTTACAGAATGAAAGCAGGGGGACTGACGTAACTAAAATAATGGACAACTGAAATTACTGTGCCCTAGTACTGGTTTGGTGCAAACCATTACTACCACAGTAGTAAGAGAAATGAACACACGTCCCTCTCATGGAATGTACGATCAAAGACAACAGACTTGCCACAGCTGATTAAACCCAGCTGCTCTTGCACAAACCTCTGTAGCACTATATCTACTTTGAACACTGTCTATACTCAGTAACACTTGATCTGTAATTCACATCATGGTGGGCAAAAATGATAAAATCTCACCATTACATTTGTTTATCACTTTAAGTCATGGCAGATTTCTCTGCATAAAATTTGGGCTGCTCTTGCCAGGGAGGGCATTTCACCACATCTTTTCCTGTCTGCAAGTGTATTTGTTTTCCTCCTTGGTTAACCTAGAGCTCTAGCCAGGGAACAAAAAAACAATTCACATTAAAACAATACAATTTCATTGCCAACTCGTAGACAATGTCTGGAATGTGAGGGCAGTGGCTGTCTAAATTTATACAGTTATCCACAAAAACAGCTTGTACCCAATATTTCATAGTTTTGTAACAGCACAAATGAAGAATTCACCATTTCAACATAGCCTTATGTTTGCATTTGGGGTTTCCTTAATTACATTATGTCCTGGAGTGTAGTAATTTATATTTAAAAATATTTGGGGGATTCCTTTTTTCAAACCTTGTCCAACAGCACAGATGCTTTTGTTTTTCCTTTTGAATTAAAGATAAAAAGATTTGTTCCATCCTCTCCCTTAGAATGTTCTGTGTATAGATATGGGGAATTTATCATTTTCTGTCATTTAGACAGCATGATTGCATTTGGATACATATGTAAATACAACTTCATATTTTACTGTAGTGTGTGTGTGTGTGTGTGTGTGTGTGTGTGTGTGTGTGTGTGTGTGTGTGTGTGTGTGTGTGTGTGTGTGTGTCCACAGAAGCATTTTCTTGTTATTCAACCAACAAACTATGTAACTTTGTTGTGTGTGTGTGTGTTTTTTTTTTTTGTTTTTTTTTTACACAACTTTGTTGTCACTTAATTAATAGATCACATCATTTCATTGTTAAATAATCTGTAAATCGCCTCAGTTTACTCTTTGTGCCAAACAGTGTTAAAATTTGTTTTGCTTTTTGGATAAGTACGCCATTAGGGATGACAAAATTTACAAAACTGCATACACACGGGGACTGAATGTAAAAAAAACACACATGCTTATTCCATTATCCTTGAAATAAAATATTTTTTTAAAAAGCTCCTTTCATAAGCATATTTTTCACTACACATTTTGTCTATCTTAAGACATAGTCTGGGTTCTTTTTTTACAGCCCTTTATGAACTTTGGCAAATACTTTGCTGCAATTACTGCACTGAGCACTATAGTTTGATTAACATTTAACATATTTTTTAATAACTGTATTGCTGTGTCAAATAACGCAGAATATGACAACTGTATTTTTATACCTATAAGGGTCTATTTTTCTACAGAATGTAGACAAAGACAAATCTCTTGTTGCTGTTGGTTAATGTATATGCATTAAACTTATGTTGCACATGAGACCTATATTTATAAACCCATCCAAAAGACTAGTACCCAAACCACCACTCATGGTCTTGAGGATTAGGAAAAGTTTGGTCTCTTCTCTCTCTCTCTCTCTTCCATACATGTGCACACTCACAGTCTTGACTGCAAACAAGTCTCTTTTTACTTGGAATTCAGTGCTTTCAATTCTTCTTTGTCTGGAAATACAAGCATTTCACACAGTACAACAAACATACTGAGCAATGCAGAGTTTGTAAAGCCTCTGACCAATAACAAATGGACAACTGATTTCTACGACATATTCATGTGGTGATCACATAAATGACATACCATCTTACAGAACTTGGCCATGGAAAAAAGATCTTTCATAACCAATAACCGACACTATCAAAGCATAATCTGTAAATATTATCATATTACATATTATCATTATGCAGTGCACAACAAAAGTGAAAGTAACAAAATCATACATATATATAAACACATTATCAGGAAAATATTGATTCTTGATGTTTCAACATAAAAAAGAAAAATGTACCAATACTTCCATATTCAGTAGTTATTAAATATCATCAGATCGGCATTGTTTTAGCTTTCAAATCTATGAGGTTTCATGTGAACTACAAGCAAGACACTAACTTGCGATTCTCTAGTCTGATTGTAAATCCACAAGTACAGAAAACATTTGTATTGTCTTTTAAGCCAAAGTGTTACCAACAACAAATTCACTTTGGATCCTAATAAATGCACACTAGATAGTGTTTACAACAACCATACACCAAAACCAAAAGAGTCAGAATCCAGTTAAAAGATGGAACTTTGCTTCAGATTAAGGACTTGAGTTGGTAGCACAACTTAACACCAGCAGGAAGTCTCTGCTTATCATACATGTATACCAGCTTGGCTGAATTCATCTTGAAATATTGATAGAAAACAAATAATCATTGTAAACGTGTACAATCTCAAAAGGAGACAAACAATAACTGAAAAAAAGAGAGACAGTATATCTCTTTTGAGTGTGTGTGTGTGTGTGTGTGTGTGTGTGTGTGTGTGTGTGTGTGTGTGTGTGTGTGGTGTGTGTGTGTATGTTGTGTGTGTGTGTGTGAGTGTGTAGGTGTGAAGAGAGAGAGAGAGAGAGAGAGAGAGAGAGAGAGAGAGAGAGAGAGAGAGGAGAGAGAGAGAGAGAGAGAGAGAGAGAGAGAGAATCCCTTTCTCAACAATCACATGTTTATCATCACTTAAATACCACCAAAAAGTACCAATGCAGCAGAAGTATCCACCAAGCTTTAAATACTTATTAAACAGGAGTTTTAATTTCATAACATCAACAATGTTTTGTTTGGAACATAACAAATCAAAAGGGATTTATACAAAAGGCAGGGGGGGGGGGGGGGGGGGGGGGAGGGGGATCTGGAAAGATCAACAAGTGAATCAAACTCGGGTTTATGCCATGAGCAGATGTCCAGCTTAGCAAATGCCAACACTGATAAAAATGAATATTGCCTCTGAAGAACCCTGATACAGTTCAACTTGTGACTATGTACCAGCTATAACATCGTATCAGTCTAGAGTTTGATTTTATGCCACAAATTATTACAAATAAGAGGGAATTAAAACAAAAAAAGATATCATGATATTCAGCAGAAAAAGTCATCTGAGGTAAAAATTGGTATATGATGAATTCAAGCCAGCATTGAATAATTAAACTAAAAACCTGGGGATAAAATGGACAAAAGAAGTTTTATGTACACTGATGGGGGAAGGGAAAAATAGAGGATCAACCAAAATATAACATAGCCAATTGTGGTGAGGGAACAGGTCGGTAAGGCAAAAGCCAAATGTTCAATCACAAATCTGTCAGCAAACTCCATGAGGTGGAGGGAATGAATACTGTTGAAGACTGACCTTAGACAATTAATCCTAACAAAGAAATGATAAACCTTTTACATTAGTGTACTTTTGTGCATCCTATTGAATAGCAACTCAGTCAAAAATGTTTACGTGAGTTGGAATTTATCAATACTGAGCATATAAAGTCAAGACTCATTATGACATGAAATATCATTGCAAGGAAAAAATGCTTCCATACAACTACAGCTGCATTCCTTTTTGCGCTCTGCTAGTGATGATTAATCTCTTTAAATTAATGCTGGGATTGTCAGTTTATTAATGCTGCCATGTATGCATGCAATACTTAATAAATGAGATTTCCTTGAAGGAAACAATACATCAGTTACAACTAGTTTTAAAAATAAATTACCCCCCCCCCCCCCAAATTAAAGCAAAGAAGACCTAAACCAAAAAACTGCAATTAAACAAACAAGCATGGAAATAAACTAACCTATACCAAACAAAAAGCCTAAAAGCAAACCTAAAACAAACACTACTAGTGAAAAAAATAAACCAAAAGCAAACAAATTTTTGAGGCACTTTCATTTCCCAAACTGGAATGGCCCAAGACTTGATCTGAAACTTGACCCATGGTGAGAAAATCTTTGACATAATTTCTGTCATGTGCGAATTCTTTCAAAAATATTTCAAATCTGACATCCACACCACACACAACACAAAAAAAGATCACCTGGACAGACATTTCATGGAACAAACAAACTTCAAAAGGGCAAAACGGTTCGTCATAAGCGAACAATTTGCCTGTGTCTTCACAGCCAAACTGTCAAAACGGCCAACATCTGCTCCACAGAGTGTTCCACAGAGAACAGGTTGGGAACGTTGCTGTGGTAACGGCTTGGACAGCGCAGTGTCCACAGTGCCGGGGTGAGGGAGATGCAGATGACCTTGCGGCGACCTCGACCCAGCTCCACACTGAGGTTCTTGGTGGCCATGTTCAGAGCCGCTTTGGAGAGACGGTAACTGTACCAGCCACCCAGGCCTGAAAACACACAGTTGGGGACTTTGCAAACTGTCTTCAGCAATGCATCTGTCAGACATGGGTATGTTTGGAAACAGTCAACATGTGCATTGTTAGATATCAAACACACACACTCAAAATATTTAGAACCAAGAAAGTGCTAATGTTTTTCTGATTACAAATGTTGTGTAAAATGTGTTTTTTGCATATGATATGAGCTTGCTTAACAATTGTCGATGTGTGGTTGGCGTTTGTGGAGTGAAGTAAAATATGCACATGTAATTGTAAAAGGAATGTGTTTGTTGTATGCAGGTATGAGCATTTGGACATGTGTATATGTCTGTATTTCTGAAATGTTATGAAAAACAATGTGGCCAAAACCTACAGTGGCCAAAGATTAACAAGATCACAGCAGAGGCAAAGTCTATGAACTGCAGTCTAAGTTTAAAGACAGCCTAAAACACCCCACAGACTTTTCCTGAATTCATATATCAAGAAACAGGAAGACTAATATTCACAAGGTGGAAAGGGATTCAGCAGCAGTGCAGGGCGCCTCTGGCCGGTAGCCTTGCAGCAGCCTAACATTGATAAGTTCTCTGTGGACTTCTGGCCTTGAGGATGTCATATGGCAAACTTGGATATGGCTGGGATGGAGAGATCGAGAGGACAGGCATAGGAGAAGCCCAAACAAATAAACAAAAACAAAAAAATCAGAAAGTAGAAATTAATCATGCAAAATCACCATCCAGTAATAGCATGACCAAGTTTTATCAATCAATAAACTGGTCTCAAAATTATCCAACTTAAAATATTCAACATGGACATGAAAAATGAACCCATCTACCTTAGCAAATACTTTTGTTTATTTATTTTATTTTATACCACTTTAAGTAATGGTATTTTTCTCTGCATGAAATTCAGGCTGCTCTCCCCGGGGAGAGCTTGTTGCTACAAGAGCAGCTCCACTCTTTTTTTCTTTTCCTGTCTGCAACTGTATTTGTTTCCCTATCATGGTGGAATTTTTCTATTGAATTTTGCCAGGGATAACTCTCTTGTTGCTGTGGGTTCTTTTACGTGTGCTAAATAATTATGTATAGCACATGAGACCTCAGTTTATTGTCTTATCTGAGAGACAAGCACCAAGATCACCACTCATGATCTAATGGATGGGGGAAAAGTTTTGGACCCAAAAGGGGATCAAACCACCACACACTTCACTTTCTAGGCAGGTGCGTTACCTCTAGACCACCGATCCATATACATGGCCAACCATGCAGATTGTCAAAAAGCATGTAAGCAAATGCTTTTACACATACGCGCACACACACACACACACACACACACACACACACACACACACACACACACACACGCACACACACCACACACACACACACACACACACACACAGAGTATTTTGCAAACTTTTGTAAAACGTGTTCAGGGTTGAACATAATACTTTACACCCATACCGTTATCTGTGATGGAGCCAACTTTGGCAGACATGTTGACGAGAACAGAGGCATGGAAGCTTTTGTAGTCTGATGACTGGACACCGATGACCCCTTGACCTTTCTGCAGCAAGGGAGCGAAGTGCTTGGCCATCATCAGAGGACCTAGGGCGTTGGTGAGCATCGTAGCCTCCAAACCCTGACCACCATGCAAAACAAAGGTCATGCCAGAAGATATTTTAAACAAGGGTCAAGGAAAATTACTTTTGTTTTTCCTGAGAGGACCAACCTACCTATCAGTGCAAGTATACATGAAATCTACATTGTCTTTTGGCCAAAAAATTATCATGTTCGCTATTAGTGAGATTTATGCATGCAACATTTTTCCCACCATTAACCCATTTAAGGCTGTTCCATTCTGTCTTCCAGGGTAGTGTGCGAGCATGTCACCAATGTTCATTATGATTTTATTTTTTAATCAATTTCAGCTGGATCACAGTGACACTCCTCTTAGACAGGTGGAATGGGATTTAATGTGCATGTGAGATGATTTATTCAAATATGTGTATGCACAGGACTTTGGATTTAAGTCTCATCTGAAAGACTCACAGGGAATTGTGAACAACAAGTAAAGATGTACACAAAAGTTGGCTCTATAGTGACTTTTTCCAACCTGGTGGCCACAAGTGATATTTGAATATACAATCTCTGAATCAAGCAGCAAACAGCCTACCACACAGCCAACAGGCCACCTCAGGTAATCAAAAGGTAAAGCCAAACAAATGGGAATATGAATACTAAGAAGACCATAGCAGATTACATACACCTTTTCCCATTTTCAGAAAAGTTTCCAATGGAATCGATAACACAGTTTTGCTCTTCAGGATATGTCACACAATTTATTTGCTACATCAACCTTGCCCACTGAGAAGATGATGAGTATCTTTCAAAATAATGTTTGTTACTAAATCTCTTCAGAAACATTAGTCACTAGAGATAGTAACTTCTGAGTTGACAAATCACACTTAACTATTTTTGCCTGATTTAAGGTGGTAGAGAAAACTGTGAGATGGAGATAATACTATAATAGCTAGTATAAATAAACACAGCAGACTCAGCAGAGCCAACATGTCTTATACAGTTATACTTTACTTATTCAAACTGGCATTTAGTTTAACATTCTTTTGCCTCACAAAGTTTTTCTTGTGCCATGAACACTGAAACAATCAGATCCACAAGATTCATGTTAGAAACTAAGTAACAATAAAATCAAACTGGAACAAACACAGCAAATAACTTTTCTTCTAATCCACCCGATATGTACTTCTCAATTCCACCACCATCAAGCGACTCACTTC